>LR750981.1:5696-150714 GCA_902729485.2 Mus minutoides
TACCTATCAGAGAGAACTACTATTGCTGCTTATAAAACTAAAATACAATTAACCAATCTAACTAGCCTCTGTTTCTCCTAAGGCATGTTTCCCAACCTTAGTTTATTTTGTTAATTAATTTCTCAAAGAGAATCTTAGGTATCTATCTATCTATCTATCTATCTATCTATCTATCTATCTATCTATCTATCTATCTATCCCTATATCCCTATTGTTTCTCTCGTCCCCCTCTCTCTGTCTCTGTCTCTCTGTCTCTGTCTCTGTCTCTCTGTCTCTGTCTCTCTCTCTCTCTCTCTCACTCTCTCTCTCTCTCTCTCTCTCTCTCTCTGTGTGTGTGTGTGTGTGTGTGTGTGTGTGTGTATTTAAAATCAACACTGAATTCTACAAGGTTCATTGAGTAAACTTACGTTGAAGTGAACAAGGTAACTTTGTCCTGTCCTGAGGCCATTTTGTGTCTGCTTAGAAACGTATCAGGCCTTGGCCTAACCATTCCTAAACTAAAACAACCAATAAAGGTAATAAAAGTATATATCAAAACACAATATCATGTTGTGATTGAAATAATCATTATGCTCTGCTAAAACAAAAGTTGCAAGGACGTTCTGGCAATGATCTTCATTGATGTCTTTGTGGGATTTGTCTTTAAAAATGTTGTGCCCTGAATATCAGCAGTGAGCTTCTTTGGAGGTATTGGTATACTCTTGGCTTTTAACCACAAGTAATGCAATCCTCATGCTCTTAGTTGGCTTAATAAGCATAGTGATCAGAAACTTTCTCATGTGGATCAGTTTAACTTGTTGCCAAGGTTTGGTAACCTGAGTTTGATTTTGAGGACCCACATGAATTAAGAGAAGCACTAATTATTGCAAGTTGCACTTTGCCCTCCACAAGCATACCAAAGGTAGACATACATTAAACAAATAATTAAATAGGTAGATAAATAAATAGGCATCTAAAGCATAAGAAGGTGCTGTTATAACAATACAAAGGATAAATAAATTCTCCCATTAATTTATTCTGAGAAAATTTTAAAAATGTGAAATTGGATGTTGTTACAGGGACACAATGGATTAGTAGTCTCTCACTAATTCTCTTGTAGATAATATCTTTATCATATAGATCTCATAAGCCTGTTTATCACTTTCCATAGACTTGAAGCCCAAACACACTGAATCTTCAATTGGGCCTACAGATGTCTGACTGATAGTGTGTGCAAGCTCTAAACATTCGGCACTTTCAGTATTCATATTGACTCTATCTCTACAGAGGTAACAATCATTAGTCTAAATATGTCTACCAATTACCAAGAGAGAAAATGACAGAATCTGAGAAGAGCAATAAAAATGGCTCTAAGTTGGGTGTAGTCAAGCCAAAATTATATTAGCAAACAGGAATGTTCATGTCTTCTACAAAGACACTGAGTTTAAATGTGTAAAATAAAGCAAATTTCCTGGAATATGTAACTTTTAACTTGAATAACTGGTCATTTATTAGAAAATCTTTAGTTTATCTTTAGTTTACTGGTTCACTAATCAGCTGCCTCTGTTGTCATTCTAGAGGTTAGAAATAAAGCTCAATTCATATTTGCAATATTTTCCCAAACAACTAAAAGTATCTAAAACAAAGTGTAACATACTCATTAAAGAATGGGACTGATAACTATAGTGAATTGCAGGAGATTGAATAGAAGGCAGGGAGAGAGATGAGGGAAGATAAATGATGCTCATATATTAACAACTTCAAAGAGTTTAGGAAAGTTTAATGAAAATCATTTTGGAGTAACAAAAAAAAGTTTACAATAAAATAATGTATGAGCAAGTTACTTATCTGTGAGTATAGCAGAATGCCAAGATGAGATGTTGTATTGCAATGTCTTGCTCAAGCATATTCAGATATTTCTCTATGTTCATGACATGGAAACAAATACAAGGACCTACAACTGGAAAATGAGAATGAGGGATCTCAAAACATTCAATCCTAAAATGGGATGTCTCCATCAAATCTTTTCTTTCAGAACTCAGCAATCTTTGAGTAAAAGAAGGTAGAAAATGTATAAGAAACATAAGAATGAAGTATACCAAAGAAAAAGTGTCCTTTAACAGGAATGATCTACATATGAACTCACAGAAACTGTGGCAGTGTGCATAGTGCCTGCACAGGTAAAAGCCAGATGGCAACCCAGTGCTGAGCAAAGAAATTGACATAAGCTGATATGCTTAACCCTGAAGCTATATCTAATTCATAACCACTTTCAAAGAAAAAAATTTATATTTCTCCAACTGAGTATCACTGCATGTACAATACACACAAGGGCAGGTGCTATGCCCAGCAGTAGATGAATAACACAAGAGAAAGCCAGTAGATTTTGTGGCAAGTTTTTTGACTCAATCCTTTCTTTGGGAATTTTTTTACCTTACAGGTGTTGTGCCTATATATTATGAATTATAATTTTATGTTTTTATGGGACTCTTGTCTGTGCATGTGTCTTTGCATCTATATGTGTACGCTGTAGGTTTTCTATGGCTCTTTTTGTCCAGCTTATTTATTGTGTTTTGTCTAATTCTGGTTTGTTTGTAACTTTTTTGTTATTTTTGTTACCTGTTTATTTTTTTAATAAGAGAGAAGAAGAAAAGGTGTAGAGTTTGAGGGTTTCAAGGTAGTGAACGTATGGAAGTTGTCAGACAAAAGGAAACCATGACCAGAATATATTGTATGAAAAAATCTATTTTCAACTAAAAATTTAAATTATAAAAAATAAAGAATATAATATCACAGAAAAAGAAACAATAAATATCGTGCTGCAAAAAGGATGTGCAAACTGAAATTTCTAGAAAAGAAGTTGAATCTGTGTTAAATATACTTCAAAAGAGACAGTAGAAGTAAAATGTCAGAGAGTAAGAAGAACTGGAATGTTATAAACCCAGAGATAGACACGCAGGGCCGAAAATTCCCTACGTAAATACCAGCTGTTTGTCCATATCTGTGTTTAACATAGCATTACTTCTTGTGACTGTTACAACAACCTTTAGGTAGATAGAAAGAGATTTCTAGCATTTCCCAACCCAGAAGGTAAGAAAGTCATCAAATACCATCTGAAGCCCACAGCAGAGATTTCATTGCTTTGATGTAACCTACCTACCTAATATTTCTATCATTGTGGAAAAAGTTAGGCTGTAGAAATAGTAAGTGTACTTTCTACATAAACAGGAGGTTCTGAATTTAAGCCTCGAGGATTCTGATTAAAAGTTAGTGGTTGCTGAGCACATCCCCTTAGCAAAGAACTTTAGAAGGTGGAGATAGGATCATTGGGCCTGGCTGACCTAAATAGAACTTTAGTAAGAGAACCTGCCTTAAAGAATACGGTGGAAAGTTATAGATTAGCATATGGACATTGTTTTTGCACACTGTTCTGCACACTGTTCTGTATAACATATTTACATATTTAAATGCAAAGACATATATAAAACATCTCCAATAACTTTCTTTGTTGTGTAAGAGCAAGAAGTTCATGAACATGTTACCTTCTTGAAACATAGTGTTTAGCATAGTCTAAACCTGTTATCCTGGATCATAGACATGCATGTTTAGCTCCAGAATATACTTTTTTTCTTATTTCCTTGATATCAATAATCTACTTTTTCCACACAAATAATATGATTATATATGTACAATTTAGGAAGATTTTTCTTTCTGCTTAGTTTGGTTGACAGTTGGAACAGGACAAAACTGTAGGATAGATATTTATTAGAATATTATAATGACATTAAATACTTATCATAGGCATGACAGTAAGTATAAAGACTACTTGGATGATGAGAAAAAGATATAATTTTAAATTTTATGTAGGATAGCATTGTTGATTGTTCAGACACTTATATTTTTACTAGAAAAGTACACCTCCCAGTTTCAACCGTAAATTATATCTGTTAACTGAAAATTACATACTTAAACATATGGGTGATTAGCCTCTTACACTTGATATAAAATTTGTAGACACTCTTCAAATAAGAAAAATAAGTTTGTTTCGACAACACCATTGGTAGGGGCAAAAGATTGTCAAGAACATGGATATATAATAGTATATGTCATCCTATCATTCAGCAAGAGTAATGCCCTGTCTTCCTAAAATGATTCTAAATTTTTGTGATGAATCACGTTCTCTCTCTCTCTCTCTCTCTCTCTCTCTCTCTCTCTCTCTCTCTCTCTTCCTCTCTCTCTCTTTCTCTGTGTGTGTGTCTGTCTGTCTCTCTCTCCTTCCTTCCTTCCTTCCTTCCTTCCTTCCTTCCTTCCTTCCTTCCTTCCTTCCTTCCCTCCCTCCTTCCTTCCCTCCTTTCTTTCTTTCTTTCTTTCTTTCTTTCTTTCTTTCTTTCTTTCTTTCTTTCTTTCTCTCTCTCTTTGTTCTCTTCATATTTGTAGGAGGAGGGAGTAGAACAAATCTTATCTCTCTTATAGTCTCAGTATAGATCTCAACCAATACTTTGACATACCATTAATTGCAATGCAAACCATTTGCCTCAACTTTCCTAGTTCCAGGAATACAATAGTGAGCTACCACACCACATTCATAGAGAAAGTATTTAACATATGTTTACTGAGTAAAGTTTTGAAGGCTTTAGCATACTGCATTTTGTCTGTGGTTTTTCAGCAGCTGAAGAATAGAGAAACATGATCATTAGAATCCTTAAGATGAGAAGTAATGGTGTAATGTTGTAGAACCTTCAAGCCAGTCTTTACTAACATGCATCAGTTACAAGGGATAATATACACACAGGGGTGCACACGCGCGTGCGCGCGCGCGCGCGGACACACACACACACACACACACACACACACACACACACACACACTGGGAAACAAAATGCAAATAGAAATTAGAAAATAAAAGAATACAAAGAGCCATCTTGTGTCCCGGGTCCCTCTGAGACCAGTCTGCGCAGATCAACTCACAGAAAGCTTAGGGTGAGAGAGCAGACTACAGAAGAAACACAGCATCTGGAATAGGCAGAAGCGACACAGCTTCTGAGAGAGACCCCCATTTTGAGCATCCAGGCACCTTCCTCACAAAGGAGAGGTGGCCTCCCAGGAGGGCTCTGACCACCAGAGCAGGTGAGGGAGCCACCTTGTCTCCCAGGTCCCTCTGAGACCAGTCTGCACAGATCAGCTCGAAAACTGCTGAGGGAGAGCTAGTGGACTCCAGAAGCTACACAATTCTGGGACAGGAAGAAGGGACACAGCTTCTGGGACAGGCCCTGTTTTTGGCTGCAGACATCTGGGTACCTTCCCCAAAAGAGGGGAGGTGACCAACAAGAAGGGCTTTGACCTCCAGAACAGATGAGGGAGCCATTTTGTGTCTTGGGTCCCTCAGAGACCAGTCTGTGCAGGTGAGCACACAGACTGCAGAGACAACCGATCTTCTGGGACAGACCTTGTTTCAGGCCTTCATCTTCTGCCAGTAGGCAGTTCTGAACACCAGACCTCTGTGCACATTCCATGCAAGAGGAGAGCTTGCCTGAAGAGAATACTGTGACCACTGAGACTCAGAAGAGAGCTGGATTCCCAGGACAGCTGACAAAGGCTAACAGAATCACAAGAGGAAAAGGCTCCAGCCAGAGACAGCTATAATAACTAACACCAGAGATTACCAGATGGCGAAAGGCAAATTTAAGAATCTTAACAACAGAAACTAAGGCCACTCACCAACATCAGAACCCAGCACTCCCACCTCAGCCTGTCCTAGATACCCCAACACAGAAAAAAAATCAAGATTCAGATTCAAAATCATATTTCATGATGCTGGGAGAAGACCTTAAGAAGGGCATTAATAACTCACTTAAAGAAATACAGGAGAACACTGCTAAACAGGTAGAAGTCCTAAACAAGGAAGCACAAAAATCCCTTAAAGAATTACAGAGAAACAAAAGGAAACAGGTGATGGAATCAAACAAAAACATCCAAGACCTAAAAATGGAAATAGAAACAATGAAGAAAACATAAAGGGAGATAACTCTGGAGATACAAACCCTAGGAAAGAAATCAGGAACCATAGATGTGAGTATCAGCAACAGAATACAAGAGAGAAGCTCAGGTGCAAAAGATTCCCTAGGGAACATGGGCACAACAATCAAAGAAAATGCAAAATGCAAAAAGATCCTAACTCAAAACATCCTGGAAATCCAGGACACAATGATACAACCAACCCTATGGATAATAGGAGTAGATGAGAATGAAGATTTTAAACTTAAAGGGCCAGCAATATCTCCAACAAAATTATAGAAGAAAACTTCCCAAACCTAAAGATAGAGATGCCCATGAACATACAGGAAGCCTATAGAACTCCAAATAGACAGGACCAAAAAAGAAATTCCTCCTAATACATAATAATCAGAACAACAAATGCACTAAATAAAGGTAGAATATTAAAAGCCGTAAGTGAAAAAGGTCAAGTAACATATAAAGGCAGGCCAATTAAAATTACACCATACATCTCACCAGAGACTATGAAAACCAGAAGATCCTGAACAGATATTATACAGAAACTAAGAGAACACAAATGCCAGCCCAACAAAACTCTCAATTACCATAGATGAAGAAACCAAAGTATTCCATGACAAAACCAAATTTACACAAAATCTTTCCACAAATACAGACATTCAAAGGATAATAATGGGAAAACACCAACACAAGGACAGAAACTGCACCTTACAAAAATCAAGAAAGTTATCCTTCAACAAACCTAAAAGAAGACAGCCACAAGAACAGAATCCCAACTTTAACAACAAAAATAACAGGAAACAACAATTACTTTTCTTTAATTTCTCTTAACATCAATAGACTCAATACCCCAATAAAAAGACATAGACTAATAGATGGGCTACACAAACAGGACCCAACATTTTGTTGCTTACAGGAAGCCCACCTCAGAGAAAAGACACTACCACATAGTGAAAGGCTGGAAAACAATTTTCCAAGCAAATGGTCCAAAGTAACAAGCTGGAGTAGCCATTCTAATACCGAATAAAAGTGACTTTCAACCCAAAGTTATCAAAAAAGACAAGGAGAGACACTTCATATTCACCAAAGGTAAAATCTACCAAGAGTAACTCTCAATTCTGAATATCTATGCCTCAAATGCAAGGGCAGCATTCATTAAAAGAAACTTTAGTAAGCTCAAAGCACACATTACAGCTCAAACAATAATAGTGGGAGATTTTAACACCCCACTCTCACCAATGGACAGATCCTGGAAACAGAAACTAAACAGAGTCATGGACACTAACAGAAGTTAGGGCACAAATGGATTTAATAGATATTTACAGAACATTTTATCTCAAAACAAAGGAATACAACTTCTTCTCAGCACCTCATGGTACCTCCTCCAAAATTGACTATATAAATGGTCACAAAACAGGCCTCAACAGATACAAAAATATTAAAATTATCCCATGAATCCTATCAGGTCACTATGAACTAAGGCTGATCTTCAATAACAGTATAAATAATTGAAAGACAATATTCACGTAGAAAATGAACAACACTCTACTCAATGATAACTTGGTCAAGGAAGAAATAAAGAAATTAAAGACATTTTAGGGTTAAATGAAAATGAAGCCACAACATACCAAAACTTATGGGACACCTGAAGGCAGACCTAAGAGGAGAAGTTATAGTCCTGAGTGCCTCCAAAAAGAAACTAGAGAGAGCATACATACACTAGCAGCCTGACAGCACACCTAGAAGCTCTAAAACAAAAGGGCACAAATTCACCCAAGAGGAATAGAGGACAGGAAATAATCCAACTCAGGGCTGAAATCAACCAAGTGGAAACAAAAAGAACTATTCAAAGAATCAACCAAAGCAGGAGCTAGTTCTTTGAGAAAATCAACAAGATAGATAAACCCTTAGCCAGACAAACTAGAGGGCACAGGGACAGTATCCTAATTAACATAATCAGAAATGAAAGAGGAGACTTAACAGCAGATTCTGAGGAAATCCAAAGAAATCATCAGTTCCTACTAAAAAAGTCTATAATCTACAAAACTGGAAAACCTGGATGAAATGGAAAACTTCCTGACAGATATGAGATATCAAAGTTAAATCAGGATCAGATTAACAATGTAAAAAGTCCTATTTCCCCTAAAGAAATAGAAGTCATCAATAGTCTCCCTACAAAAAAAAAAAAAAAAAAAGCCCAGGACCAGATGGGTTAATGCAGAGTTCTATCAGACCTTCAAAGAAGACCTAATACCAACTCTCCTCAAACTATTCCACAAAATAGAATGAAAGGTATGCTACCCAGTTCATTCTATGATGCTACAATTACACTGAAACATAAACCACAGAAATATCCAAAAAGGAAAGAGAACTTTAGACCAATTTCTCTTATGAATATCGATGAAACAATACTCAATAAAATCCTCACAAACTGAATCCAAGAACACATCAATATTATCATCCATAATGACCAAGTAGGCTTCATCCCAGGGATACAAGGATGGTTTAATATACAGAAATCCATCAACATAATTCACAATACAAACAAACTCCAAGACAAAAAACACATGATCATCTCCTTAGATGTTGAGAAATCATTTGACATAACCCAACACCCATTCATGATAAAAAGCCTTGGAATTATCAGGAATTCAAGGCACATACCGAAACATAATAAAATCAATCTACAGCAAACCAGTAGCCAACATCAAACTAAATGGAGAGAATCTCAAAGCAATCCCACTAAAACCTGGAATAGACAAGGCTTCCCACTTTCTCCCTAACTATTTAATATAATACTTGAAGTGCTAGCCAGAGCAATTCTACAACAAAAGGAGATCAAGGGGATACAAATTCGAAAGGAAGAATTCCACATATCACTATTTGCAGATGGTATGATAGTATATATGTGGCCCTAAAAATTCCACCAGAGAACACCTAAACCTGATAAACAGCTTCAGTGCAGTAGCTGGATATAAAATTAACTCAAAAAAAATCACTGGTCTTTCTCTAAACAAAGGGTAAACATGCTGAGAAAGAAATTAGAGAAACAACACCCTTCACAATAGACACAAATAATAAAAAATACCTTGGTGTGACTCTAACTAAGGAAGTGAAAGATCTGTATGATAAGAACTTCAAGTCTCTGAAGAAAGAAATTGAAGAAGATCTCAGAAGATGTAAAGATCTCCCATGCAAATGGATTGGCAGGATTAATAGTCAAAATAGCTATCCAGCTGAAAGCAATCTACAGATTCAATGCAATCCCCATGAAAATTCCAACTCAATTCTTCACTGAGTTAGAAAGGACAATTTGCAAAGTCATCTGGAATAATAAAAAACCTAGGATAGCAAAAACTATTCTCAACAATAAAAGAACCTCTGGTGAAATCATTATGTCTGACCTCAAGCTGTACTACAGAGCAGTTGTGATATAAAGTGCATAATACTGGTATAGTGACAGACAAGTAGATCAATGAAATAGAATTGAAGAACCAGAAATGAATCCACACACCTATTGTCACTTGATCTTTGTCAAAGAGGCTAAAACCATCAGGTGGGGAAAAGACAGCATTTTCAATAAATGGTGATGGCACAAATGGTGGTTATCATGTAGAAAAATGCAAATTGATCCATTCTTATCTCCTTGTACAAAATTCAAGTCTAAGTGGATTAAAGAACTCAACATAAAACCAGAGCCACTGAATTTTATAGAGGAGAAAGTAGGGAAAAGCCTTAAACATATGGGCACTGGGGAAAAACACCTAAACAGAACAGCAATGGCTTGTGCTCTAAGATCAAGAATTGACAAATGGGACCTCATGAAATTACAAAGCTTTTGTAAGGCAAAAGACACTGTCAATAAGAAAAAATGCCACCAACAGATTGGCAAAGGATTTTCACCAATCCTAAATCTTATAGGAGACTAATATCCAATATATACAACTGAGGAATACTGAATGGTTGAGAAGCACCTGAAAAAATGTTCAACATCCCTAATCATCATGGAAATGCAAATCAAAACAACACTGAGATTCCACCTCACACCAGTCAGAATGGCTAAGATCAAAAATTCAGGTGAAAGCAGATGCTGGCAATGATGTGGAGAAAGTGGAACACTCCTCCATTGCTGGTGGGATTACAAGCATATACAACCACCCTGGAAATCAGTCTGGCGGTTCCTTAGAAAATTGGACATAGCACTACCACAGGATCTAGAAATATCTCTCCTGGGCATATACCCAGAAGATGTCCCAACTGGTAATAAGGACACATGCTCCACTATGTTCATAGCAGCCTTATTTATAAAAGCCAGAAGCTGGAAAGAACCCATATGTCCCTCAACAGAGGAATGGATACAGAAAATGTGGTACATTTCCACAATGGAGTTCTACTCAGCTATTAAAACAATGATTTTATGAATTTCTTGAGCAAATGGATGCATCTGGAGGATATCATCCTTAGTGAGATAACACAGTCACAAAAGAAGTCACTTGATATGCACTCACTGATAAGTGGATATTAGCCCAGAAAGTTAGAATACCCAAGATACAATTTGCAAAACACAAGAAAATCAAGAAGAATCAAGATCAAAGTGAGGATGCTTCATTCCTCCTTAGAATATGGAACAAAACAACCACGAAAGGAGATACAGAGGCATTGTTTGGAGCTAAAAGAATAGAATGGACCATCCAGAGATTTCCCCACCTGGGGATCCATCCCATAATCAGCCACCAAACCCAGACACTATGGTATATGCCAGCCAGAGTTTGCTGAAAGGACCCTGATATAGCTGCCTTGAATGAGGATATGTCAGTGCCTGGCAAATACAGAAGTGGATGCTCACAGTCATCTATAGGTTTGAACACAGTGCTCCCAATGGAGGAGCTAGAGAAAGTACCCAAGGAGCTGAAGGGATCTGCAACCCAATAGATGGAACAACAATATGAACTAACCAGTACCCCAGAGCTCATGTCTCTAGGTACATATGTAGCAGAATATGGCCTATTTGGCCATCATTGGGAAGACAGGCCCCTTGGTCTTACAAACTTTATATGCCCTAGTACAGGGGAATGTCAGGGCCAAGAAGTGGGAGTGGGTAGGTGAGGGAACAGGGCAGAGTGAGGTTATTGGGGACTTTTGTGTTTGCATTTGAAATGTAAATAAAGAACAAATTTAATAATAATAATAATTAAACAGAATACAAAGGTGTGCACCAGCATCAGCATGGTGTGGGCCTACATAACTTGATCAGTTTTTCTTTATATCTTGGCCAGTATTGAATCTTCTTTGATGGGACCTGAAAGCTATATCTGAAGCCTTGGAGGTGGGAAATACAAGATGTGTGTGTGTGTGTGTGTGTGTGTGTGTGTCTGTGTCTGTGTGTGTCTGTGTGTGTGTGTGTTTGTGTGTGTGTAAAGGAGAGAGAGAGAGAGAGAGAGAGAGAGAGAGAGAGAGAGAGAGAGAGAGAAGAGGTATGTTGGCACAAGGTAGAAGAAAGCATAAGACACATGGAGCTGCATTTAATGGCAATTTTGAGTTATCAACAAGAGTGCTGGCAACTACTCAGTTACTTTGGAAAAGCTGCAAATCCCCTTAACAACATTTCCACCTCCACACACTTTCTTTATGTTTTTCTATTATACTTCAATATTGAGGAATTTAAATTTTATTTTAACATAATATTACTATATATAAAGATTTATATACATTTATATAATATATTTATTTATATAATATATGTAAATATAGTATTATATATAATAATAATCTTTAAAATGAGTGTAATTGGAACTGTTTTAAAAATTGTAGTCTTGGTTAGCATTAACTGTCCACTTGAGAGAACCTACGAGTATTTAGAAAAATAATCTAAATTAAAATGTTGCTTATGTCAAATCTGCCTGTACATATGTATGTGGTGTGTTGTTATGGTTGTTAAATGTCTTGGGGGAGCAGTCTACTATAAGCAGCTTCATTCTCTAGAAAGTTGTTCTGAAGTATATAAGAATGCTGTCTATGCAAAGCATCCCTACTAGCCAGTAAGCAGGCTCCTTCATGGATCCTGCCATACTTATTTGACTATGAAGTGAGTTCATTGGTAAGAGATGGTGGAGTCTATAAAGTCAAATGGGTCTACCCTCAAATCCTGACCTGAATTACTACCTTGAGTCCCTATATGCTAGTCTGTTTATAATAATCTGGAATTGTTAATCAAGTTGACCCTTTCTTCTTAAAGTTGATTTTTGGTATACTTATTTCTCATACCCACAGGAATGAGTTATTCTTAAGAATAAATATCTTAAGAGAAAAGAGAAAAGTAATTTTCTGTAGTCTTTATACATGACCAACTGTGGCTCACAATGGGTATTGCATGAAATGGGAGATGGTAATAGTTTACTGAACTGTCTAAATCTCTATTACTTTTAGGAAGGCTCCATGAACTATAAAAATGCACATATCTGAAAAAAAAAACATATCTGAAAAAACTGATGGTTTCCTGTGTTCTAGTACCAACCTGTGAATTTCTGATTTTTATTTTTCCTGTAAAAAAGGAGAGATAGTGAACTTGAGAAAATCCTTCCAAATGAAAATATACCCTCTCTCCATTGCCTGATCCATCCTCTTACCCCTAGAATTTGAAGAAAATCTTGGCAGAGACTATCCAAAACAAGATAAGGACACATTATTTAGAGAAGGCATTTCCAAGAGAATAGTTAGTATTATAAACATTAAAACCTACAACTGTAGTTCACCCAAACTAAACAAAAGGAAAGGGAAGTCAGGGAACAGTCTTTGACCCCCCCTTTCCTTCATTTCTCTCATCCGCAGGACTCTTGGTTTTGGATTCTGACCTCATACTACCCCAAAATATTGTTTGCTCTTTGCTGTTCTTTAGCAAAGACTTTTGCAATTCTCCAGTTGCATGTGCATCTCACCTGTTCAATGGTACAGCTAAGAAACGGAATTAACATAGAAGCATTAACACAGTTGACTTGTCAGAACAGTAATATAGGCAGGACAAATGACAATTATGTTCTCCAGCAGTGAGGCTGAGTATAAGACTTGGACCCAGCAAGAATTACAGCCAAACATGATAGAACAATAGAAATATATACAGCATCATAGTACCACCTCTTCCTTGTAAGATACATCTATTTCCACAGTGTTGACCATCTTCAGGACTAAAGATAAAATGGGACAGATTTTAATCTAGATTATCCATATAAGACAAATCAAGTCTGTTTATTATGTGGTTGAACAACCATTGACAGAAAACACTCATAAAATATCTATAACCAAAAGAGGTCTAAACCTAGTTTGCTACTAATTTCTTGAACACAAATATATAAAATTATATATATATATATATATATATATATATATACAATTACAGAATACTATCAATCTCTTTGTGTGGTTTCCAAGGGTAACCAGACCATGGCCACAGGGAACTGTAAACTGACTATATAACTCAGAGAATTAAACTTTGATTACCATGAGCAGGGGAGAGGAAGAGATTAAACAAGCACAGAATTTAGGAATAGTTTATTTTATTAAATAAAATATTATTAGGAACCTTCATTTACATTAAAGACTTTGACACTTGACCAAAGTGTTAAAGCAGAAACTTTGCAGATATTCATTGAAACCTGTTTGCCAAGCATTGTTTTCGGTTGATCATTACCTTTTTCAATCCTATAATATTTCTTGGTGTAGACAAGAGTCCCTGATAGGATTTTCTTCTAAGTTAAATCTCATCTATATCATACCCATCCTAAGTAGCTGTTATTTGGAAGAGCCTGGTGTCATTGAGTAACTCATTAAGTAAATTGTATTTAAAGAATATCTTCAGCTTCATGACAAAAATGGTTAATGTTTGCTGTAGTAACTCACTGTACTGTCATTACATTTGTACTTTGACATAGTATCGAACAATTCTAGTAAAGATATTGCGAAAGTGCTAGTGAACTTTTTCATTAGAGAAAGGTATTTTCATGAAAGTCTAAAAACCTGAGTTTGAACTCTAAAACTTATAAAAATGACCATAGATACATCAGATTCCACAAAATTGTCCTCTGGCCTTCACATACATATCACATCCTGATGCATACACAAACACATGATGAAAAATATATATATGTCAGCAATAATAATAAACTATAATTGTAATAATGTACTAATAATACACAAGATAATGATAATAATATGTGTTGCAAACATTAATATCATGGGCTCTGCCTCAGCATAATTAGGAGTTCTCTAATTGGCACTAACTTGAGGGAGATTATGTGAAAGCACATGATGACAGGAGTTCTCATGGTATAAATATTAGCTAGGTCTGTTCACTGAACAATAGTTGCAGGTAGCATAGAATATAATGTGAACAAAGCTTCTCCCCAGTGAAGCTTGGTTCACAAACATCTTTTCATTCTTCAAAACTAACAAGACTGATGTGGATGAAACAAAGAAAACGGATGAGGTTCCTTCACTCAGCAGAGAGATGTATTGATTGTGGTGAGGTAAAGGTGTTTCTTTGAGTGTCAATTTAATATTCTCAACTGTGCTAGCATACATGTCAAACATTTACCCAGAAGGGTTTCCAGAAAGGTGAGAGACCAAGATTAATGCATTATTGGTGACCCTAGAGGTCATATGAGATGAAAAACTAAAGACAAAGGTTGCTTTTGAAATCAGATTAAAGGATTCTAAGAGAAGAATACCAAAGCTCTGCTCTGAATATTGCAACTGTCCTGAGAAAACCAGTCAAATGATCAACATTAGTCAGGCAGATAGAATGGTTGTATACAAGCAAATAAAAAAAACTTCCCCGGGCCTAGTTCAAACCAGGAAGCAGACATATCATTAACAGGAACTCAGTAGGGTAGCTTTGGCATTTTTTGTTTGTTGGTTTGTTTGTTTTTGTTTTAATTTTATTTTTATTAGATATTTCCTTTATTTACATTTCAAATGTTATCCTCTTTCCTAGTTTTCCCTCTGAAAATCCCTATATCCTCCCCTCTCCCCTTACTCCCCAACCCCATCTGGGAGTAGGGTAGCTTTGTTTAGCCATGAACAGTAGCAGCCAGTGAAGGTCAGCTAAGGATCACAGAAAAGGAATACAGCCAAACACTGCATGGACCACACCAGCAGAGTGAAGCACGATGAGCTACAAGATTTAATCAGTATCCATTCCTCCGTCGTGGGACATCTGGGTTCTTTCCAGCTCCTGGCTATTATAAATAAGACTGTGATGAACATAGGGAGCATGTGTCCTTACTACATGTTGGAGTATCTTCTGGGTATATGCCCAGGATTTGTATTAGTGGGTCCTCAGGTACTACTATGTTCAATTTTCTGAGGAACTGCCTAACTGATTTCCAGAATGGTTGTACCACCTTGTAATCCTGTCATCAATGGAGGAGTGTTTCTCTTTCTCCATAACCTCACCAGCATCTACTGTCACCTGAGTATTTTATCTTGGTCGTTCTGACTGGAGAGAGGTAGAATCTCAGAGTGTTTTTACTTGCATTTCCCTGATGACTAAGGATGTTGAACATTTCTTTAGGTGCTTCTTGGCCATTCAGTATTCATCAGTTGAGAATTATTTGTTTAGCTCTGTACCCATTTTTTTAATATGGATACAGATAATGTGGTACATTGACACAATGAGTACTATTCAGCTCTTAAAGACAATGAACTTATGAAATTTTTAGGCAAATAGATGAAACTAGGAAATATTCTGAGTGAGGTAACCCAATCACAAATGAACACACATAGTGTGCATTCACTGACAAGTGGATATTAGCCCAGAAGCTAGGAATACCCAAGATACAATTCACAGACCACCTGAAGCTCAAGAAGAAGGAGACCAAAGTGTGGATCCTTTGATCCTTCTTAGAAAGGGGAACAAACTACCTATGGAAGGATTTACAGAAACAAAGTGTAGAGCAGAGACTGAAAGAATGACCATCCAGAAACTACCCCACCTGGGGATCCATCCCATATACAATCAACAAATTCAGATACTTTTGTGGATGCCAACAAGTGCTTGCTGACAGGAGCCTATTATAGCTGTCTCCTGAGAGGCTCCACCAGTGCCTGACAAATACAGAGGTGGATCCTTGAAGCCTACCATTGGAAAGAGCACAGGGTCACCAAGGAAGGAGCTAGAGAAAGGATCCAAGGAGCTAAAGGGGGTTGCAGCTCCATAGGAAGAAAAACAATAGGAACTAACCAGTACCCTCAGAGCTCCCAAGGACTAAACCACCAAACCAAGAAAACACATGGTATGACTCATGGCTCCAACTGTGTATGTAGCAGAGGATGGCCTAATTGGTCATCAATAGGAGGAGAGGTCCTTGGTCCTGTGAATGTTCTATGCCCAAGTATAGGGGAATGCCAGGGCCAGGAATTTGGAGTGGGTGGATTGGTGAGCAGGGGAAGTGAGGAGGGGAAAGGGGGTTTCGAAGGGGAAACTAGGAAAGAGGATAACCATTGAAATGTAAATAAAGAAAAAAAATCTAATAAAAAATATTTCATTAGCATAAACACAAGGTGAAAGTGTCTGGGTCAGAAGCATCCCAGAGAGTCAGCAGAGCCAAACTCACCTTCACTCAAAACTTTTTATGTCCTAAGTGGTCTGAATTGGGCAAGAAAAACATAGATTAGTCTGATAAAACAATCGGAAATCAAATTTCATCATCTATCATTAATATTTAGAGAACCCTAGGATGTCCCTGAAAGAAGTTGAAGTATATCTTTTATATTCCTTTTGATGAAATGGAATTGTTCTTATTTTATTTGGTAAGGTAGAAATTTTTTATTATTATTAGATATTTTCTTTATTTACATTTCAAATGCTATTCCGAAAGTAGCATATACCGCTCCCCCCCTCCCCCGCACTCTACTCCCCTACCTACCCACTCCCACTTCTTGGCCCTGGCGTTCCCCTGTACTGGGGCATATAAAGTTTGCAAGACCAACGGGCCTCTCTTCCCAATGATGGCCGACCACGCCATCTTCGGCTACATATGCAGCTAGAGACATGTGCTCTGTGGGTACTGGTTAGCTCATATTGTTGTTCCACCTATAGAATTTTTGTAACAGCTATTCAAAGTGTAGTTTTGCCTGTTTGCTAACATTGGAACATAAGTCATATTACTTAATCATTCTGATTTTACTTTTCTAAAGTCTATAAATCCAGTGACAGTTATTCTTTACTTGCAGTGGTGCTCTATTTATTAGGGAGTATTTGAATAGTATTGATTTATTTAGCATAATGCTTTATTCATTGTTTACAATGAAGAAAGTCAGTCACCTCATCCCTTTCTCCTTCCTACCTTATTTTTAATTCAATATTATCTTTGAGTAAGGTGCCTGTGAGTATCATTTTCTATCCCTACTTCTCTTCTCCAAACTTTTTTCACCTCTCAAATCATGACTTTCTTATTGAACTTTCTCTCTATCTTTCTCTCTCTCTCTCTCTCTCTCTCTCTCTCTCTCTCTCTCTCTCTCTCTCTCTCACACACACACACACACACACACACACACACACACACACACACACACATGCTCACACAGACAAAAACAGAAAACTATAACCTGCTGAGTTCATTTAGTGTTAATGGTATATGTGTGTGCTTAGGATGAGCACTTAAGTTTGGATAACCTATTATCTGGCTAATTCAAGGAGAAGACAGAATCTCCAACCTTCAATGTCATTAATTTCCCTCAGCTCTTATTCTCGGTGTAGGGTGTTGTGTCTTTTAAAACTTCCCATCTATGTTGAGTCGATAACTAGACTTATCATTTAACTGCTATTGTTTTGGTGGACATAGTTTTGATATTTCATGTATATAGCTTACCAGTCTTATATAGAGGACACTCTCTTATAGACTTCCTGGTCCTCTGTTTCTTACAATTTTTCTGTCCACTTTTTGAAATATTCCATGTCTTAGGTGTAGCAGTTCTCTTGCAGATGTATCAATTGGGCAGTTATATATTGATGGTAACAACTGTCTAACTTAATTTAAGGCCAAATCAATGGGAGTTAATTTCTGTCTAGTGTTGTAAACTTAGCCAATTAACCATGGCTGGTAAGGTCATGGAGGCTAGAGTAGAACAATCTATAACCACTCTCCTTAATCAGCATAGTTTCCAAGTGTATTCCAAACATATGTTCTTATATTCACAGGTAACTGTAACTTTTCTATTTTAAAATGAAGACTAGGTAATTGTGCCTAATGTTGACTATCATACGAAAAGAATATTTGACTTGGTAATTTGTTTCTGTGTCCTTTTGTCCTAGCAAATAAATTAAGCACAATTTTCAGTTATCTTAGTCTCTACTTAAATTTAATACTGTGAAGATGAGGCTAAGAGTAGCATATTTTCTCAAGGTGTCATTAATAGTTAAATAGATGCAAAGGCACAGTTGAGATGAGCATTGGGGGGGGGCGAGATACTGCAAAGTATTCATAAGTATATCTCCTCTATCTAGTAGGGTAGGCCAATTTGTAATTAAACCAGTCAGAAATGAAAAAAAAAAAATGTGTGTGTGTATAATGACCAGCTTTTATACATTTATAACCATGTCAAATATGTAAAAATGTACTTTTTTAAGGTGGAGTAGAAGTCACCATCAAGTATTAGCATTTTCCAGGTGGTATGGAGAAGATTAGCTGGCTATTTGAATAAGGATCAGCTTTTGCCTTCAGCAGTAGCATATATGTTATCATCAGTGTCTATAGAAAAAGAAGCAATGCCAGAGAAGTATCCAGTCTTATGATTTGGACTGTTAAGAGATTGTTGCCTGGAGTGAGAAAGAAATTTATTCCTTCTATATATCATTGTGAAGTTAGTCTAAAGAATTTTGAGAACTCACTCATTTCTTTACAACATCTGGAAAAGAGACTGAATATTGATCTCTTTGGATGGCTCCATTTTGTCCAGGATGACAGTTTCTGTATTCAAGGGGAAGGTTATTGGGAAACAATGAAGACATCTCATCTGGCAAACCCCAGTACTCTTACAAATAAAGAGAGGAATCTTTGTTCTCAGAATGGGCCATGGAATATAAAAGGAACAAGTAAGAATGTACTGATGACAGCCACTGTTCTGAAAATCCATCACAGAGAACCTCTCCCCTGACTGTTGCTCTTGTCACTGCTGCTTGCCTGGGGAAGGGCAAAGGTGAAACAAATACAAAGAAAGCCTGGGACTTCTCACATGGTCCTTTCATACCACTCTGAATCCATCAATCTGAGGTTGTTTTATATTTTTGCGAATATAATATACTCACCTCTCACAATAGCTTCAGCAGCAGACAGGCACCCTGTGTTGCCATAGCTCTCCTCGTTTATGATGCTTTAATTCCAAGTATGTTCAAATGTGACTTCAGAGTACAAAACAGACAACACTCATTGATACTTTGGAGTTAGCATATAGTTATTGTTCCTTGATCACTCTGAGAGGAAACTGTACTCTCATGACACTAGGAGATGGAATGTTTGAATATTCACTTCCCTTTACATCGCTGTTATATAATCTATTTCATATTATTACCTTGTTGACTTTAGTAAATACATTCTAATAATCTTTTAAATATTTATATAGAAGAAGGTCAATATGGAAGTCAAAGATTGGAGAATGGAAACCGGGTGAGGTGGCACACGCCTTTAATCCCAGCACTCAGGAGGCAGAGGCAGGCGGATTTCGGAGTTCAAGGCCAGCCTGCTCTACAAAGTGAGTTTCAGGACAGCCAGGGCTATACATATCTAATAAAAGTTGGAAAAAAAAAGATTGGAGAATGGAAAATTGAAATGTCTTTCCTAAGGATGTTGATCTAGACAATTTATCTTTGCTGTATTGGCTCCTTACATGGAAGATTCAGCACTAATACAACACATACTTTTCTACTTATTTTCCAATAAACTTGGTCTTTATTAACACTTTCCAATGCCCATTGAGAGAAAGGTAGTCATATACCGAGTAGCAGTGGAATTTCTTTATCCTCATTTATTTAAGGAAAACTTATTTAGCACTAACTTTAAACATAATTCTCTCCATATATATACCATTGTTAAATTAAATTGTAAATCTCTCAAGAATAACAAGAGCTTAAGATCTGCTCTTAGGGCCCCACCTACATCTCCATAAATAGTTAAAATAAATTAAGTAGAGCAGACTAGTCACTCAGTTTTGCTTCACTTGAGAGGTAGTTGTGTATACAGGAGACAAATTCACTGTCAACCACATAACCCTATAATTATCTCTCAGCTTCATGAGAACAAATATCCAAAATGTTGTAAAACTTATTTAGGTGTTAGAATTCATAACTGCTAGTTAAGAAACAAGCGTTAGCAACAACAAATAACAAACCATTATGATGTGGTCATCAAAGCCTGCAGAAAAATTAGCACACTTACAAACACAAAGAAGAAAAAGACATGAATAATTGTCTCCAGCTGAGTGAAACTCACAATCTCACATAAGACTGCATTCAGCAATGTAGCAAACAAAAGGATTGCATCTTAACTTCCCAGTGTGCTTTTCAAGACATTATCACAAATCCACAAATCACCTCTCTCTCTCTCTCTCTCTCTCTCTCTCTCTCTCTCTCTCTCTCTCTCTCTCTTTCTCTCTCCCTCTCATCACATCTTCCCCAGGTCATATGCATCCCCTTGATGTTAAAACACTCTGCCTTTCAAAATATTAAAATAGAATGTAAAAAAAAATGCCTTTGTGTTTAGGAACTATTTCATCCCTCAGTGTAGCTCTAGTTTTCTCCTTGTTTTATAATTATTCTATACTGGCTGCCTTAGGAGATTTCTCAAATGTTTAACAGTAGAAGTATTCAAAGTTTCTCCTGTTCTCTCATGGGCCTATACCATAGTGCATACCATAGAGATATTTGCCCATCTATGTTTATCACTCTATTTACCACAGAAAGCCAATTGAATATACCTAGATGCCCATTAGCAGATAAATGGATAATAAAATCTTTATGCACACATAAATGGAGTATTATTCAGTTCTAAAGGAAGATCAAAGCACAAAAATTTCTGAAAACAAAAAGTGTATGAAACACATTAGATAAAATTGAGCAAGGTAATCCAATATTTGATAAATATTAAACAAATCTTGCATGATTTCCATCCTATTTGTATCGTAGCCTATAATATGTATATGTATATATGTGCAAATATAAGCATATATATAGAAATGAATATTATAACATTTAGAAAATAAACAGAGAAGTTTATATAAGGTGACAATGTGGGACAGAATATAGAAAAAGGGGAATATGAGTTGTAAAATTATAAAGCTAAGTTATTTTCTATTTTCAACTGCCATAATTCTTTTGTTTTCCTCCTCCTCCTCTTCCTCCTCTTCCTCTTCCCCCTCCTCTTCTTCTTCCTCTTCTTCTTCTTCTTCTTGTAAGTTAATAAAATGTAAATAACAGTGAATTAAATAAAGCTTCAGAACTGCAGAATGGCCATACTAACTGTACAAGAAGTTCACTGAGATATAGAGTTTGTGATGAGGCAATTGCTTGAGTGATTAACTTTTTCTAGCTGCATACATTTTTTATTTATGAATTCATTACAATAAAGATGTTTTATAGAATTAAATTAAAATAAAAATTCATAAATAAAGAAGACTTGAGCATAAGATAACTATTAGGAATGTGTAAAAATTATGTTCATTTGAAACACACAATAAACACAAGTAATTTTATTGATTCTAATATAAAATAGTCAAGTACTTTTTAAATCCACTTCATAAATAGTACATATTTTTCCATTTTTGAAATGGAACTTTTATCACTCTTGTGCTAGGTGCTATGACCCCAGAGTCACTGAGGAATATACAAGCAGCTGGGAGAACCAAAGAATTTGGAATTAAATCTAATTGCCTTTAAGAGGGTGTGAAAATAAAAATTCATTAACATAACCTTTGACCAAAGAAAAATAAAATAGTTGGATATTCTGGGCCATAAAATAGAAAGCCAAAAATCATGCTGGGACTGTTCTGTAAGAATCTATTCAAGTACTTGCAAATATCTCCTTCAAGTGCTAAGCTTTCTAAAGCTTAAAATGTACCATGCACTAAAATATCAGAATAATCCTCTGAACAATTATTTATATATTACATAATCATTTTACAACTAAGCACATCAGAAGCTACACATCTATTGCAGGCTACCTAGTGTTGTGGTTCTAATGAGAAGGGTCTCCTTCCTATAGGCTAACATGTTGAAACACCAGATCCTCATTTGTGGTGCTGTTTGAGGAAAGGTAAAAAGATGGTACTTTGGTGGAAGACATATGTCATTAGTGGTGGACGTTAGGAGTACATACGCTTACCTCACTGTTGCTCTCTGTTTCTTGTTTATGGTTGAGGATGTGATTTGTCAGCTTCCTGTTCTCATTGCTATGCCTACTGCCTGCTATTTTGTTGCCTCACCGTAAGTGACCAAACTATTTGGAAACATAAACCCAAATAAATGCTTCCTTCTATGAATTGTTTCCCCCCCCCATGGTATCAAAATAAAGGAAACTAATGCACTAAACTCAAAATGATTGAAGTAAATTTGAATGTACTCTAACAAGTATGTAAGATAGCACTTGGCCATAGTATGTTCTCTTCAAATATCATCAGAACTATGGAAATTGGGTATTTTGTAATGTTCCATTGATTTATATTAAAATATAATGTATTAAAAGGCTGGGAAGACAGTTCAGTGGGTAAATGGCTTTCTGTGTACTCAAGAGGATATGAGTTCAGACCCTTAAAGCTCACATAAAATAAGAAGGAGGTCAAGTGATACCTATAAATGGAGCACTGGAAAACAGAAAGAGATCCAAAACTAAAAAAAAAAAAAAAAAAAAAAAAAAAAAAAAAAAAAAAAAAAAAAAAAAAAAAAAAAAAAAAAAAAAAAAAAAAAAAAAAAAAAAAAAAAAAAAAAAAAAAAAAAAAAAAAAAAAAAAAAAAAAAAAAAAAAAAAAAAAAAAAAAAAAAAAAAAAACCAACCAAACAAACAAACAAACAAACATAAAATTGAGATATGCTCAACAATTACTTTTATATATTACATATGTATATTTTATGTGCTGATTATTTAAAATTAGATTTTAAGAAGCATTTGTTTTCGAAGGATTATTATAAGAATCAAATAAAGTAAAAATGAACAAAATCAGGGACCATTGACAGATGAATGGAGGAAAACTGCACATGTTGAATCTTTGAAAAGTTAGTTCTACACTATGGATGACCCATGAGGACAGAACAAGAGCTATGCCAGTTACCAGATGTTTCTAATATATCTTCTACTTACATGAGGTACCTAAAAAGGAGAAATAGATTGAGAGAGATTGCAGAATATTGTTTACTGGGGCAAGAATGGCAGAGAAGAAAATAGAGGATTGGGATTTGAATCTAGAATTTCTATTTTACAATGTGAGATGTATATCAGTGTGAGTAGATCTAACTGTACCAAATTTAACATTTAAATTATTGAGATGTTGAATTTTTTGCCATGTGCATTTTGCTAAAGTTAAAAATAATTCACAATAGTTGACCTAATGATTCCTTTTATCATATATGAACTCCAAATAGCAACTAGAACAGTGAAGTAGATCTACATATACAGACAAAGCATCATAGCTATATAATGATATAAATATAATATATAATTGGGATTATATACAAATATTACCACATTAAAAGGCATTCATAGAACTCTATGTAGAAAACATCTACAACATAGTTAGGCAAACATGCAACATTGTTCAAAATATTAGCAGTAATATAGCTGTATATATAGCAGTAATGTATAGCAGTATATAGCAGTATGACCAAAATACTGCCATAATACTTTTAAATTTTATTTTTTTAAATCAGTATTGTACTTACATAAAAGCCATAAGACAAAAGAACACATTTCATAAACATCTGCTAAAAGAGCCAAGATGTTTGTTTGTTTTATTCATTTTTTTCCATTTTTTATTAGATATTTTGTTTATTTGCATTTCAACTATCCTATAAGTTCCCTATACAGTCCCCGGCCCTGCTCCCCTACCTGCCCACTCCTATTTCTTGGCCCTGGCATTCCCCTGTACTGGGGAAGATAAAGTTTGTAAGACCAAAGGGCCTCTCTTCCCAATGATGGCCAACTAGGCCATCTTCTGTTACATATGCATCTAGAGACACGAGCTCTGGGGGTACTGGTTAGTTCATATTGTTGTTCCACCTAAAGAGTTGTAGACCCCTTCAGCTCCGTGGGTAATTTCTCTATTCCTCCATTGGGGGCCCTGTGTTCCATCCTATAGATGAGCATCCCCTACTGTATTTTCCAGACACTGGCATAGCCTCATTCGAGATAGTTATATCAGGGTCCTTTCAACAAAATCTTGCTGGCATGTGTAATAGTGTCTGGGTTTGGTGGCTAATTATGGATCCCCAGGTGGAGTAGTCTCTGGATGGTCCATCCTTTAGTCTTAGCTACGATCTTTGTCTCTGTAACTCCTTTCATGGGTGTTTTGTTCTCGATTCTAAGAAGGAATGAAGTATCCATACTTTGGTCATTCATTCTTCTTGATTTTCTTCTGTTTTGAAAATTGTATCTTGGGTATTTTCTAAGTTTCTGGGCTAATGTCCACTTATCAGTGAGTGCATGTCAAGTGACTTCTTTTGTGATTGGGTTACCTCACTCAGGATGATATCCTCCAGATACATCCATTGGCCCAAGAAATTCATAAATTCATTTTTTTAATAGCTGAGTAGTACTCCATTGTGTAAATGTACCACATTTTCTATATCTATTCCTCTGTTGAGGGACATCTGGGTTCTTTCCAGCTTCTGGCTATTATAAATAAGGCTGCTAGGAACATTGTGGAGCATGTGTCCTTATTACCAGTTGGGACATATTCTGGGTATATGCCCAGTAGAGGTATTGCTGGATCTTTCGGTAGTACGATGTCCAATTTTCAAAGGATTCTCCAGAATGATTTCCAGAGTGGTTGTACCAGCTTGCAATCCCACCAGCAATGGAGGAGTGTTCCTCTTTCTCTACATCCTTGCCAGCATCTTCTGTCACCTGAGTGTTTGATCTTAGCAATTCTCACTGGAGTGAGGTGGAATCTCAAGGTTGTTTTGATTTGCATTTACCTGATGATTAAGGATGTCACATATTTTTTTCAGGTGCTTCTTAGCCATTCGATATTCCTCACTTGAGAATTCTTTGTTTAGCTCTTTACCCCATTTTTAATGGGGTTATTTGAATTTCTGGAGTTCAGCTTCTTGAGCTCTTTGTGTATATTGGATATAAGTGAGCACTTGCTGTTTACATTGAAAAGAGTTCCATAGTTACTTACTGAATTTTATAGAACTGAGAGAAAAAAAAAAAAAGTAGACCTATAACCAAACATCAGGTGGAGTCAGAGAGTATTGTGGAAGAGTAGAGGATAGGTATGAACATGTCCCAGCAGTCCAGGACACCATCAAAAGAAACACAGAATCAACTCACTGAAGTCAGGAAGGCTCACAAAGCCTGAGCCAACAATCAGGGTGCATGTGCGATCTGGATAGAGATTCCCTACACATTCAGAGCAAATAAGTAGCTTGGTGTTTCTTCATGTGAGTTCCCTAAAAAGTGGGGAGGTGGGGAGGGTTGACTCAGTCTTTGTTCCCTGCCACTGGATTTTCTTCCCCCTACCTTAACTGCCTGCTTAATGCTCAGAGGAAGAATAAGTGCCTAGTACTGCTGGGAAAAGATGCCTTAGGGTCAGATGGTATAGAACCATGGACCCATTCATTCTCTCAGGAAAAGGAGTGGGGGCAGTAGGGGAGGCATTGGTAAGTGGAAGAGAGGAGGGAAGGAGGCAGTGATCAGGATCTTAAGTAAATAAATTTAGAAAAATGGGTAGGCAACAGAAGACTTTAAATAAGTGGTCTATGTCTAGTTAGATTCTTTTGATAAAAGGACAATTTCCATAGTGTAAAGCTATAACTACAGAAAAAGCCATGTTAACCTAATTATGATTTTCAATATTTTGCCTACTGAATAAATTTCCATTTCATCTATATTTTATACAGTGATTTTGTGCTATTTATTCCTGTGAGGTCCAGTGGTGAAGAAGGAAGTGGTTATGTCTAAGACAGGAGGGGGATAAGGATATTAGCATGTTAATGTTATTCATGGTAGTTTCCTGATACATGAGTTTGTGGAAAAAGAAAATTAAAATCTGAAAATCCCACCATTGCCTAGAGGGAGCATTATCCCACATACATAGTAGGAAAATAAAAAATGACAGAAAATGCACACAACTATTTTATTGAATTTTCCAGGAAAGATTACTGTATAATTGAGATAAATGACCTTGATGAGCTAATGGTCATTGCATACAGTTATTAATCTTCTCAATTTTAGTTAAATAATATCCCATTCAGTTTGTTGGTCTTGATTCTTCCATACACATAATATGACAGAATTAATTCAGCAGCAGCCTTGACTAATCTGTAGTGGTTTCATTATACACCCCTTCTAACTCTCGGTAATTTCAGATTTTTCTGTGCAGTTCTGATTGTTGATAGATTGGAATCTCTATGGTGATGATATCAGCAATACATTTTTGGAGTCATAAGAGTTATTCAGTGAGGGTGGCTTTCTCATGAATAAAATGGATTTAAAGAGGAATAGCAAATACATCCAAACTATTCAAGGCAATGAAAAGGAAGCTAAGAAAATAGGGCTCTGCATACAGTCACAGTTTCAGTAAGAAAAATTTGAAAACCTCTGTGATTCTATCATCAGCCTGTAGTGGACAGTGGCTCATGAATATTTACTCTTTTAGAGAGTAGAAAAATATACAAGGGCACTGGCATGTCTAGCCCCTGGGCTGAGATAGCGTAAAAGATAGCTTTAATTTGTGACAAAGAAGCAAAGTCAAATTAACACTTTCCCCTTAACCCACACTTTATTCATAATTAAACACCCTTGGAACCTTAGAAGAGGTTATCAAGTTCTGTAGGATTTTTATGAGGTTACATGAAACTACTTGAGGGCTGGCTTCTAACCTCATGGTCTGAAAACACTAGGTTTCTAATATCCTCTTTTGTGAGGATAACACTGGCTAACACTATTCACATCAGCCATATCTTAATTCAAGGTACGCAGTGCCCTGTAGAATAGGAAAGGGGATGCTGGCTTTCCATTTAGTATCTCTGCATTTGAGAGAGAAGAATATCTCACAACATATAAACATCTAAGTTTAAAGGCCATATTATTACATATATGATTTAGTACATTTCAACTTTGCTGTCAAGTTTTGTTTTGTTTGTTTGTTTGTTTGTTTGTATGGTTGGTTCTGGGTAAAATATAAATGAGAGAGAGAATGAATATGAGTGCTATGGAATGCTACTGTTATCATGCAAAAAGGCTCATTTAGTAAATTAATACATCAAATAAAATATTCAGTTGATATTAATAGGTATTAGATATGTAGAATTGAAGCAAGCAATGCGAGATTATATTCATGTACAGAAAACTTTTAAGGGTAGCTACACACACACACACACACACACACACACACACACACACACATATGTGTAGTATTAAATTATTGACAAGATTTCAGCAAGAAGGTTTGGGAATGGAGAGATGACTCAGTGGATATAGGTGGTTGACAAAGTGGTTTTATTTGCCACTTATGACAGGTTGAAAAAAGAGAACTCACTCTTGCAGGTTGTCCTCTGACTACTACACACATTACATTATATACATTATATTATAGTACATCAAATTACACATATACATACATACATACACATACACATACACATACACATACACATACACATACATATACATTCATACACCTAGAGTAAATTTTAGTTTATAAGGTGAAATTCATGTGATAGATTTGTAAGAGCAGGAAAAGCAATGGCTTCCACTGAGATCTGAGTAACACAAAAAGACTGATACACAGTGAATGTCGGTAAAGTAAATGACACAGGACAGAGAAAGAGTAAAATGGAGAATAATAGTAATGTAAGAAAGAATTATGTGTACTAATAGAAGAATGGGCAAAAGATGGCAAACATACACAACTCGGCATTACACAACAACATCATGCCAGATGTAGTAGCCAGACTACATGTAACAGGACTACAGCCAGAGTGATAGAGTCAGACCATGTGAAATAGACAAATAAATAAAACAAACAAAACCACAAAAAACATATGAAAATCAGCAAAAAATACCTGATGAATGTATAAATGCATATGAGAATTAAAGTTAGTTATTCACAACTCAGCATAAAAGGGAAATGGAGAGATGGCTGGGTTATTTGTTTTTTTATTTATTCATTCATTATGCATTAAATATGGACTACAGTTTACCCTCCATTTGTTCCTTCCATCTTTCCATGCCCCCACTTGCCCTCTAACCTAGATCTATTGACTCTATTTCTGTTCAGAAAAGAGCTGGCCTCCCTGGGATACCAACTGACTACAGCATAATAAGTTAAAAGAAGACTAGGCACAAACGCTCATATCATTGCTGGACAAGGCAACCAAGTAAGAGGTAAAGAGTACAAATAGCAAGAAAAAGAGTCAGAGAGACCTCTAACTCCCACTATTAGAGTCTCATGATAACACTAAACTATATAAACATGACATATATGCAGAAGTTCTAGGTTGTTCTCATACAGGCTCACTGGTTGTCACTTCAGTCTCTGTGAGCATTTATAATTCCTGCTTAGTTAATTATGTGGGCAACAGAGTCATGGTTTTCTTGACACCTCTGGCTCCTACAATCCTTTTTCTTCCTCTTCTGTGGGGTTTGCTGAGATCTGCCTAATGTTTGGCTATGGGTCTCTATTATCTGTTTCCATCAGTTCCTGGACAAAGCCTCTTTGATGACAATTGGGCTAGCTCTGATTTATGAGTATAGAACATAAGCATTATGTCATTGTTATTTTATTTTATTGTTCTCGCTTTTTTGTTTGATTTTTCTTTTTTGTTGTTGTTTTTTAATTTTTGTTTTTGTTTTTGTTTTTATTTTTTTATTTTTTTTTTCCAGTTGTGTTTGTATGACTCTATGCTAGATCTTTGGACCATTCAACCTGAAGTTCCTCACTATCCAGGCAAAAACAAGTCTGGGTTCCTTCTCATGGTGTGGACCTCAAATTGGACCACTCATTGGTTGGCAACTTCCACAAGGTCTGTGCCACTGTAACCCCTGAATATCTTGTGGTCAGGAAAAAATTGTGGGTTGAAAGTTTTGTGGCTAGCTTCATGTCCCAATCCTACCACTGGAAGTCTTACCTGGTTACTGAAAAAGGTCGGTTCAGGCTATGTATCCCCTTGCTTCTAGGAGTCTTCATTAGGGTCACTCTTGTAGATTACAGGAAGCTTCTACTGCACACCAAATGTTCCCCAATTCTCTCAGTTCTCCCTCACCCTCACCTACTACATATTTGTGAAATTTCTCTCCTCATAACCTCCTAGTTCAACCAGAGTCTATTCTTTTCCTCCTTCTTAGGGAGACACATCATTCCTCTACTTAAGCCCTCCTTGTTACTAGGACTCTCTGGGTCTGTGAATTACAGCATGATTATCAATATAACTCTGAACAAGCACATCCTAGTTTGATTTTATAAGCTTAGAAGGGCTGGTTACTTGGATGGGAGTCTTCTTTGTTTTAAAAAATCTTCTTCATGTAATCAGCAATTTGCAAGTTTTATTTTTCCATATGTTTTAGCAAAACTACATATTGAAAAGTTATTATATAAACTGCATAAATTTTCTTAGCTGCTTAATTATAACTTATAGATTGTTGAGGATATGGGAATGTCTAGACTTGTTGGTATGTAGTGTCCATCTACCAGTTCCATCCATGTCTAATGTTTTCTTTAATAGCACACAAGTCCCAGCAGTCATCAAAAGTCCACAGAGATCCCGAAAATAGACATTTACAATAGTTTTTGCAAGAGAAGAAGTTATTCACATGAATTATTCTTGATCTGGGGCATACCTCTTCTCAGAACTAAGAATTAAAATTTCTGCAACATGTGGTATAATAATTACAATGCTGAAATGGAAATATTATGGCAAACACTACTGAAAATGTTTTTGTAAAGAATGCTTCTGGAACAAAATGTTCTTACTAATAATCTCATTGTACATTATTATATCTACTACTTGGAACATGCACTTACCTTTCAAAATAATCCCCATGATATGCTGTTGTAAAATTGAAATCAGGATTTATGATAGTAATAAAAATACAGACATTCAGCAAAACAATAAAAGATGGTTCAAGTCCCTTCCCTTTCATACTTAATAAGGCTTTGCTGAAGAATGAAGGTCATCGTCACCACTCAAGGCTATACAGATGATGTCCTTGAAACTGTCCTATGCAATACAAGAACAGAGTTAATATGTGTTTAATGGATCATTCTGCCTGTTTATTTGTTTAACTAAAGAATAAATTTGGTGAATCATTCTAAGACTACTTCAAAAATTTTAATTCACTGAACTTTACATATTAATCTTTAAGTTAAGAATGTAAAAGGATTTAGACTCAAAATGCAATGAGCTTCATATTATGTAACTTACAAACTCATCATTGGATTCTTAAATATATCATTTTTATTTGTGATAGTTATCACCAAGGAATTCATGACAGAACTTCACACCTTGGGTTATCATAGCCTGCTGGTCAATGATGTTGCTCCTAGGATTCATAGCTAGGTAGGACTATTGGTTACCTACATCCTTTGGAATCTTGCACTGTGCCTTCTGCTATCATGAAAGCTATTCCTCAGAGAAGGAGCATTTAGATCAGTTCCATTTCAGAGTTCTCTGGAGCCCTGTTTCTGAAATTCATGTTGGTTAGTTTGTGGTTTTGTTTGGTTTTATTTTGTTTTCAGAAATAACTAAATTAATTTAAATAAACATTTACAAATGTATTGGATAGCTTGTCTCTAGATCATGTAATGTTGACAAACAATACTATATTAATTTCTTTTCTGTTGCTGTAATAAACATCATGATCAAAACAACTTACAGGAGGAAGGATTCTTGGGGAGCTAGATAAAGGGATAAATGTCTGTCACTCTCATAGGAGGCATCACAGTAGTTGAAAACTAACATTCTTTACTTTAAAACAAAGCAGAGAATAACTGGAAATGGAAGATATCTTTAAATTATCCAAACTTCTATTTATATACTTTTCCCTACAAGGCCTAAAGCTCTACAAACACACACATACACACACACACACAAAAAAAAAAAAAAGAGGGAAAGTTGTTCATATATATGAGCCTAAGGGATATTCTCATCCAAACCACCACAAATAGTAACGATCACACTTATGTACTTAGCACATGCTATATTGATCAATTAGCCATCTCACTTATTTTTACTTATTTATTTTTCCTCAAAACAAAAGATTAAATCTAGATCCTCCTACATGTGCATTGTATAAGGCAAGGCTTGGCACTGAATTTCATCCCCATCCCTTATCTTTTCTTGCATGCATATATGGCTTTTTAAGCTTCAAATTTCATATTCATATAAACTTGAAACCGATACTATAGAACCAAAAATTGAATTGCTTAGTGGAGAGGAATAGAAAAGTATTGCCAAGAGTAGTCTGATGCTTGAGATACAGTGTCAAGTATATGAAGGCAAGTATGATATGTTAAGGTGTGAGGCAGATAAACACAAGGCTTTCCAACTCCACGTACGCCAAAGAATGATATGCATAAAAGGTTACGTTTGAACTTACAGAGGAAGTTTCTATAAAGCTGAAAGATAAAAATGAGCATTCACAGCAATTCATTTCCAGTGTCCAATCTGTTGTGTTTAAATGCTAATTTCACTGGAAGTTTAACATCTCTGTGTTCTTTTTCTGTTTTGTTGTTCTTGTTGTTCTTGTTGTTTGTTTGCTTGTTGGTTTTTTGTTGTTGTTTGGTTTTGTTTTGGTGGTTGTGGATTTTGTTGTTGTTTGTTTGTTTGTTTATCCTAAAGCTGGAGAAATAATAGAAATTAAATAAATATTTGTTGAGATATCCATGAATATAGTCTCTGCACCAGTTTATATCTTGGTATGTGTGTTGGCTAATCTTGTTTTCCATTTTAACACATGTGGGAAGAGGGAACATCTGTGAAAGAGTCGCCTGTAGCCATACCTATAAGTACATTTCATGATCGGTGATTGATGTAGCAATGGTGCCACAATCCCTAGAGAAGCAGGCCTGGGTTGTGTAAAAAAAACTATGCAATCGTTTTATCTTCAGTTCTTTTCTAGGCCTCCTGCCTTGAAATCCTTCAATGGTGGACTATAATCCATTTGATTCAATAAACTTCTTAATTAGTAGCAAAAGCATAGCTCAAGCTGTTTATCACAACAGTTAAAACTATCTAGAACTGTACATTATAGCTAAATCCTTTACAAATTAGAGGTTTCCTTAGGATATAATATTAAAAATACAAAGGACCAACAACAGTATGTGAAGGATGATAATGACAGCTTAAAAATAGTAGATATTGTTCAAAATTTTAAAAGTTAGATGAGTGGACTGGAGAATTCTAAAATATCAAAGGAGCAAAGATACTGATTTAGAAATTTTAATGCTTATGTATGGAACAGTGTTATTTTTATAAGAATCTGGGCCTCTGTGGCCCTGTTTTATAGAAAATTCAGCCCAACCTTCAGCTTTGCAGAAATAAAGAGATTAATTTAAAATTTTAACAGTTTTTTATACTTACTTTCTTTTTACATTTTCACGTACTTTTTGAAAATGTCAGGGTATAGAAAATATCTTAATCATAGCTCTCCATTGCTGTCTTCTGATTCTCTCCACAACTGCCCCCACATCTCCTCAGTTCCATGTACTCTTATTAACTTAGTTAATTAATTAACTGACAAATCACCAACTTTTAACAGACTGAGTTTTATTGTGACACTTTCACTAAGCTATCTGCCCTACTTTCAAATTTCCATCTATCTGAATTTAGAAGAAAACTGTGTCTTCTATTTGTGTAATATATTTGTAGCACCCTTTGCCATAAAGTGATTTATTTAATACTCTTGCTCTTTGGTTATGAAAATAAGATTGTGTTTTTCTAAGACCACCTTAATAAACACCTAGATAATTTTTATTACATATATATGTTCTGTAAATTCTTTGTGGGTGTGATATGAAATATTCTGGTTTTATTTAAATTCATCCTGGGCCAATAATTAATATCTTACGAGAGCATAAGAAAATACACTTTCATTATAAAAAACAAACAACTTGTAAAATAATGGAAGATTATTTTTACTAGGCTAAATCAATAACCCTTTTTAGTTGCAAAGTAATAACTTAGAGCTAAAGTCAATGTACTCATTTAAAGTAAATTATTTTCTTGTGTAATCAAAAGTTATAATTTTTGAAATATATGTTTCACAACTTACTTGAGAAATGACATTTTATGGGAACAGGATTGAAAATCAAAGTTAACAACTTGGTATGTTTAATGGGCAGAGAAAAAAATCTAAATCTATGTATTTGTATATCTATGTGCATAAGCACATGTATATGCTTGTGATATATATATATATATATATATATATATATATATATATATATATACTGAATTAAGGTAATTGAACTGAGGTAACTCTCTGTAAATAGTTAATAACTTCTACTAATTTATCCTTGGTGATACAAATAGTTTTAAATTTTTTTCTTATGTAATCTGTACCCATTCAGTTTAATGCAGAAGTGGTAACAAAAGAGAAACTTTCAGGAAATTGACAAAATTGATATTTTTCAATTTTCTGATTGGTAAAAACCAACATATCTGTAATCCTAGAACTTGGAAGATGTAAGCAGCACCTTCAGGAGTTCAGAGTTTGAGTCATTCTTGGTTAATTGAGGTCTTATCTCAAAACAAAAGAACAGAACAAAACAATACACAAATTACAGAAGAAATACAAATAAAACAAGAACAATAAATGAAACAACATATACAGATCTGTTAGTCTAGAGAATAGACAAGATGAAGTATTTGGATAATAAAAATCAACACTTTCTAGAATAAATTAAAAACTGGGTAAGATATATATAATAGGGATCATCTATCATCTACTGTTAATAAGATTTCTTCATCATATCTATGACACTTACAAATCAGCATTGAGTATTAGATATTTACTCTGCAACTTCCATTTTAAAACAAGATAAAAAGTAATGTGACATTAAGGAATTGTCTTAAAAATATTCAAATCTAAGAATTGACTCTTGGGTTTTGTTTTTTTGTTTGTTTGTTTTATTTTGTTTTGTTTTTGTTTTTAACCAGGAAAAAGGATTCAGCCCTAGCAATGGTGAAGGCTGCACAGCATAGATACCATGCATGGGAGTGAATTTCATAATATAATAAACCTAGCTATTCTTATCTGCCACTCTACTCAAATGACTCTAGTTATTTAACGACAAATGTATAGACGTCTCAGTTGTTTTCCTAGTCTCAGGGATAAGTTTCAATGAATAATAAATGATTGACATGCCCATTGAATTAGAGTTAACACTGCATATGCCCAAGATTCGTTTTTCTGTGTTAACTTAGAAGTTTGCATGTTAAAGGCTTTGCTTTGAGCTTCATCCTCTTCTCTCCACACAACTTCAATTGATGTCTGTCTGTTTATGATCTCAACCAAACTAAGACTGCTACTCAGTGATAAAAGTGAGAAAAGGCCTGATGCATAAGGCTCTGAAGCACTCCTCTTGCTCTAGCAGCACTTCTGATTGATGTTTCTATGGAGACATTTCACCACCCAGCTCTGTGAGTGAAAGAGAAGGCCTGTGTTGTGTGTTTTTCATCTCCAAACCTTCTAGAGTACAATGACCTGTTAGAATGAAGGGTGTGGTGAACACAATTCTTCATTCTGAAAGACGAAAATATTTGGGAGAATGGTGAGTTTTCTTTAGAAATCATTGGTACTTTTCTTTCCTACCAGAGTTTCCCCTCAGTACATCTTTCCTTCAGCTCTCTATACATTTAAATGTCTATGTCAATGAGAAAGAAAAGCAATCTATAAGTCCCTACTCTGAGCCAGACAGTTTGTAGAAAACTTGACATTCTACAGGAGGAAAGGAGGACTATATATATTCAATGGCACAATATTCAATATAGAAATACAGATTAACTAATACAATTGAAAATTCCAAGATAGTCTTTGCTACCCCAAAAAATCTTTTTTATTAGAAACTTTATTTACATTTCAGAAGCTATCACGAAAGACCCTATACCCTCCCAGCTCCCCTACCCCCACCCAGCTCCCCTACCCACTCACTCCCACTTCTTGGCCCTGGCATTCCCCAGTACTGGGGCTTATAAAGTTTTCAAGATCAAGAGGCCTCTCTTCCCAATGATGGCCACCTAGGCCATTTTCTACTACATATGCAGCTAGAGACAAGAGCTCAGAGGGTACTGGTTAGTTAATATTGTTCTTCTAGATAGGGTTGCAGACCACTTAAGCTACTTGGGTACTTTCTTTAGCTCCTCCATTGTGGGCCCTGTTTCCATCCTATATATGACTGTGAGCATCCCCTACTGTATTTGCTAGGCACTGTCATAGCCTCACATGAGACAGATATATCAGGGTCCTTTCAGCAAAATCTTGCTGGCATATGAAATAGTGTCTGGGTTTTGTGGCTGATTATGGGATGGAACCCCAGATGGGGTAGTCTCTGGATGGTCCATCCTTTCATCTTAGATCCAAACTTTTTATCTGTATCTCCTTCCATACGTGTTTTGTTCCCTATTCAAAGGAGGAATGAAGTATCCTCACTTTGATCTTTGTTCTTCTTGATTTTTTTTTTTTTTGTTTTGCAAATTCTATCTTGGGTAATCTAAGTTTCTGGTCTAATATCCACTTATCAGTGAGTGCATATTAGGTGACTTCTTTTGTGATGGGGTTACCTCACTAAGGATGATGCATCCATTTGCCCAAGAAATTCATAAATTGTTTTTAATAGCAGATTAGTGCAGCATTATGTAAATTTACCACATATTCTGTATCCATTCCTCTGTTGAGGGACATCTGGGTTTTTTCCAGCTTCTAGATATTATAAACAAGACTGCTATGAACTTAGTGGAGCATGTGTTCTTATTACCAGTTGGACCATCTTCTGGGTATATGCCCAGGAGAGGTATTGCTAGAACCTCCAGTAGGACTATGTCCAATTTTCTTAGGAACCTCCAGACTGATTTCCAGAGTGGTTGTACAAGCTTGCAATCCCACCAGCAATGGAGGAGTTTTCCTCATTCTCCATATCCTTGCCAGCACCTGCTGTCACCTGAATTTTTGATCTTAGCCATTCTGACTGGAGTGAGGTGGAATCTCAAGGTTGTTTTGATTTGCATTTCCCTGATGATAAGGATGTTGAACATTTTTTCACGTGCTTCTCAGCCACTCAGTATTTCTCACTTGAGAATTCTTTGTTTAGCTCTCTAACCCATTTTTAATGGGGTTATTTGAATTTCAGTAGTCCAGCTTCTTGAACTATTTGTATATATTGGATATTAGTCCCCTAGCAGATTTAGGATTGGTAAAAATCCTTTCCCAATTTGTTGGTGACCTTTTGTCTTATTTACACTGTCTTTTGCCTTAGAGAAGCTTTGCAATTTCATGAGGTCCCATTTGTCAATTCTTGATCATACAGCATAAGCCATTGCTGTTCTGTTGAGGAATTTTCCCCCTGTGCCCAAATCTTCAAGGCTTTTTTGCACTTTCTCCTTTATAAATTCAGTGTCTCAGGTTTTATCTGGAGTTCATTGATCCACTTAGACTTGAGCTTTGTACAAGGAGATAAGAATGGATCTATTTGCATTCTTCTACATGATAACTGCCAGTTGTGCCAGCACCATTTGTTGAAAATGCTGTCTTTTTTCCACTGATCAAGTGACCATAGATGTATGGATTCATTTCTGGGTCTTCAATTCTATTCCATTGATCTACCTGTCTGTCACTGTACCAGTACCATGCACTTTTTATTTTTTTTTATCATAATTGCTCTGTAGTACAGCTTGAGGTCAGGGATCATGTTTCCAACAGAGGTTCTCTCATTGTTGGCAATAGTTTTTCTATCCTAAGTTTTTTATTATTCCAGTTGACTTGCAAATTGCCCTTTCTAACTCAGTGAAGAATTGAGTTGGAATATTGATGAAGATTGCATTGAATCTGTAGATTGCTTTAGGCAAGATAGTCATTTTTCCTATATTAATCCTGCAAATCCACGAGCATGGGAGATCTTTCTATCTTCTGAGATCTTCAATTTCTTTCTTCAGAGATTTGAAGTTATTATCATACAGATCTTTCACTTCCTTAGTTAGAGTCACACCAAGGGATTTTATAGCATTTGTGACTATTGTGAGTTAATTTTATATCCAGATTTTGCACTGAAGCTGTCTATCAGGTTTAGGAGTTCTCTGATGGAATTTTTAGGATCACTTTTATATACTATCATATCATCTGCAAACAGTGATATTTAGACTTCTCCCTTTCCAATTTTTATCCCCTTGATCTCCTTTTGTTGTGGATTATTCTGGCTAGGACTGCAAGTACTATATTAAATAGGTAGGGAGAAAGTAGGCAGCTTTGTCTAGTCCCTGATTTTAGTGGGATTGCTTCCAGTTTCTTTCCATTTAGTTTGATGTTGGCTACTGGTTTGCTGTATATTGATTTTATTATATTTAGGTATGGGCCTTGAATTTCTGATCTTTCCAAGACATTTATCACAAATGGGTATTGGATATTGTCAAATGCTTTCTCAACATCTAATGAGATGATCATGTGTTTTTTGTCTTTGAGTTTGTTTATATAGTGAATTACAATTCTGGATTTCCATATATTAAACCATCCCTGCATCCCTGGGATGAACCTTACTTGGTCATGTTAGATGATCATTTTCATGTGTTCTTGGATTCTATTTGCAAGGATTTTATTGAGTATTTTTGAATTGATATTCATAAGAGAATTTTGTCTGGAATTCTCTTTCTTTGTTGGATCTTTGTGTGGTTTAGGTATCAGAGTAATTTTAGCTTCATAGAAGGAACTGGGTAGCATACCTTCTGTTTTTATTTTGTGGAATAGTTTGAGGAGAGTTGGAAGTAGGTCTTCTTTGAAGGGCTGATAGAACTCTGCACCAAACCAATATTGTCCTGTTTTTTGGTTGGGGGACTATTAATGACTGCTTCTATTTCTTTAGGGGAAATGGGACTGGTAAAATCATTAATCTGAACCTGATTTAACTTTGATACCTGGTATCTGTCTAGGAAGTTTTCCATTACATTCAGGATTTCCAGTTTTGTTGAGTATAGCCTTTTGTAGTAGGATCTGATGATTTCTTTGGATTTCCTCATATTCTGTTGTTATTTCCCCTTTTTCATTTTTGATTTTGTTAATTATGATAATGTCCCTGTGCCCTATAGTTAGTCTCTTCAAGTGTTTCTATCTTGTTGATTTTCTCAAAGAACCAGATCCTGGTTTAGTTGATTCTTTGTACAGTTATTTTGTTTCAATTAGTTGATTTAAACCCTGCGTTTGATTGTTTCCTGCCTTCTATTCCTCTTGTGTGAATTTGCTTCCTTTTGTTCTAGAGCTTCTAGGTGTGTTGTCAGGCTGCTAGGGTATGCTCTCTGTGGTTTCTTTTTGGAGGCACTCAGGGCTATAAGTTCTCTTCTTAGTTCTCCCTTCATTGTGTCCCATAAGTTTAGGTATGTTGCGGCTTCATTTTCATTAAACTCTAAAAAGTTTTTAATTTATTTCTTTATTACTATTTGACCAAGGCATCATTGAGTAGGTTGTTGTTCAGTTTCCATGTGAATGCTGACTTTCTATTATTTATGTTATTACTGAAGATCAGCCTTAGTCCCTGGTGATCTGAGATGATGCATGGGATAACTGCAATATTTTTTTTTAATCTGTTGAGGCCTGTTTTGTGACCAATTATATGGTAAATGTTGTAGGAGGTACCATGAGGTGCTGAGAAGAAGGTATATCGTTTTCCTTTAGGATAAAATGTTCTGTAGATATCTATTAAGTCCATTTGTTTCACAACTTCTGTTAGTTTCAATGTGTCTCTGTATAGTTTCTGTTACCAGATCTGTCTATTGGTGAGAGTGGGGTGTTGAAGTCTCCCACTATTATTGAGTGAGGAACAATGTGTGCTTTTAGATTTACTAAAGTTTCTTTAATGAATGTGGCTGCCCTTGCACTTGGAGCATAGATATTTAGAATTGAGAGTCATCTTGGTAAATTTTACCTTTGATGAGTATGTAGTGCCCCGCTTGTCTTTTTTGATAACTTTGGGTTGGAAGTCAATTTTATTCGATATTAGAATGGCTACTCCATCTTGTTTATTTGGACCATTTGTTTGGAAAATTGTTTTTAGCCACTCACTATGAAGTAGTGTATGTCTTTTTCTCTGAGGTGGGTTTCCCATAAGCAGCAAAATGTTGGGTTCTGTTTGTGTAGCCAGTCTATTAGTCTATGTATCTTTATTGGGGAATTGATTCCTTTGATGTTAAGAGAAATTTAAGAAAAGTAATTGTTTCTTCCTTTATTTTTGTTGTTAAAGTTGGGATTCTCTTCTTGTGGCTGCCTTCTTTTAGGTTTGTTGAAGGATTAATTTCTTGATTTTTGTAAGGGATAGTTTCCATCCTTCTGTTGGTATTTTCCCATTATTATCCTTTGAAGGGCTGGATTGATGGAAAGATATTGTGTTAATTGGGTTTTGTCATGGAATACTATGGTTTCTCCATCTATGGTAATTTAGAGTTTTTCTGGGTATAGTAGCCTGGGCTGTTATTTGTGTTCTCTTAGGTCCTGTATAACATCTGTCCAGGACCTTCTGGCTTTTGTAGTCTCTGGTGAGAAGTCTGAAGTAATTCTAATTGGCCTGCCTTTATATTTTATTTGACCTTTTTCTCTTACTGCTTTTAATATTCTATACTTATTTAGTGCATTTGTTGTTCTGATTATTATGTGTCAGGAGGAATTTCTTTTCTGGTCTAGTCTATTTGGAGTTCTTTAGGCTTCTTGTATGTTCATGGGCAACTCTTTCTTTAGGTTTGGGGAGTTTTCTTCTATAATTTTTTTAAGAGATTTGCTGGCCCTTTAAGTTGAAAATCTTCATTCTCATCTACTCCTATTATTTGTAGGTTTGGCCTTCTCATTGTGTCCTAGATTTCCTTATGTTTTGAGTTAGGATCTTTTTGTATTTTGCATTTTCTTTGATTGTTGTGCCATAGAGAACATATGTTTCTCTATGGAATCTTCTGCATCTGAGATTTTCTCTTCCATCTCTTTTATTCTGTTGCTGATCCTCACGTCTATGGTTCCTGATATCTTTCCTAGAGTTTCTATCTCCAGAATTGTCTCCCTTTGCATTTTCTTTATTGTTTCAACTTCGTTTTTTAGGTCTTGGATGGTTTTTTTTTTAGTTCCATCACCTGTTTTTTTGTTTTTTTGTTTTTTTGTTTTTTTTTTGTTTTGTTTTTTTCCTGTAATTCTTTAAAGGATATTTGTGTTTCCTGTTTAATGACTTCTACCTGTTTAGCAGTGTTTTCCTGTGATTCTTTAAGGACTTCTCCGTGTTTAGCAGTGTTCTCCAGTATTTTTTAAGTGAGTTATTAATGCCTTTCTTAAGGTCCTCTACCAGCATCATGAGATATAATTTTGAATCTGAATCTTGCTTTTCAGGTGTGTTGGGGTGTCCAGGACTGGCTGAGGTGGGAGTGCTGAGTTCTGATGATAGTGAGTGGTCTTAGTTTCTGTTGGTAAGATTCTTATGTTTGCTTTTCACCATTTGGTAATCTCTGGTGATAGTTGTTATAGTTGTCTCTGGCTGAAGCCTGTTCCTCCTGTGATTCTGTTAGCCTCTGTCAGCTGTCCTGGGATTCCAGCTCTCTTCTGAGTCTCAGTGGTCCGAGTACTCTCTTCAGGCAAGCTCTCTTCTTGCAGGGAAGTTGCGCAGAGGTGTGGTGTTCAGATCTACCTCCTGCCTGAAGATGAAGGCCTGAAACAGGGCCTGTCCCAGAAGATGAGTTGACTCTGCAGTATGCTCGCTCACCTGCACAGACTGGTCTCCTAGGGACTCAAGTCACAAGATGGTTCCCTCACCTGCTCTGGAGGTCAGAGCCCTCCCTGGTTGTCACCTCTTCTCTGGTGGGGAACGTGCTCAGATGTCTGCAGCCCAAAATAGGGTCTGTCNTTTGATGCCCTGTTTTAGGAGGATGCTGGAGTGATAGGGTGGAAGAGGTTGGGTGGGTAGAGAGCACCTCATAGAGGCAAAGGAGAGGGAGGCGGGAGATTATGAGATGAAGATGTATGTGGAGAGATAACCAGAAAGTGTGATATCATTTGAGATGTAAACAAATAGAGTAATTAATAAAAAAATTAAAAACAAAAAATATTAAAAGTTAAAAAAACCCTAAAGTCAAACTTAACCTTCTTTTTTAAAATGTAAGTTTATTTTCAATGAAGATGAGACAATTTCCAAGATTCTCACAGCTTTTAACTTAAAGCATGTATATGTGTGTGTAACCATATGTGTACATGTGCACAAAGGCATGAGATTGGGATTTAAGTAGAGGACTTTTGGTATGCTAAACAGGTGCTCTACCACTGAGCTACACCCACAGCCCCAAACAAATCCAAGGTACTACTTTTGTTGCCTTAGCAGTGATGTGAATGAAGCTGTGGCTTCACTCTACCCTTCCTGAGATACATCACAGTCTTTCACAAGCCCCCAACTTCTTTTGACTCAGTCCACCATTTGGAAGCACCTGGCAATGTCTCATTTCGGCTGGTAGACTCCTGATCCTTTCTTTTTGACTCCTTTGTGCAGCAAGCCAGTGGTGACTAGGTGCCTGAAGAGTTAGAGAACCTCAGATTCAGCCCTGAAACATCTCAGACGTTGTTTTCTCACCCTCTGATTGATGACTCTCAGGTGCTTCCCTAAAGTCCAGTACCCAACAGCAGAGGTGCAGGGTAAACACAGTCTACAAGCACTCTGCTATACACCTGCCTAAAAGCAACATGTCCCACTCCACAGCAGTGGAGCAAAATTCAGACCCACAGTGGACAGGAGCCAGGAGGGGAACCTCTAGAAATTCCCAGAGTCCTAGGATATGGGAGTCACCCAAGATTCAGTGGAGATGACCATAACTGAAATGTCCAACAGTGGTGAGATGAAACCTGAAGAGATCACCTCCAGTAGATAGACCTTACTGGTGGAATAGGGCCATTCAAACATCTTCAAAAATTTTGACCCAGAATTGTTTCTGTCTAAGGAAATGCAGGGACAAAAATGGAGCAGAGACTGAAAGAAAGGCCATCCACTGAACAGTCCAACTTGGAATCCATCTCCTGGGCAGGTACCAAACCCTGACACTATTACTGATTCTATGTTGTGCTTGCAGACAGGAGCCAAGCATGGCTGTCCTTTGAGAGACTCTACCAACAGGTGTTTGAAAAAGATGCAGATACTTATAGCCACCACTGGAACAAGGTTGGGGATCCCTATGAAAAAGTTAGGGGGAGAACTGAGGAGGTGAAGAGACTGACAACCGAACAGGAAGAAAAACATTATCAACTCACCTAAGAGCTCCCAGAGACTAAACCACCAACTAAAAAGATAACATGGGCTTGTCCATGGACTCAGGCACGTAAGTAGCAGAAGACTGCCTTGTCTGACCTCACTGAAGAAGGATGTGCATAATCTTGTAGAGACTTGATGACACAGAGAAGAGGGATGGAGGGCTAGGTTGGGGTGGGTTGGTGTATGGTGTGGTAGTTGCATGGGAGAGCAACCTCTCAGAAGCAAAGAAGAGAGAAGTTGTGGTGAAGAACTCTGGGAGGGGATACCAGGAAGGGGACAATATTTGGAATGTAAATAAGTAAATTAATTTAATAAAAAAAAAATAAGAAGAAGATGCCCCAGTGTAGCAGAATGCCAGGACAGGGAAGCAAAAGTGGATGGGTTAGTGAACAGGGGGAGAGGGGGATGGGATAGGGAGGTTTTTGGAAGGGAAATGGGGAAAGGGAATAAAATTTGAAATGTAAATAAAGAAAACATCTATTAAAAATTAATAAAAGGAAAGGAAAGGAAAGGAAAGGAAAGGAAAGGAAAGGAAAGGAAAGGAAAGGAAAGGAAAGGAAAGGAAAGGAAAGGAAAGCCAAATTGCCCCATTCTTTGTTTTTCCCAAACCTTTTACCATGGTTGGTCTAAGCAGGTAGGAAGCGATATTTAGAAGTACTAAAGTATTTACACTACCTTTTCTGTAGCCTATTCTCCCGCTGCATTCCAACTATCCTATTTATCCTGCGCCCACTCAAATTATTTTCTTTGTCTTTCCAAAACTGTATGTTTATCTTTCATGTGCTCTTAAGCATTCAGTAAATGATAAATATAAACATGTGTGGTTTAGAATATTCTACTTTTACCTGATTTTATAGTTTTGTACTTACAAAAAAGTAATAAGAGCATGCACATTGTGCATATCTACACCTACTCATAGCATAGAAAGCAATTGTACAGGTTTTATTGGAGGATATCCTAGAATACACAGTTCACATTAGTATTACGGATAGATACATAGATGAAAAAGTAAATACAGACATCATACATAGAAAGCTTTTAGATGGAACACAGGGTTCCCAAGGAAGAAGGAGCTAGAGAAAGTACCCAAGGAGCTAAAGGGGTCTTCAACCCTATAGGTGGAAGAATAACCATGAACTAACTAGTACCCCCTGGGCTCGTGTCTCTAGCTGCATATATAGAAGAGGATGGCCTAGTTGGCCATCAGTGGGAAGAGAGGCCCCTTGGTTANTTTTTTCCCAATTGTCTCAAGGATGTAACATGAATTAGATTATCAAAGACTGGTAGACAAGGAAGTGTCTTCACATATTTGTAACCTGTTCTATTTGTTCTTCTCTAACACCACAGTTCTTGGTATCATATAGGACAAAACAATGATAGAGGAGGCAGAGAGTTGTAAAGAGATGGAGAGAGAAGTGGAATAGAGAGAGGAAGAGAGTCATGGATTGCGACATGGGGAGAAACTGGGGATAGAGATAGAACAACAAACAGAGGGACAGAGCTAGGTATCATTGAATTTTGTAATCATGAAAACGGCAAGCAATTGCTTTTATTGTATTATGTTTGTTAAATATGTTTTAACCATGCTACAGATTGGAGTAAGAGCCAAGAGAGAGGTGTATGTCTTTATCTCTGCTAGGTTACAAAGTACAGCAACTTAATTTCATTAAATGCCAGTTTATTGAGCTGAACTGTTTTGTTTTCTTGAACGGAGGTGTTATGAGCAATTTAAGGTACGAAATTTTTTATAATAATTTAAAAATATGAGAATATGTTTATATGACTCTGCCTTTGACAAGCTCTTGCCCATACTTAAAGTCACTTTTATTCTTTCTGAGCAGCTTTCAGAATTAATCTATTAGTACTAGAAACAGAGTATGCATACAGATAAAGATTTGAATTAGCGAGATTAAAGATTATTCCTTTATGCCTTAGTTGTATCCCAGAATCTCTCTGACCACAGTTGAACTCTATGTCTACATGTATTAAGGCCTAGCCATTGGACCACTGCTTTAAGACAAGGACAAGAAATGAAGTCTGTGGTATTCTCTTTCCTGACCTATACTTGGTATGATCATATGCAATTGCCCCTTAACAGTCCTAATTTCTAAGGCTTTAATTTCCTTAATGAAAGCTGTTAAAATGGTTTTTTAAAAATCAAATTAAATTGTAACTCAGTGATAATAGCAATGCAATATAGCACTTTCTCATTAAGGTTTCTAATCTTTGTATGGACTCCTGCATCGTTCAATTTACATACAACTGCTTCTTGTACTAACTTAAGATAGAACTTGTTATTGGTATTATAAAAGAGTCAGTACTTCTATATCTAAATAACTTGAATGTTATTAAATGAGGCCCAGGTCACAATGTTCTGTTTTCATTCTCCTTGGCCAATTGCTTATGGGCTAATTGCTAGGCCATTTAACCTTTATTGTAATGTTTCTTTCTTTTTCTATACCAAGGAATGGAGCCAACCCTGGCATTCAGTGGTTCTGATGTGACATTGGTAAGTTAGTTCTGAAAATTACCAGTTAGGATTTTGATCCACATTCATTAGAAATCTTAACTTCTGCAGATTTTTACATATAATTTAAAAAGTATTCCACTCACCAGCGATACCAACAGGGAAGCCAAAATTATTCCCATATTATATCTGAGAAGTTCCAGTTTTCTTAAGTAAGATCCCAGCATATTTTCTCTCATTTTCAAATATATATCGTATTGGAAAAAAAGCAAAATTTCTTGGCTAGACTGATACCCAAATATAACAATACATCATTTTCTTGGTTGGCTTATTGATATATAGGTTGGAAACTTTATTTTTTCAACTAGAAACTTCTAGTGAATAATTTTCTTCAAGATAATAGAATTGTTTGCTATCAGGCCTCTGACCTCCAGGCTGAAGCTTAATTTCAACTTTATTTTCTTTTATTACACTCCAGAATTTATTGCCCGCCCCCCTTTACAACCTCTGAATGTTCAAATATATATATATATATATATATATATATATATATATATATATATATATATATATATGGGGGGGGGGCATCATGTCAGCTGGAATACTCTGCCTAATTGTTGGTCCAGTGTCTGAGACATCTCATGTGTCCAGGATAATTGAGTCTGCTGATCCTCCTACAGGGTTCCCCACCTCCTTAGATTCATCCAGCTTTTCCCTAATTCAACTACAGGGGTCCATTGGTTGGGTGCAAATATCTGTATCTGACCCTTTCAGCTGCTTGTTGGGTCTTTCAGATGGCAGTCATGATCGATCCTCTTTGTGAGCACTCCATAGCGTCAGTAATAGTGTCAGGCCTTGGGGGTTCCTCTTGAGATGGATCCCACTTTGGGCCTGTCCCTGAACCTTCTTGTCCTCAGGCTTTTCTCCATGTCCATCCCTGCAGTTCTTTCAGGCAGGAACAATTATGGGTCAGAGTTTTGACCTTGGGATAGCAACCTCATACCCTGTCTTTCTGCTGGAGGTGGGCTTTACAAGTTCCATCTCCCTACCGTAAGAAATTTCATCTAGGGTCCCTCCGTTTGAGTCCTGCACCTCGCAGGTCTCTGGTACATTCTAGGGAGTCCAACCCAACCTCCTACCTCCCAGAGTTACCTGTTTTCATTATTTCTGCTGACCCTCAGGGCTTCAATCATTTTGCCCCATTCAATACCATATCATGTTCCCCTCTCCTCACCACTCTCCCCTTTACCTCACAGGTCTCGCCCTTCCTCCCCCATTGTGGTTGCTTTCTTTTCCCTCCCAAGTGGGACTGAGGCATCCTCACTTGTGTTCTTCAGTTTGTTGAGGTTCTTGAGTTCTATGGACTATATCTTGGGTATTTTGTATTTTTTCTTTTTTTTTTTGGCTAATATCCACTTATTAGTACATACCATGCATGTCGTTTGGGGTCTGAGTTACCTCACTCAGGATGATATTGTCTGGTCCCATCCATTTGCTTGCAAAATTCAGGACTTTCTAGTTCTTAAAAGCTGAGCAGTATTCCATTCTATAAATGAACCACATATTCTGTATCCATTCTTCTGTTGTGGGACATTAGGGTTGGTTTCATCGTTTGGCTATTACACAGAAGGCTGCTATGAACATGCTGGAACACGTGCCCCTGTGGCATGGCGGAGCATCTTTTGGGTATGTTCCCAAGGATGGTATTCCTGGGTCTTCAGGTAGATCTATTTCCTATTTTCTGAGGAACCTCCAGATTGATTTCCAGAGTGTTTGTACCAGTTTACAATCCCACCAGCAATGAAGGAGTGTTCCTCTTTCTCCGCATCCTTGAAACCTGTGTTGTCATCTGAGGATTTGATCTTAGTCATTCTAATTGGTGTAAGGTGGACTCTTAGGATAGTTTTGATTTCCATTTCTCTGATCACTAAGGACTTTGAACATTTCTTTAGGTGCTTCTTGGCCATTCAAAATTCCTTTGTTGTGAATTCTGTGTTTAGTTCTATACCCCAGTTTTTAATTAGGTTGTTTGGTTTTTTGGTGGTGTAGCTTCTTGAGTTCTTTATATATTTTGGATATTAGCCCTATATAGGATGTGGGGTTAGTGAATTTGAAATCAATTTGAGAATTGCTTTTTTTTTCAATTGTCTTTGAAGAATTGTGTTGGGGTTTTGATGGAGATTGCACTGAATCCCTAGATTGTTTTTGGTAAGATGGCCATTTTTACTATGTTAATTTTGCCAATCCATGAGCATGGGAGATCACTCCATTTTCTTCATTTTCTCCATCTTCTTCATTTTCTTTTCTTAAGAGACTTAAAGTTATTGTCATACAGATCGTTCACTTGTTTGGATAGGATTACCCCAAGATATATTATCTGTGGCTATTTTGAATGGAGTCGGTCTCCAAATTTCTTTCTCAGCCTGTTTATCATTTGTATAAAGGAATGCTAGTTATTTATTTGAGTTAATTTTATATCCAGCCACTTTGCTGAAGTAGTTTATCAGCTGGTAGAAGTTCTCTGGTAGAGTTTTTGGGGTCATTTATGTATATTATCAAATGATCAGCAAATAGTGGTACCTTCATTTCTTCTTTTCCAAATTTTTTATTCCTTTGATCTCTTTTTGATGTCTTATTATTCTAGCTGGAATGTCGAGTACTATATTCAATAAGTGGGGAGACTGGGAATCCTTGTCTTGTCCCCGATTTTAGTGGCATTGCTTCAAGTATCTCTTCAGTTAATTTGATATTGCCTGTTGGATTGCAGTAAATTGCTTTTATTATGGTTAGGCATGGGTTTTGATTTTCTCATATCTTCAATACTTTTCTTTTCTTTTATTTATTTTTATTAGATATTTTCTTCAATTTATATTTCGAATGCTATCCCCAAAGCCCCCTATACCATCCCCCCACCCTGATCCCAAACTTCCTGGCCCTGGCATTACCCTTTATTGGGGCATACAATCCTCAAAAGACCAAAGGCCTCTCCTCCCATTGATGGCTGACTAGGCCATCCTCTGCTACTTGTGCAACTAGAGACACAGCTCTGGGGGGTAATGGTTAGTTCATATTGTTGTTCCTCCTATAGGGTTACAGACCCCTTTAGATCCTTGGGTACTTTCTCTAGCTCCTTCATTAGGCACCCTGTGAGCATCTACTTCTGTATTTGCCAGGCACTAGCATAGCATCACAAGAGATAGCTATATCAGGGTACTGTCAGCAAAATCTTTCTGGCATATGTAATAGTGTCTGGGTTTGGTGGTTGTATATGGGATAGATCCCTGGGTTGGCCAGTCTCTGGATGGTCCTTCCTAATTTTGTTTATTTTTATTAGATATTTTCTTTATTTACATTTTAAATATCATCCCCTTTTGTAGTTTCCCCTCCAAATATCCCCGATCCTCTACACCCTACCCCTGCTCCCCATCACACCCACTTCTGCTTCCTGGCCCTGGCATTTCCCTATGCTGGGTCATATAAACTTCACAGGACCAAGGGCTTCTCCTCCCATTGATGACCGACTAGGTCATCCTCTTCTACATATGCAGCTAGTGCCGTGAGTTCCATGTGTTTGTTTGTTTGTTTGTTTGTTTGTTTTTTTGATTGTTGGTTTAATCCCAGGGATCTCGGGGGTACTGGTTAGTTCATATTTTTCTTCCTGCTATGGGGCTACAAACCCCTTCAGCTTCTTGGGTACTTTCTCTATCTCCTTCATTGGGGACCCTGTGCTCAGTCATCAAAGTTTACAAGAATTTTACTATTTTTTCATCGATATTCATAAGCAAGATTGGTCTGAAGTTCTCTTTTTTGGTTGGGTCCTTGTATGATTTAGTTGTCACAGTAATTATGGCTTCACAGAATTAGATAATGTTCCTTCTGTTTCTATTTTATGGAATAGTTTGAGGAATATTAGTATCAGGTCTTCTTTGAAGGCCTCTGGAGATCTCTACCCTAAATCCATATGGCCTTGGGCTTTTCTTGATTAGGAGATTTTTAATGATTTCTTCTATCACCTTATGGAATATGGACCTGTTTAGATAGTTTACTTGCTCTTGATTTAACTTAGGTTTGTGGTATCTGTCTAGAAAAGCATCCATTTCACCTAGATTTTCTAGTTTTGTTGTGTATACCTTTTCGTAGAAGGATCTGATGATATATTTTTAAAATGTCTTCTGTTTATGTTGTTATGTCTCCCTTTTCCTTTCTGATTTTGTTAATTTAGATACTGCCTCTGAGCCCTTTAGTTATTTTTTTTTCTAGGGGTTTATCTATCTTGTTGATTCTCTCTTTGTATTGTTCTCTTTGTTTCTATGTGGTTGGTTTGGGCTCTGATTTTGACTATTTTCTGCAGTCTTCTCCTCTTGGGTGACTTTGCTTCTTCTTCGTTTTTTTTTTTTAGAGCTCTCAGGTGTTCTGTTAAGTTGCTACTATAAGATCTCTCCAGTTTCTTTACCAGGATGCTTAGTGCTATGATCTTTCCTCTTAGCACTGTTTTCATTGTGTCCCATAAGTTTGGGTATGATGTATCCACATTCTCAGTCAATTCCAGGATGTCTTTATTTTCTTTCTTTATTGTTCCCTGGCCAAGTTATCATTGAGTAGAGAGTTGTTCAGGTTCCACTTGTATGTGGACTTTCTGTTGTTGTTTTTTTTTGTTTTTTTTTTTTTGTTTTTTTTCTATTATTAAAGACCAGCCTTAGCCCATGGTGATTTGATAGGCTACTTAGGATTACTTTAATCTTCTTGTATCAGTTGAGGGTTCTTTTGTGACAAATTGCATGGTCAATTTTGGAGAGGGTACCATGACATGCCGAGAAGAAGGTTTATTCCCTTTTTTTAGGGTAAAATGTTCTGTAGATATCTGTTAAATCCATTTGGTTCATAACCTCTATTAGTTTAACTGTGTCTCTGTTTAGTTTCTGTTTCGAAGACCTGGTGAGAGTTGGGTGTTGAAGTCTCCCACTATTATTATGTTGGGATCAATGTGTGTTTTGAGCTTTAGAAAAGGTTTTTTTTTGTTTTGTTTTGTTTTTGTTTTTGTTGGTTTTTTTTGTTGTTGTTGTTGTTGTTTGATTGTGGGTGCCCTCGAATTTTGGGCATAAACATTCAGAATTGATATTTCTCTTGGTGGATTTTCCCTTTGATGAGTATGAAGTGTCATTCCTCATTATGCTAAGTAATTTTTGGTTGAAAATCTATTTTATTTAATATTAGGATGGTAACTCAAGCTTGTTTCTTGGCACCATTTGCTTGGAAGAACTTTTTTTCATCCTTTTACTCCGATTTATTGTTTGTCTTTGTTATCGATGTGTATTTCTTATATTCAGCAAAATGGTGGATCTTACTTGTGTATCGACTTTCTTTACTTATCTCTTTTTATAGGTGAGGTGAGTCTATTAACATTTAGAGATATTAAAGATAGCTGACTGTTGGTTCCTGTTATATTTGCTTTTTGTATGTGGCTTTATGTGCTTGCCATTCTCTCCTTTTGACTTCGCTGTGGGATACTTAATTTTTTTTTTTTTTTTCTTTTCTTTGGTATAGATACTTTCCATGTGTTGGAGTTTTCCTTCTAGGATCCTCTATAGGGCTGGATTGGTAGATAGATACTGTTTGAATTTAGTTTTATCCTGGAAGTTTTGCTGGCCATAGTATACTGAGCTGGCATTTGTGTTCTATTAGAGTCTGCATGACCTCTGACCAGGATCTTCTGGCTTTCATAATCTCTGTTGAGAAGTCTGTTGTAATTCTGATAGGTCTACATTTGTAAGTTACTTGTCCCTTTTCACTTGCAGCTTTTAACGTTCTTTCTTTGTTCCTGCATTTAGTGGTTTGATTATCAGAGGAGAGGATTTTCTTTTTTGGTCACATTTGTTAGGTGTTTTATAGATTTCTTGTATATCCAGCTTTTTCTTTAGTTTGGGGAAGTTTTCTTCTATTACTTTGTTGAAGATGTTTTCAGGTCCGTTGAGCCAGGAATCTTCATTCTCCTCTATTCCAATTAATCTTAGATTTGGTCTTTTCATTGTGCCCTGAATTTCCTGGATGCTTTGGGTTAGGAGTTTTGTTTTTTTTGTTTGTTTGTTTTTTTTTGTTTTTTTCATTTTGAATTTTCTTTGACAGTTATGTCAATCTCTTCTTCTACAGCATCTTCTATACCTGAGATTCTCTCTTTTATTTCTTGCATTCTGTTAGTGATAGATCTGTAATTCCTTACCTTTTTTCTAGGTTTTCCATTTCCAGGTTTGCCTCCATTTCTGTTTACTTTATTGTTTCTATGTCCAGTTTTAGGTCTTGGGTGACTTTATGCAATGCCTTCACAAGTTTGATTATGTTTTCCTGTATCTCTTTTCTTTTCTTTTCTTTTCTTTTCTTTTCTTTCTTTCTTTCTTTTTTTTTTTGAGATATTTTCTTTATTTATATTTCAAATGTTATCCCTTTTCCTGGTTTCCCTCTCAGAAACACCCTATCATATCCTCTCTCCCCCTACTTCTATTAGGGTGTTCCTCCACCCAGCCACCCACTCCCACCTCCCCACCCTTGATTCCCCTATAATGGGGCATCTATTGAGCCTTCTTAGGACCAAGGACCTCTCCTTCCATTGATGCATGACAAGGCCATCCTTAGCTACATGTGCAGCTGGAGCCATGTGTACTCTTTGATGATGGCTTAGTTCCTGGGAGTTCTGGAATTCACAATAGTATCTTGGTTTGGTAACTGTATAGGAGATGAATCCCCAGGTGGGACAGTCTTTGGGTGGTCTTTCCTTTAGTCTCTGCTCTACACTTTAGTTCCATATTTGCTCCTGGGAATATATTATTATCCTAAGAAGGACCAAAGCACTCACACTTTGGTTTTCCTTCTTATTGAGCTTCATGTGGTCTGTGAATTGATTCCTGGTTATTTGGAGCTTTTTGGATAGTATCCACTTACCAGTTAGTACATAGCATGTGTTTTCTTTTGTGATTGTGTTACCTTACTCAAGATGATATTTTCTAGTTCTATCCATTTGCCTAAAAATTTCATGAGTTCATCATTTTTAATAGCTGAGTAGTACTCCATTGTGTAAATATATCACATTTTCTGTATCCATTCCTCTGTTGAAGGACATCTGGGTTCTATCCAACTCCTTGCTATTATAAATAAGGCTGCTATGAATATAGCGAATATGTTTCCTTATTACATTCTGGAGCATCTTCTGAGTGGTATAGTTGGGTCCTCAGGTAATACTATGTCCAATTTTCTGAGCAGCCGCCAAACTGATTTCCAGAGGGGTGGATCAGCTTACATTCCCACCAGCAATGGATGAGTGTTTCTCTTTCTCCACATCCTCACCAGCTTCTGCTGTCACCTGAGATTTTGATTTTAGCCATTATGACTGTGAGAATGAATCTCAGGTTTTTTTGATTTACATTTCCCTGATGACTAAGGATGTTGAACATTTCTTTAGGTGCTTCCAGGACATCCGATATTCCTCTGTTGAAAAAAAAATTATTTAGCTCTGTACCCCATTTTTAATAGGGTTATTTGCTTCTCTGGACTCTATGAAGAAAGAAATTGAAGACGATGGAAAGATCTCCCATACTGATGGATTGGCAGAATTAATATAGTAAAAATTCCATCTTGCTGAAAGCAATCTACAGATTCAAAGCAATCCCCACCAAAATTCCAAATCAATTTTTCATAGAGGTAACAATGGCAATTTGCTAATACATTTGGAATAACAAAAAAACCCAGGACAGCAAAAACTGTCCTCAACAATAAAAGAACTTCTGTGGAAATCACCATCCCTGTATTTCTTTAAGGGATTGATTTGTTTCTTCTTTAAGGACTTCTAACCATTTACTTGTGTATTCCCCTATTTCTATTAGTAAGTTGTTTATGTCCTTTTTAGAGGACTCTATTATCTTCATGAGATAGGATGTTAGGCCAGCTTCCTGATTTTCAGGTGTGTTGGTGTATTCAGTGCTTACTGTGGATGGAGAACTGGCTTCTTATAATGCCCGTGTATATTAGCTTATTTGTTTATGGTCTTGCACTTGTCTCTTGCCATCTGGTTATCCCTGGTGTTTGCTAGTCTGTTTGACTCTGTCTGGAGTCTTCCTCTTTTTTCTCTGGGTTGCTTCAGGTCTCCTAGTATGCCTGTAGCCCTGGCTATAGCAGACCTCCTGTACTGCCTTCTAATTGAGCAGTCTTCAGAGGGACAGAGAAGCTGCTGATCTCTTGCTCTGGCTTCAGTAGATCTCCTGAAAAGCCTTCAGACTGTTGGGTCTTCAGAGGAGCTGTTAAGCTGTTGTCCTGTGGGAAGCTATTCTCCAAGGTGGCCTTTGGACGTGGTTTTTGTTTTCCAGTGTCCAGCAGAACTTCGGGGAGGCTTTCCGTCTGTCAGGTCATTGGCCCTGCATGCCACAGAGCCCCTAGATTTCTTCAGACTGTGGTGTTGGTTGCCCAGTTGCCCCGTGTAAAGAGGAACCCTAGGATGCCTTCAAGCTGTGAAGTCTTAAGCAGAGAAGGCAAGCTGGCAATCAGTTGCCAAGTTGCTTTCGGTACAGCGAATCTCCTCATGCTGTATTGTCAATCACGCTGAATACAGTGGATCTCCTGGGATGTCTCTGGGTGTGGTGTCAGATGCCCTGCGTGCAGCAGATCTCCAGGGATGCCATGGGATGTGGTATCATCAGGGGAGCAGACTAGCTAGAAAGGACTTGGAAGAAGGGGAGTGGTATTCGGCTTGTGGGAATTGGGGGGGGGGGTGATGAGTCACCAAATCCACTGGGCTCCCAGTGACAGCTGTGGGACTTCAGGAAGGTTTTTACCAAATGCTTTGACTGTATCAGATGCCTCGGGATTTGGTGTCCTCTAGGACAGAAAAGACTGTGCAGAAGGGCTTAAGGTCTTCCTTTTGCCCCTTCTTTTTGAAGCTCTACTTTACATCAGATACTGAAAACAAGACACAAGAGAATCTTTTCCTCCATTGTGTTTTTGGCAGCTTTGTTGAGAATCGGATGTCTGAACAACAAGGACTCAGTCCTGAACTTTGAGCTCTAGTACATTGGTGTAAATGCCCACTTTTGTGTACTGCTATACTACTTTAATTACTATAACTCTGCAGTATGTCCTAAAATCAGATATTATTGCCTCTAGATTTTTTTGATTGAGATATTTTTATCTATTTAGGGTTTTTGTGTGAATTTTAAGGTTTCTTTTCTTTCTAGCTTCATGAGTTAGTATTTCTATGGAGGTACAATTAATCCATAGGCTGATTATACAGAACAAGCATGCTTCCATTCTTGCTTTTCTGAGCTGTCATCAAAAATAGGAGGAGGAGCTTCTTCAACAAATATTGCTGGGGAAATATCATCTGTATGTGCAGTGAAACATTAATTTTATTGAAGAAGAAGCACAGGGAATGGGAAGAAATATTTACATCTACATGCATGTATGTAATAACACTCAAAGAATAAGGAACAGGGGCATCAATTGGGGAGAGAAAAGGGAGTATAGGTGCATTTGCAGATATAGAAGGAGAGGGGAGAAATTGTGTAATTATACAAAATCTCAAAATAATAGAAAATAATTTAAAAAATAATAAAAGATCAAAAGAGAAGAATAGGAAATATAGCATGTACAGAATTAACAAATCATATTTATGTATTTCCATGTATATTTATTAATTTGTCTATGTTTAAGGAATCTCTGCAAATACAGTTACCTTCATTGGGTATAATACCTAGTAAGATTTAATTCTCACAACACATGTACCTTTTAATTTATTGATTTTTATTTTATATGAAGCAGGACACAACAATATTTACTGTGTAGATATTTATAATAGTGCTAGCACAATAATGTTAGAGAAAATAAGCAAGAAGGACACATTTTCCTATAGATCTTTTTGTCAGAATCACTTACTAGTTTATATTGCCAAGAATATTGGAGTCATTCAAATATAGTGTTACCTGGAACAAGGGACCCCTTAAACAACAACAACAACAACATTAGATCTACCTTGTTGATTTTCCTTCAGCAAATTTATTAGCTTCAATCATCAGAAAGCAATTGTTGAATCATTATGTAAGGATAGTTCAAGCTTCTTAATTGACTTAAGAAAATACTCATGGAGTATAATGGCTTTTCTGAATATATCATTTTCTGTCCTGATACTTCTCCCAACCTTTTGTGCATTTGGTGCAATTGAAGTGAGACAATGTGGACATGTTGAAAGAAGTAATCTTATTCTGGCTTTAGAGGGATGTGTCTATCTGTCTAATGCTCCTCCTACCATGGCCTCCTTTCCCTCAAACTGGAAATAAAAACAATCATTCCTTAAGTTGTATTTGTGAGCTAATTTATCACAGCTAACAACTAATATACTCACACTGGACCCAAGTTACCAGGCCTTTAAGTATTTGATTCTATCAATGAGTATGTAGGGGATTTCCCTGAAGTATCTATGTTTGGTAGTATAACTGTCTGATATCTTTCATATAAGGTAATTATACTGTATGTAAGAGTATGTGTGAGCATATGTGAACTACATGTATATAATACCCATAGAGGCTGGAAATGAGGATAGTTTCCATTGAACTGGAGGTAAAGATGGTTGTAAGTCACCACACAGTGATGAGAAAGATTTGTAGATGAATGCTGCCTAACTAGGATATTATGAGTAACCAGGACAAGTCCTCCTTGGACTTAGCATCTCGTAGCATGTTTATCAAGTTTTCCCTTTTTGATTGGAAGGGCTTGGCAATAAGACGTTAGGAGAAATACCTATGTTGAAATTCACATAACATGTTGTGGTCCTGAAAAAAAAAATCTCAAAAAGATTTATAGATTTCAATAAGAAGTACTTTGCACTTTTCAGAGTTACCGTCACAGGATTTTACAGATGGAAGAATGAAGATCTTGAGCTCTATACAAGCAATTCACTATTAGAAAACGTAACTTCCTTTCTTTTTCTCTTCCAATATCTCTCAAAATTGTCACCATATTAACTTCTTTTATTTGTCTAGGAATAGCTGTCTTGGCTATGTTTGGAGAGAACCTTACTGCCTAGCATTTCATTTATTTCTGCTCATCCCTCATCAGAAAGTTTCCCTAGCAATTATTCTACCAGTGTTTGTTTTCTTACCTACACTAATTTTCTAGATTTAAAATATACCTTAGAGTTTTTTTTTTTTTCTGAAAGAGAGTTCCCATGAAAGCATTTCTAATTCTTAATGTTCACTGCTGACATAGAAACCCAATAACATAGAGATCTTATCTTCATCATTGGATGCATTTGATTCTCTGTTTTCTCCTTGAAACTCCCCCTTCTCTTGCCTCTCTTATTTTGAAATTTTAATTGTGTCCATCCTACAGTTTCCTGGTTTCTTATCACTTCTTGGACTTAGGACCTTTAAACTCATCACACTGCTATCCCTGGCCTCTCTTTCTCTGTTCTCATGGTCTTACATTGCTGACCTTATAATCATCTGTCTTTCATGCTATAATTTTTTTTTCATTTACAACATGAATTTATATCTATTGCAATCCTGTTCATGTTTAAACAGTTGGCAATGCAATAATCTTACTACTGTATTTACTAACAAAATAATATCTTTAACTTCCAATATCTTTACCGTTATTTTTCCTTTTCTTGATATTTGTCTTTTTACCCAGAAATTTATATTAATTCTTCAAATACTACAAAATACCAAATTCTTTATTTTTGTATTTAATTCAGTGATATACGATGATCATAAATATTCTTAAAACTTTAGCCTTTTGTAGTTAATTGGTATATAGAATATAAAATTTTAATTTATGTACCATTACTTTCACAACTAAAATGTGCTAGTGACATATTGAATACCTGGAGACATTCCTTGAATAAATATGACTGACATAAGCAAAACATTTTACATTTTATAGGTTCTAACATGCATTAGTCACTAAGCTAATGTATTAAACCTGGCTTCTATTGCATAAAAAATAGTACTCAAGACAATACTAGAAATATTTCAATCCTCAAATGCTAGTAGATGGGCAGAAAAGCTTCTGCTTATTCCCCCAAATAATATAGCACATTGTCTTTTAATTTCATTTTATTCACTTAATTTTATTTAAAACTTTTTATGTGAAATAATTTAAATATATTATGAAATTGATAAGTATAGACATATAATTATTTAAAGGATAGTTTATCCATATCAGTGATTTATGGTATCCTAAAATCTACTACATGAGCCAGGCGTGGCTCATAGGAATAACACAGAAGACAATTGGGTGAGAAGGTCCAATTCTCTCTTTGCAACCAGGTTTGGAATCAGAGAAAATTCTTCAATAGTAGACATTAAAGCATGAAATAAAATGGATGCTCCTTTATAATTTGAATGAGTCAGTGTATCTGGAACAAGTAGAATAAAGAGTTCTATTTGTTTACCTGTCAAACATCTACTCAAAAAAAAAAAAAAAAAAAAAAAAAAAAAAAAAAAAAAAGCCATGATTGAAGACCTCATTTCTTTTCAGCCCTCAAATAACATTTTCAATGATTTTTCTAGCCAGTGTTGATTTTTCTTGTCAATGAGTACATATTAGTGAGCGGTAACACACATATTTATAAAAGAACTTCTAGTACAGGTCCTTCAACAAAGGGACAACTACTTGTTATAGTTTACTAGCATATATTATGAAATCAGACTTTATTCAACAATTAAAAATAGAGAATTTCTTTTGCAACATATTGAAACATCACCTGTTCTTAAAGTGCTCTTGGTGTATTTGTTTGGGGTAAGAAGTTAGAAGGTGCAGGCATAGAAAATTATGGGATAGAGTCCAGCTTGGGAGAAGATTCATCCACAACTCAGAGGAAGATGACCATGAACCTGAGGAGAGGTAACTAGCCACATGTTATAACTTAAATTAGAATAAACAGTATAACTGAGTTATCAGGTAGCAAGAACAAAACAAAAATTTTAACCAAGGCATTTGTTCAGAAAATATTGAGTCTCAGAGATGTTATTTTGGGAACTTGTGCCTGTAGTTATAAATAGCACACTGAATGTCAGGCTAGAATTCAGATTTAGAACCTGAAAGTCTATGGTCAAGGAAGTTTTAGTGTGCCACTCTGAGGCTGTGGGCAGGCTGCTCTGTGATCAAAGCAGCTATTAGCTAGCTTGCTACAGGATCCAGTGAAAGGTGGGCGCTCAAATCTACAGAGGGACCTAATGATTCCGTTAGACCCTCAAAATGAGTAAAGCCTCTGAACAGGTATAATATGCTTGAAAATATGCTTAGGTTCTAAAGAAAAAAAAATAAACCAGGTAAGAAAAATGATAGGGAAAAATATTTAGTTTGAAATCTTGAAAAAAAAATAAACAAACAAATAAATAAATAAATTAATTAATTAAAGAAAATCATTCTGTAGGAGATTGAGATTAAAAAGAAATGTTTTCTATGTTTACAAAATGGAGAAAATTACAATGACAATGGCACTTGGATGCTATATTTTTCTCCAATTTCCAACATGAAAATGATTATATGTTCAATAATATTTGTAGATAAATACAGTCTCTTTAAGAAATATAACATGAAACAATACTTAGAAAAGGGAAAGACTGAAAGATGAAATCCTAGATTGGAGACCATAGAACAGAGGTTAGAGGGTTCGTTAAATTAGAGTAAAAATTCTTCAGAAGAATCCAATCTGGAATATTTAATGACAGGAGAAAAGGTAGTAGTTACCAATGAGGAAAACCAGTAAAGGCTCAAGGAATTAGAAAGGCAACCCCCATAAATGCAATATACTGAATTAAGCATACAAATTATATTTAATGTCTCCTTACAGTAATGTTATACAACATATTATATTTTTCACTTTGTAGAGTTTAGAAGATTAAGATATGTACACAAGATGATACATTATACTAATAAAACATATTCAGAATTCCCTTGGGCTTCGGCCTTGAAATCTAAAAAGGATGATTCTGAGGTTGTACACTTATTAGATATGATGGCTATTTTGCAGATGCTTTTGCAGATTAAAGCTGATGATGCTAAGGCATATGTATCCATTAGAATACAACAATTATTTAGACATTTTTTGATAAAACCTGTTTCAGGTAGAATATCACAATTCTACAGGTCATGCAATTAAAAAAGTATTTAACATGGATTTGAAGGAAATGATCATAGGCTAGAAGGAGGATAAGAGATCTCCAAGAGATTGATTAAATCATGCTGTATTGACTTTAATATGTTTAAATGTCAATGAGACAGATACCATATCTGTTGAGAGACTTCAAATTATGAAAAAATGCTGATCTAAATCATCCTATTTATAGTAAAGATGTTAAAATAAATAACATAATAAAGGAAGAGAATATGTTACTTTGTGGGAGTGGATTTATATTTGTTTCAACAGGGGAGAAATAAAGTCATGCATTTCTTATAATTGGTAAAACTCTGATTTGAGAGGGGGAGACCACCTGAAGATTTTTGGCTGCACATAGGAGACTGGCTGAGACATGAAAATGTCATCAGGAGGAACTTCAGGTGTGCATAGACAATAAACCTTGTTGGCTATGAAATTCTCCAGACTTATCATACCATGCTTTCTATTTAGTGGCATAGATAGAAATTTACAGTTTGGTTATATAGTCAAAACTAACTTATAAAGAAAGATAGATGCCTTACCTGTTTGAACAGAGAGAGAATCATCTTTAACTCACATTGCACATTTCATACAGGTGTTATTGCAGAAATATATATTACCTGTCATAGTTATATGTTTATAGACATCACTGAAGTCAATATAGCCCTGATAAAATTTACCCTTGGGAATGTTGTGATTCTGAGACGTATTTATTCCAGCTTACTGCTGGACCCTACCTCAGACTGCCTCAATATTTTTTTCCTCAAAACTATGTATCTGGGATAATTTCAAGATCTCTGCAAAGATTGTCCAGCTGCACAGACCATTCCAGCCAGAACTCCAGTTAAGCGCTGAAATTGCTCACCATGCAGAGACTAGACAGCAAATGTTACTGCCAGTGCTCTTTTGACTAACCAATATTCATTTTTTTTTGGCAGGAGTAAAAAATAAATGGTATCCTTAATTTGCAGGAAGCGATTTTAAAGGATGGAAGACCCCATTCAATGGATGTGGATTGGATGGTTTTTGGCCATTCAATGAATGATATATGTTAGTTGTTGTTTACTGAGGATGGTTACAAGTATTTTGGTCATAGGATAGAAACAAAATAAGGAAGGTTGGATTTAGGAGTTTCTTTTTCTCTTTCTTTTTTCCTTCTTTTTCTCTCATCTATTGTTTGGGTTGAAAGGGAAAAGGGGATATCCAGGTATAGCATAGGAATAAAAATGCTCTTAAAACTATAGAGATACCATAGCCAAAAATCTTATGTTTGTATTTCTCTTTGTAAATTGTTAAAAATTTAAAGATCTATTTGATTACAACATATTATGTATCAACTCTTTTTAAGGTATTGAACTAATGTAGTTCTTAAAAGTGCAGAGTTAAATTTTAGTACTTGAAAGCTGCTATTGCAGATTAAGATAATTAAGAAATATAAGTTAACAGTCAATTAAACTCAGATAATGATAGATCCTAGTTTCATTATTACAGAAATATGTTTTCTAGATTAAATAGATAGCAAAAAACTAGCAAAAATAGTTTGGTTATTCTATAAAAACCTCAATGATCCACAAATATTTAAAAAGATGTTTTATTCTTAAATTGATTTTGTTTGTTTGTTTTTGTGTGGGGGTTTTGTTTTGTTTTGTTTTGTTTTCGATGAGACAAATGTTCACCTGCTAGCACCCCAAGATGTTCACCTGCTAGTACCCCAATTCTACTTTAAAGAAGATGATCATCAAAGAACTTCCTTATGGAGTTTGCATCAAAACTAGCAAGCTACCACTGAGCAAGAAATCGTTCTTCTGTGAGGTGGGAGTGGGTGGGTGATTGGATGGATAGCAACCTCATAGAAGCAGAGGGAGGGGGATGGGATACAAGGTTTGTGAAGGGGAAAATGTAAATAAATAAAATAATCAATACAAAAGAAGAAATTGTCTTTGCTTCAATGGCTTACAGCATGCTATCCAAAGCTTACAAACAAGACAGGAGGAAGTTGACTGTGAAGCTTTGCCAAGACAGGGTAAAGTGTCCTTCATATTTCCTGTTTCATAATAAAGTCTGTCAGATATTCTTGGCCAGAAAGCAAAAGAATACTCCTACAATGAAGAGAAACCTTAACTGCCTGTCCAAATAGCCAGCTTCTGTCATTTCAATAGTTTTGGAATCAACTTGCCTGCACTTCCTATACACTCTGATAACATTTACTCATCTCAGGTCTTTGATGGGGTTGAAGACTAGATAGTTATAGTATTATAATTAAGCTTAAGTTGTTTAGGATTTAAGAAAATGTTCAAATGTTTAAGAAAATGTTTTATGTTGGTAATTCAAGTTATAGAAATTGATTTAGATATAGAAATCTGAACACACCAAGATAGGATAGATAGTAGAATAGTTTCCCCAATATTACCAAATATATATGAACTAGATATTTGTAAATGTAACCCTTACCTGATAGTTTTCATAATAGTTATTACTGTATAAAGTTTATTACTGTAAGGGAAAGAGCTTTTTCTTGGACTAAAATGCAGAAATATAGAAAGAATCTCTTGTATACTCTATGGAAGTATCATGTGTCAATAAAATACTGTTGGACTATTTGCTTAGACAGGGAAGTAGGTGGTGGGAACTCAATCAGAGAGAGAGAAACCTGGGATATAGTCAAGTAAGGGAAGATATTCACCCTGAACTCTAAGGAATGTGGTCGCATAAACCTGTGGAGATGTAGCTAGCCACAAGGCATAACTTAGACTAGAATAAATAAGATAATTGACTTACAAGTCAGCAGGAACAAGCCAAAACTTTTGACCTAGGCATTTCTTCATGAAATAGTGAATCTCAGAGTCATTATTTTGGAAGCTTCGGTGCAGGTGCAAAAGCCCATGGCTACAATTAAATAATTGAGCCATGTAACATTTGTTGAAATAAATCATATATAAAAATTGTTTTCCCATATACCAATGCCTGGCAAACATGGAGGTGGAAGCTCACGGTCAGCTATTAGATGGAACACAGGGTTCCCAAGGAAGAAGGAGCTAGAGAAAGTACCCAAGGAGCTGAAGGGGTCTTCAACCCTATAGGTGGAAGAATAACATGAACTAACTAGTACCCCTGAGCTCATGTCTCTAGCTGCATATATAGAAGAGGGTGGCCTAGTTGGCCATCAGTGGGAAGAGAGGCCCCTTGGTTATGCAGACTTTATATGCCCCAATACAGGGGAACGCCAGGGCCAAGGGATGGGAGCGGGTGGGTAGGGGAGCAGGGCCGGGAGGGGGGAGGATACAGGGAACTTTCTGGATAACACTTGAAATGTAAATGAAGAAAATATCTAATAAAAGTTAAAAAAAATTGTTTTCCCACCCAGCAATCTAAGAATATTCTTGCCATGATGAGAATCAGGTTTTGTTCATTTTGAGAAATAAGTTGCAAATGATTAATTCATAAATGTACAAATAGAGAAAAGCGACTTTTTGGTTATATAAAAAAGAGTAAAACTATGAGTGTCCATGACAATATTTTACATGGAAATTATAGTCCTTAGAAGGGGCTTTAAGCATGCTTATAGACTAGGATACAATTGGATTTTGATGTTCATCTTTAGAAAGGCAACCTGACAAAATCAAATTCTCAACCTGACAAACCACAATCTTAGCATAAATACACTATATTCATGCCTTTCCAAGATTCCTCTCTCTCCTATCTTTTCCACTACATATCATATAGTAACTCTAGTCATCAGTTTCTTCTATTTAGGAAGATCTTGATGACTATGTAGCTTCAAAAGAAGATTTTTACAGTACCTTAAATTCCTTTGTTGTATGTTTTTATGAAGTACAAAGCAATCACCTATCTATAATAAAACACCAAAATTCTACAGCACTTCCAGAATTGTTGAGAATTTAAATGTTATAGTCTGAAATTATGTTGTCAGGACAGACAGAAGTTTAGAGACTCATGGTATAGAGGTATGGAGAGTGCCTTATTAAGAAAGATAAAATCAATAATCATAATACAAAATATACAAGTCAGTCCCTTAAAATACACTTCCCACAATAGGATAACCACAAGGAAGTCTGATGGTACATTCACAGGTATAGTGTAACAGGATATGATCCTAAATTTAAGCAACTTACACTGGTCTGAAGGAAAATATAATTATATCTATTCTCCATGAAAAAAAAAAAAACACTATCTCACTCAAGCTGAAAAATTACTATTTTCATCTATATATAGACCTATTACCTTCTAAAATCTACCTGAAAAAAATTCTAACAGAATGAAGTTGTCTTTATTTGTAGAATTAGGAGAAATGCATATATAATAAAATCATCCTCCAAGAAAATCCTTAATTGTGTTATAGACTATCCTATCCTCAACAAAGACTTAAGTTCTGTTAACTGGTTCTCAGAAGCCTTAAGGAAGTTGGTGAACTCTAAGTATACTATCTATTCAATGTGAATGCCCACAGCTGGAGATAATAGACATTAGAAAACAAGAAAATGAGAAAATCAGGGATATTAATGGAGCCTCTGTGTTTTGATTAGGCTAATAATTTTAACTATAATATGAAACATATCTAGCTTCAAGAAAACAATCATCTTCTGGATCTTGCAGAGACCTTTAAACACATCCATAGTCTCACACACTTATGTACTACCCTAAAATTAATTTTTGAAAGACTTAATCTCAATACTATCTTCACTTACCTGTCATTATATGAAACAATAATTTGCTCAATATCTCTGGTTCCTTCAATCCTTTGTGAAGATACCTCTCATGAGTGTAATCTAAGTGATAGTTTGATGAGAACAAAAGTCTAAGACATAGGCTTCCAGGTGTTCAGCCACTGCAATCCAGAAAAGATATCAAGATTAGGTGGAATACCAACAGTGCAACATGCTATGTATCTGTATAGTGTGTTCTTCTGTTTTAAAGAAACAAGAGTGTAGATGTGAGTACATGTTATGTGAGTTCTTTTGTGAATGGGTTACTTCACTCAGGATGATGGCCTCCAGATCCATCCATTTGCCTAGGAATTTCATATATTTATTGTTTTTAATAGCTGAGTAGTACTCCATTGTGTAAATATACCAAATTTTTTGTATCCATTCCTCTGTTGAGGGACATCTGGGTTCTTTCCAGTTTCTGGNAAAAAAAAAAAAAAAAAAAAAAAAAAAAAAAAAAAAAAAAAAAAAAAAAAAAAAAAAAAAAAAAAAAAAAAAAAAAAAAAAAAAAAAAAAAAAAAAAAAAAAAAAAGAGTGTAGATGTGTATACTTTGTTGCATTTTCCCCCAACTTTGAAATAATTATTGCTACACAAATCAAATTCAGTCCTGTATTGGAGAAGTTTACTAAGGAGCTTCTAGAAAGGAGTTTTCATCTTGGATTCATTACATTCTCATTTAGACATAGGACATGAACAGCAAAGAACAGCAACTGCAAGGGACTATTGGAATCAACTTATTTCTTATTTGTGAAGACGCTGTTCTGGGATTGAATCAATTTTACCTTTTAAAACACTCTAAAAATTTACATTCTTTTAGAAATTCAAGCTGGGCGTGGGGGAACAGGAAAACAAATGCAACTTCTTTGAAAATGTAACATTTTGTGAAAAACCTGCCAGATGAGGACTGTTCTATATCAAGAATATACCATGACGATGTATCAATAGTCCTATGATACAACTTTTGAGAGTAGTAATTTTATATCACATGACAAATAATGAAATGGAAATTTCTCAGAACTTATGTAGATAATTTTTCAAGCCATATTTTCCTATATATTTGATGAAGATCTATTGGAAATAAGATATTTCTTGGACTTAGGCGTTGGTGAAGTGATTAAGGAATCATACCGCTTTGCAGAGGACCCTAGTTTAGTTCCTGGCACTGAAGTGAGACAGCTCTCAATAACCTGTAAGCTCCAGAGGCTCCAGTGCCCTTTTCTGGCTTCTGCAGTTATTTGCACTCATGTGAACATATAAACACATAGGAACTCATTCACTAAATAAAAATAAAACCATATTTTTATGAACCAAAAGAGTATATTACTGTTACTTTACACAAATGAAATTTATATGCATGCAGATCAAAAACAAAATCAATTAAGTTTGATCTTACTTAAAAAGTCATTGTAATCTCAGTGCTATAAATAATGTATCATTATCATTTGTTTCTTTCCATTGAAGTGTTTTCAGAATATTCAGATTCAAGCAAACTATATTTTAGACTGTTGGGTTTGCTGCTAAGCCTTCAACATCAGATCTGTTTCTTCCTCTCCACTGTAATAATTGAGAATTGAATATATACTTAAACATACTTAAACTTGGGGGTGACGCTGTGGGACTCTTTCTATAATACAGTTAAGCTCATGTGTGTTACTTTTGAAAACCAATCAAAACTTCAATTAATTTCCACCTTGGTAACTTCTCAGAGAACATAGTTGCCTATATTTTTGCTACTTAAAACTGCTAAAGGTGCATGCTGAGTAACACAGTGGATAGAATCCTAAGATTTGTAGTTCTCATACTATAAGCATCAATATGGTTTTGTTTATTGCCCCCAAACAACATCCTTATCAGGTACTGAGATAATTTCTCAATGAGGTATCACAGAACTAGTACCAAACTGAATAGTGCAGTATTATAAAAGAGATTATTTAAATATCAAATTCAACATTTGGATCACAAACTGCATCTTACAATGACAATGCCTTCGTTACAGCATAGAATGTTCTAGGAAAAAAACACATACAGATGGTGACTTTGTTAAAACTGCCCTTAATCCCTGAACAAGCAGCATAATTTCTGCCTCCATGTTTCTTCTAGAAAACAAAACTTTTTTTAACAACAGATGATATAGTCCTTCATGTTCATAGTATCTTACAATACATATTATATTTTCATGATGTCTATTTAGTGTAAAGCTATCAGCCCTTAAAGGCGATTTAAAAAATAATAAAAAGTAAAGCCTTGAATGTGCTCTATTTGTTGGAACCTTAGGTTTTTTTGTATTTACTCTGTCTTCTAATTATTCTGTGATAGAGATAGAGATTCTCACAGAAGAACATTGTGACTTATGCTAATGTCTAGTTCTTTTCAACAATTAGCTGAGAGTGGTTCCTCTGAAGTTCTCATGGATATCAATGGTGAGTTACATTAAAGAAAACATATGCACCGATTTCATGAAGACATGTACTTGAAGAGAATCTTTCCCACTTTTCTTAGCACTTGAACTTTGACATTTATTACATTTTACTTGTTTGGGGTTGTAAACAGCTGCAGAAGTTTCTGAAGCATCCCTCCCTGATTCTCCAGGACCAGTGCTGAGCATAAGCTGCCACTCAGACACCCTGCAATTAGTGCTTTACACTTCAGATTAGACAAGAGAGAACATTGTCACTCAACTCATGACTAACTTTCTTCTTTGAGATGACCTTTACCTTCAAGAGTAGTGACTTGATGGTTCCTGACATTTCAGAAAGAAAAATGAAAATAAGATAAAATCTAAAAAGGTCAAAAGTATCCTAAAACCAAGCTGCATGAAAACATTTAGAACTTGTTAAGTGACAGCTAAAAGAACTCTACACACAGGTAAATGTGAACATTCCCTTATCATGCATAATAAAAAAAATCAGTTGGTTTCTGTTTGAAATAAAAGTCAGGATTGAAAAGAGAGACTATTTCCATAGTAACACTTTTAATTTTATTCTCAGCAAATGAGTTTTTGAAGTTCAAAATGTTCTACTTAAAAATAAACTCAGTTATTCAAATTATTATGAGAAGTAAAATTTTGTAGTTATAAAAAATAACTAGCTAAGCCCTAGTTATATCATAAAAGATGGAAGAGTTCAATTAATCAAGTTAATGAATAACAGCTGGGGCCAGGGGTAGTGGGACCTACTTTTATGCCCAAAATATATGAGGCAGAGGCAAGTCGATCTCTGTGAGTTCAAGGCCAGCCTGGTCTAAATAAATTCCAAAATATTCAGTAATACATAGGGAGTCTGTCTCAAAAAATAAATAAGTAAAATAAGTAATGAAGAAACAATAGAATGAAGTAAAAAAAAAGAAGAGGGAGGAAGACAAGGAGGAGAAGAAAAATAAGGTGGAGTAAAAGGAGGAGGGAGAGGAGGAGGAGGAGGAGGAGGAGAGAGAGCTCTAGGGTAGAGGTCAAAATTCTACATCCAGTGGAAATATCACCAAGTAAGTCAAACATACAACCTTAAAAGTCGGTAAACTAAATTGATTTTATGGTATACATTTTGTTAACTTGTAAATTGTATTAACACACATATTCATATGTAACTCATGGTATTTGATATTTAAGCAGTTAGCAATTTCTTGATAACTGTAATTGTTTATGTGGATTTGAAATAATTTTAAGACTGAAGAGAGCTAATTCTGCTCTCAGTATTACTTAGGGGCTTGTAGTCCTCTGTCCAAGTTTGGTAAACTGGAAGAGTGTTCATTATGGTTGATTATCTAATGGTGTGGCTCCTTTTAAGTCTTCTTTACATAGCCACGTAGAATAATCTTCAAAAGTATAGTCTTCCCAGCAAAGAATCATACAATCCTACATCCAGTGAAAATATCACCAAGCAAGTCAAACATACAACCTTAAAAGTCTGTAAACTAAATTGATTTTATGGTAGATATTTTTTTAACTTGAAAATTTTATTAACACACATATTCATACATAACTAATTGGTTATGTAAAACCAAATTTTCAGCCATATATCATGTAGCAACAAGTAGCATTATAGGGAGAGAAGAGGTTCTAATTACACACTTAAGAACAATACACATGCATGCATATATAACAATACTAAAATAAAAATAGGTCATGAATTTGAAAATGAGCAACATGAATTATATGAATTGGAGGGAGGAAAAGAGAAAGAAAAATGATAAAATAATATTTTAGTTTCAAATGTGAAATAACAATTGAATGATCAAAAAAGAGTCTATTAGGTTATGTTAATATAAGTACTAAATATAATGCATATAATGACATATATATGCAATACATATGCATAAAATTAGAAGTTTATTGACTTAGACTAATCAATGGAACTTTCTAGAAGAAACTTTAAATTTTCCTTTTATACAACTTCCTTTTTCCAGATTTTTTATTAGATATTTTCTTTCTTTACATATCAAGTGCTATCCCATAAGTCCCCTATACCCCCCTCCCTTACCCACCCACTCCCACTACTTGGCCCTGGCATTTCCCTGTACTGGGACATATAATCATTGCTAGACCAAGGGCCTTTCGTTCCCAATAATGGCCAACTAGGCCATCTTCTAATACATATGCAGCTTGAGACATGAGCTGGGGGGTTCTGATTAGTTCATATTGTTGTTCCATCTATAGGGTTGCAGACACCTACAGCTCTTGTGTCTTCCAGTAAATGAAAGGATAGAGTTAATGGGATAGGTGATAGAAAAGGTGTAAAGAATCAGGACGAGAAGTGTGTTTTAGAATAGAAGAGGAATTTAGAACAGATAGATAACGAGGGTCAAGTTTACCAAGAGTTCTCCAGCATCAGATGTCCTTCAAACTGCCCATGTCCATCAACTGAAGAACTCGTTCTGTTGTAGGTATATAGAAAATTATATCTACTCCCAGATCTATTTTGTAGGAAAGAGATTAATTTAAAATATTATAAAACTGTAAAAGTGAGATGCCATGTTATAGCATAAAGAGCTCAGAGGCATGGTTCAGAGCATCAGAGTGCTAAGTGCACAATCCTAGTGACCTGAGTTACACCTGAGAACCCAAGTAGAAAGCACACATCTGTAACTCCAGCACTCTATACCCTGAACACATGTAGAAAGCACACATCTGTAACTCCAGCACTACTATACCCTGACCATATATATGTAGAAAGCACACATCTTTAACATTACCACTGTTATAGAAAGATCAGCAAAGAGATAGTAGAATAACTTAGAAGCTTGTGAGCCAAAAGCAGAAACTGTATTTAGAAAGGCCTCTTAAGCATATCTGAGTAGGTATAAACTAAGGGTGTATCCCACAGCTGGCACAAGAACTTTCATTAGTTAAATGCCACCTTCTAAGAGCATCATTGTCTAGCTGTACTGCATAAATAAATAAATAAATAAATAAATAAATAAATAAATAAATAAATAAATAAATAAATAAATCTCATGTATTTTAACTGTCTGGTGTTTGGTTTGGTTTGGTTTGGTTTGGTTTGGTTTGGTTTGGTTTAGTTTAAGGTTTCCATTTGGCTGTGGATTTTTCACCATTTCTTCTTTTTAAATGACCTTAATCTCTGTCTTTATGTTCCTCCATCACAGGATCTCTGTTTAAACCTTTTCATCTCCAACATAATTCCTCTTGGCTTTCAAATCAATTTTTCTATTACATGCCCTTCTGGTTTCCTGGATTCTCTGAGTTATAAACAGAACTAGATGCTAGCATCAATTTGTTGAAGACACCACATGTTTTGATTGTATGATACAGAGAACTCGAACTGTGATAGAAACTTCCTTGCTGACAGATAACTCTCATAATATCAGAAAATTAAATGTTGGGGAGAAAAGTAACCAGTGATTTTATTCAAGTGTAAACTATAACAACTATAATGCTAAACTTCTAAGCAAAATAATCCCAGTGATATAACAGCATCATGGTTATTATCACAGTGATCAACTGTGGGTTGAGTCCACTCCACAGGAATTAAAATATCCCTGGTACTATAAACTCAGTCAAAAACCCATGGCTGAGTTAACCATTTTTTTCCTCCAAGGAAATGCATTTCTATTGTTCAACAACTAACATTGAACAAAACTGCATTAAGATAGTTATATTTAGAGTCATAGTAAAAGTCTATTCTCATCATTAATGAAAGAAGCCTCTCTTGCAGTGGTCATGAGTCAATGCAGAGATATTTGGATGCTTAATGCTTAGAAGTAATGGCATTTGAATGCTCAGTACTAAACAGGTTATTTATGCTACCCTTTATGCTCAGGAAACAATATTGAAGAGGGATAAGAAAGAATGTAAGAGCCAGGATATAGATATATCTGATGATGTGGCCTTCAGCACATGGTACAGTCATGCAAACATAGTTGCCTGTACTGAGCACTCAGAAGATGGAGTCTATCAACAGTTCAACCAGTTAGAGCTTGCGAAGATGCTCATGAGCCTGTGTCTTTCCCTGATGAACTGGTGGCTACTGGAGAATTCTTGCAGAAGTACAGCCATTATCTCCAGTTGTATACCCACAGTTAGGCCACCAAATTTCAGCTTCAAAAGCTCTGGTCACATCACATACATGGTACTCAGTAAAATCAGTGGTTTGCAAATAAAACTGAGAAATATGAAGTGTGGGCGAATCATCTTTTAGGAAGAAATGGGTCAAAGGGATGGGGTGAGCCAAAAGGGAATGTGTGAGAGAGCAAACAATGTCCTAAAGGCATGTATGAAAGGGTCAAAAAGAAATTTAATTCATAAGCATTTTAAAAAGAAACAAACAAGCAAAAAACAAACAAAACAAAACAAAACAGAAAAACCCTGCATCAACAATATTGAAGGAGAAAAAAACTATAGAAAACTGTTATCTGATTTTCACATATGTGGCATGGAAAACACGTGTGCCTACCCCAGCCACCATGCACACATTCAAACACGTGTGCACACAATCAATAACTTAGAAAAATAAGATACAATTAGCATGGTAAAAAGAAAAATAGGAAACAAGCAAAATTAAGGAGTAGATAAAGAAAAGAGCCCCACTTCATTCGTACACTGATACAAAGAGGAGTGTCTCAAGATATACAAATAGTCTTTGGTCTTAGAAATCAAATCATTTATTGGTATTTTTAGAAATTTTTGCTTTTCGGATCTCATCCTATTTGTCTGCTTCCATATCAAAAAATATAAAATAAATTTAGGCAAAACCCTCCAGGAGGGATGAGTAAAAGAAAGGAACTTTTACTTGTTGTTGCAGCCCTTGATCCTGTTTCTGGGACTGATTTAATTTTCTGTTTATCACTGCCTGGGTAATATGGCTTTTATTAGCCATTCCCGATGTGCCTCTGTTCATGTATTTTTAAACAATCAGAAGGGATTTCCCAGCTTTACCAGACAAGTTTAGAGCAGATCAAAATAAATAACTCTCAGTGGGAGTAATTTTGCCGATTGAAGGAATGGTTTCTTAGACTCATCTTCTGAGGTATTTTTCTTAATTGATGCTAGATAACATCTGTCTTCTCTTACAGCCTGGAAGCCTCTGTTCCACCATCAGTATTTTCTAGTATCAGTACATACTTCTATGGAAGTCCACTATGGAAATACACAGCACATTTAAATGTATAATGGTATAATGGAAATATATATATATATATATATATATATATATATATATATATATATATATATATATATTAGTTAGCCAGACTTTGCTACATGGTTAAAATTATTGTTTTTTATTTTATTTAAAAACAAATATTTTCACATTCAAGCAATCAATTTATAAAATATGTTAAAGGAATAATTTTTCACAATGTGTATAAGTATGTGCATAAACTACCCTATTTCAGCCAGTGTAAAGACAGTGGTCTACAAAACTGTCAAGAAGAGGGAGACTGGTGTTAGGGCTCCCAGGGTATATATAGATGAGTCATGTGGGAATATGAGACCACAGCTGCATAGGTTTTGACTTGTCAGAATGTTTGTGTAGCAAATACTAGAGTAAATACAGTCATTGGAGTTTTATTTTTAATTATGTGCATGCAGTGGGGAATCTGCAGAGTCCAGAAGAAAGTGTCACCACCCAGGATAAGGAATTAAAGGCCGACTGTGAACATTGTGGTATAGATACTAAGATCTGAATTTGAGAGCTGTACAAGGCCAGCATGAGCTCTTAAGTACAGAGGCATCTCTCCAGATGCCCTTTTAAAACTATTAGATAAATCTGCATGACTTTAAATGAATAGTGCATTTAAAATATTAACAATTAACACGCAACATTCACTAACCATTAACTCAGTATATACCTGTATGCCATGTAGAGATTGTAGGCTATTAACTTATTACTTTTATATTAAGAACATGTGTCTCTAGTTCTACATGTAGCAGAAGATGGTCCATCATTGGGTGGAGAGGCCCCTTGGTATTGTAATCTTTATATACCCCAATACAGGGGAATACCAGGACCAAGAACTGGGAGGGGGTGGGCAGGGGAACAGGGCGGGGGATGGGGGGAACTTTCGGGATAACATTTGAAATGTAAATTAAGAAAATATCTAATAAAAACTAATTGAAAAAAAAAAGAAAATGAAGCAGTATCACTAATTTTTGTATCATACTGTACTCTTACAAATGGTCACCTAGTTTGAGGGAGTGACTTAGCAATTAGTGGCTCAGAATAATAAACAAGTTAGGAACAATTGTTCCTAAGGAGAAATAGATTCTTGCTCTGACCCAATTCTGCACTGATTGATAGATAATTACTTTTTATCTTTCACTACAGCAAATATTCCTGAAGAAATTTGAAGAACTTAATAAAGAAATGTTAGAAACAAAACATAAAACAAAAACAAAACTAATGAAAATTTCCAAAATAAATGCTTTACTATGAATTTTTTTGAAAAAGGAATTGTACACCAATTATAACAAAAATGTCTTCAACCTATAGCCTCCGTTTTTATTCATTTTTTGCCACAGTTTGGAAATTTCATTGCAAAAGAAAATTTAGATTCCATCATTTAGAAAGAAGCTGTATTTAAACTTGGAAGGACTTCAGTCCACACTGCAGTTCAGGGTCTACTTCCTCCAAGGGAAGTTTTCCAAGGGATGTGGTTTTGTTGTTGTTGTTTTTGTTTTGTTTTATTTTGTTTTGTTTCTGATCTTCATTGTTGATCAAGTTTGTAAATGCCATATAACATTCTACAAACTTCAGATCTTTATACTCTATCATAGAACTTGCTGTTGTAACCCACACACATGAACTCCAGCCTGCCCCCTTCTCTGTATGCTTCTGTCCTCTTATTTCTTTGGCTTGGTTTTTGGTGGTTTATTTTCTCCCAATTTTTTATTAGGTATTTACTCCATTTACATTTCTAATGGTATCCTTAAAGTTCCCTATACCCTCTCCCCCCTGCTTCCCTACCCACCTACTCTCACTTCTTTGCCCTGGTGTTTCCCCTGTACTGGAGCATATAAAGTTTGCAAGACCAAGGGGCCTCTCTTCTCAATGATGGCCAACTAGGCCATCTTCTGCTACATATGCACCTAGGGACATAAGCTCTGGGGGTACTTGTTAGTTCATATTGTTGTTCCACCTATAGGGTTGCAGACCCCTTCAGCTCCTGGAGTACTTTCTCTAGCTCCCCATTGGGGGTCCTGTGTTCCATCCAATAGCTGACTTTGAGCATCCACTTCAGTTTTTGCCAGGAACTGGCATAGCCTCACAAGAGACAGCTATATCAGGGTCCTTTCAGCAAAATCTTGCTGGCTTATGCAATACTGTCTGCATTTGGTAGCTAATTATGGGATGGACGCCCAGGTGGGGCAGTCTTTGTATGGTCCATCCTTTCGTCTTGGCTCCAAACTTTGTCTCTGTAACTCCTTCCATGGGTGTTTTGTTCCCAATTCTAAGAAGGGGCTAAGAGTCCACACTTTGGTCTTCATTCTTCTTGAGTTTCATGTGTTTTTCAAATTGTATCTTGGGTATTCTAAGTTTCTGGGCTAATATCCACTTATCAGTGAGTGCATATCATGTGAGTACTTTTGTGATTGGGTTACCTCACTCAGGATGATACTCTCCAGATCAATCCATTTGCCTAGGAATTTCATAAATTCATTGTTTTTATCAACTGAGTAGTACTCCATTGTGTAATTGTACCACATTTTCTGTATCCATTCTTCTGTTGAGGGACATCTGGGTTCTTTCCAGCTTCTGGATATTATAAATAAGGCTGCTATGAACATAGTGGAGTATGTGTTCTTATTACCAGTTGGAACATCTTCTGGATATATGCCCAGGAGAGGTATTGCTGGATCTAGCATTAGTACTATGTCCAATTTTCTGAGAAACCACCAGACTGATTTCAAGAGTGGTTGTAAAAGCTTGCAATCCCACCAGCACTCGAGGAGTGTTCCTCTTTCTCCACATCCTAGTCAGCATCTACTGTCAGGTGAATTTTTGATCTCAACTATTCTGACTGGCGTGAGGTAGAATCTCAGGGTTCTTTTCATTTGCATTTCCCTGATTATTAAGGGTGTTGAACATTTTTTTTTCCCAGGGGCTTCTCAGTCATTCGATATTCCTCAGTTGAGAATTCTTTGTTTAGCTCTGTGCCCCATTTTTTAATGGGATTATTTGGTTTTCTGGAGTCTATCTTCTTCAGTTCTTTATATATATTGGATATTAGTCCACTATCTGATTTAGGATTGGTTAAGATACTTTCCCAATATATTGGTGGCCTTTTTGTCTTATTGACAGTGTCTTTTGCCTTACAGAAGCTTTGCAATTTTATGAGGTCCCATTTGTCAATTCTCAATCTTACAGTATAAGCCATTGCTGCTCTGTTCAGGATTATTTCCACTGCGCCCATATCTTTGAGGTTTTTCCCCACTTTCTCCTTTATAAGTTTTAGTGTCTCTGGTTTTATGTGGAGTTTTTTCATCCACATAGACTTGACCTTAGTACAAGGAGATAAGAATGGATAAATTCCAAAGGGCCTCTCTTCCCATTGATGGCTGACTAGTCCATTTTCTGCTACATATGCATCTAGAGATAGGAGCTCTGGGGGTACTGCTTAGTTCATATTGTTGTTAGGGTTGCAGACCTCTCTAGCTCCTCCATTGGGGGCCATGTGTTCCATCCTATAGATGACTGTGAGCATCCACTTCTGTATTTGCCAGGCACTGGCATAGCCTCTCTTGAGATAGCTATATCAGGGTCTTTTCAGCAAAATCTTCCTGGCATATGCAATAGTGAAGTGAGAGTGGGTGGGTAGGAGAGTAGGGTTGGAGCAATATTAGAATTGCTATTCCAGCTTATTTCTTCAGACTGTTTTCTTGGAAAATTGTTTTCCAGCTTTCACTGTGAAGTAATGTCTGGTTTTTTTTTTGTTTTGTTTTGTTTTGTTTTGTTTTGTTTTGTTTTGTTTTCCCTGAGATGGGTTTCCTGTAAGCAGCAAAATGTTGGATCCTGTTTGTGTAGCCACTCTGTCTATGTCTTTTTATTGGTGAATTGAGTCCATTTATATTAAGAAATAGGAAAAGTAATTGTTGCTTCCTGTCATTTTTGTTGTTAGAGTTGGGAATCTGTTCTTGTGGCTGTCTTTTTTTAGGTTTGTTGAATGATTATTTTGTTGCTTTTTCTAGGGCATAGTTTCCATCATTGTATTGGTGTTTTCCCATTATTATCCTTTGAATAGCTGGATTCGTGGAAAAATATTGTGTGAATTTGGGTTTGTCATGGAATACTTTGGTTTCTCCATCTATTGTAATTGAGAGTTTAGCTGGGTATAGTAGCCTGGGCTGTCATTTGTATTCTCTTAAGGTCTGAATGACATCTTCCCAGGATCTTCTGGCTCTCATAGTCTCTGGGGAGAAGTCTGTAGTAATTCTAATAGGCCTGCCTTTATATGTTATTTGAACTTTTTCTTTTACTTCTTTTAACATTCTATCTTTATTTAGTACATTTGTTGTTCTGTTTGTTATGTGTTGGGAGGAATTTCTTTTTTGGTACAGTCTATTTGGAGATCTGTAGGCTTCTTATATGTTCATGGGCATCTCTTTCTTTAGGTTTGGGAAGTTTTCTTCTATAATTTTGTTGAAGATATTTGCTGGCCTTTAAGTTAAAAATCTTCATTCTCATCTCCTATTATCCTAAGTTTGGTCTTCTCATTGTGTCCTGGATTTCCTGGATGTTTTGTGTTAGGATCTTTTTGCATTGTGCATTTTCTTTGATTGTTGTGTCCATGATCCCTATGGAATCTTCTGCACCTGAGATTCTCTTTTCCATCTCTTGTATTCTGTTGCTAATGCTCACATCTATGGTTCCTGATTTCTTTCCTAGGGTTTCTATCTCCAGAGTTGTCTCTCTTTAGGTTTTCTTTATTGTTTCTACCTTCCATTTTTAGATCTTGGATGGTTTTGTTCAATTTCATCTCCTGTTTGGTAGTGTTTTTCTGTAAGTCTCTAAGGGATTTTTATGTTTCCTCTTTAAAGGTTTCTAGCTGTTTACCTGTGTTTTCCTGTATTTCCTTCTTAAAATCCTCCATCATCATCATGAGAAGTGACTTTAGAAAGATGTGGACGTCTTTCTTTTCTGGTGTGATGGTATATCCAGGACTTGCTATGGTGGGAGAGTTTGGTTCTGATGATGCCAAGTAACCTTGGTTTCTGTTGCTTCTGTTCTTAAGCTTGTCTCCTGCCATCTGATTATATCAAGTGCTTGCTCCCCTCAATATATCTGATTGGAGTCTGTCCTTCCTATAATCCCAGTTGATTCAGGACTCCTCAGAGTCCAGCTTTCTCTGTGATCCTTTGATTGTGGGATCCTGTGATCCTGAGATTCTGGGGTTTTTCAGAGGTTTTGACAGTCAAGCTTCCTCTTAGACCCTGATGTACTGGTGTGACCCAGCTCCTGTTATCCTGGGATCCTATTGTCCTAAGATCCTGGATGTGTTACAGTGCCTGAAGTAGTGTCTCCCTTGAAGACCATGGAGCTCTCTGGTCTGTTTGAAACAAAGGTAATCCAGAACTGATCAAAAGGAACCCAAGCCTTTGGTTAGGAAAGCCTCTGGTGTCCTTGTTCCTGCTGTCACAGCCTGTCACAATTGGATTGAAACAGATGTTGTGTTCCACTCACCAGTGATCCTAAGATCATGTGGAGAGTCCTCTGGGGACTGTGGGGGTGTCCGCTGATTCTGTGTACCTGGTGACCCAGTGCTGGTGCCAACTGGAAGGGACTTGTGCAGGTGTTTTGTTTTTGTTTTGAGGCAGGGTTTCTCTGTAAAGTCCTACCTGTCCTAGAACTCACTCTGTAATGCTAGGATTAAAGGTGTGTGTCTGACTCTTTTTGTTGTTCTTCAAGGCAGGGTTTCTATCCTAGAACTAACTCTGTAGACCAGACTAGCCTTGAATTCACAGAGATCCACCTGTGTCTGCCTCCCAAGTGCTGGGATTAAAGGGAGCTCCTGGCTACAGTAAATGTTCATCATTCTGAAAGAAGGGAGGCTAACTTAGTCATACTTGGGCACCAGGTTCTTTGATGGTTAAAGGTTTCACTCACCATAAATTGTAAAAAGAAACAACTGCTCTTAGTTGTTCCTTGCCATGTTGCTAAGTGTGGAACACAAACTATTGTGCTGACATATGGATGTAGTCCCAAACGAAAGAGACATTGTGACTACATGGTAAAGACTAAAGTATTACAAGTATTTCTCAATAGTCAAATATATTTAAACAGTATCCTATAAATCATAGCCAGAGATTACAAATGTACACTGTGTAAACTTTCATTGCCCTTTCTTTTTTTCACTCTGATGCTGAATTTCACACCTCAAAAAACTACCCACTTAAAGCCAAGAGCAAAAGTGGAACAAATAACTTAGTCCCAGTGCTAGGTGATCAGAGCCTATGCCTAGTTCCAAATCATGTATCTCCTCTACATTATGCCCCCTACTATGTGTCTTCTTGTCCCTAGCCCAAGGCAGCTAGTTATCCGCATTCTTCATGTGTTCTAGATATTTCATATCATCATATATTGTGCAATCTCTGGTTTACAGATTCTTATATATAGCACAGTAGTCTTAAGGCTTAAATTAATCACTTCATTTTAATAGTATATTATTCTTATGAATGAGTATTACTAATACTGTTTAAATTGATAGAGTATTTTGTTTATGCATATTTATGGTGATAGAAGTTTGGGCAGGGCATTGAATTTTTATTTTATTAGCATGGGTGCTTAACTATAAGCATGGGTGTGCGCTATGCATGTTTCAGGTGCCTGTGGAGGTGAGGAAAGGTCATTAAATCCCCTGGAACTGAAGGTAAAGAAGGACGTGAGCCACCCACACCCAGTATGTCCTCTGGAAGAGCAGCTAGTGTTCTTATACTCTGAATGATCTACACACACACACACACACACACACACACACACATATTTTTGTAAGCTCAATTGCTGTAAGTCCTCAGACTAAAATCAAGTATACATGGAAATTATGTTCATGTTGTGCTCAATTCTTTTGTTAATTTACTAGTAATGAAACTAGTGTGTCATTAAATAATCTTATATTTCACTTTCTGAATAACTACCTGCCTCCCACATTGGCTGAATCACTGTGTTTTCAACTGGCAATCTACAAATTATTGATGTTATTACTTGCTTAATAATTCTTGTGTTTTTTCTGTTATCTAGATTGTTCTTTGGGAGCTTTGCTTTGTGATGTTTGGAATTACATTTTTCCATGGAGTAACAATGTTGAATATCTTACTCATCCTTATTGATCATGTTTATATTGTTTTTAGAGAAATGTTTATATGATCTATTTACCTACTATTTAATTATTTTTGTTACTTTGTATTGTTTTAATTTGTATATTATACATTATATAATTTGAATATATTTTAGTTCTCTGTTTACTTTCTGAATAGGGTGTCAAATAAACAGACCAGTAATTAATAAAAGAGATTTCATGAATCTAAAATACTGGAAAGAAAGAGAAGCAATATGGCAGCCCACAATTAAATGAAAATCTTTAAATTTTTTGCAAGTCTTTTCTTTTTAAGATTTATTTATTTTATTTTGTATACAACATTTTTCCTGCATGTACGTCGGCCATTCAGAAGAGGGTACCATATGAAAATAAAGATGATTATGTGCCAGTAAGTAGTTTCTGGGAATTGAGCTCAGAACCTATGAATGAGAATACCAGTGCTCTCAACCTCTGAGTGTTCTCTATAGCCACCTTTCTAATCTTTTCTATGTATTATATACATTCTTCTGTCAAAGTCATTATGTAGCCCAGGCTTCCCTTGAACTTGCTACCCTCCTGTCTTAGCATCCCATGGGTTGGACCTCAAGTGCCAAATACAACAAGAAACATCCACTCATGCGTTGATACAAAACATTTTATTTTAATGAACCCCATCAATATTTTTAAATTTCAGTGTCAGTGTCAAATATAAGAACGTTTTGCCAAATTCACAATCATTGAGATATATGCCTGTGTTTTATCCAACACAAGGAATTATTTGGCCTGCTATGTATATGTAGGTCACTGACCTATATCTAACCAAATTTTCTGTGGTGTGTGGTGAGAATCTAACTTCAGTTAATGTTTCTGAGACTAGATGTTTCAGCATAAACATGTAAACAAACCGTGATGACTTTGTCTTTCTGGTTCTAGGTTGTTTAATTTCATATAGTGATTTATGGTTCTCTTCACATTGAAAATTGTAGCACAATTTTGTAACTAAATAGTATCTGAACTTGAATTCTTTTAATTTGATCATTTTATAGAGATTTATGCAAAATAATTTGGTCAGTGAATTTAACAGAGATAAGGAACAAATAGAGACACTTCCAATTTCTCCTTTACCTCCAAAAATTTTAACTCATGTACCTTATTCTCTCTCTCTCTCTCTCTCTCTCTCTCTCTCTCTCTCTCTGTGTGTGTGTGTGTGTGTGTGTGTGTGTATCTCCTCTATCTCTCTACTTCCTTGCTCCCTCTTTGCCTACTTCCCATCTTCCATCTCTTCTTCTTCCCTCCTTCCCTCCTTCTTTTCTATTCCTTCTTTAATTCCTTTCTCTTAATAGTGAAAAATAATGTGCATCTTCACAAAATTCATATTCTTCTTCCACAGTTCAGGGTCCTATATATCTGTAATCAATTTGAGAGAAATGATTGAAGCACATATTTCAAACAACTATTTCTGCTCTGAATAGCTGAAACTTTTATTAAGGAAGATGAATTAGTATGACACCTTGGCATGTTACCCTTAAGCAGTTACTTTATGCTAAGTGTTAGAGATTCAGCAGAATCTTTTAATTCTACTACAATGAAAAGTGCCCATCATCTATCAAAATCAATATGGGAGAGAGAAAAATAGATGATAGATAGATAGATAGATAGATAGATAGATAGATAGATAGACAGACAGACAGACAGACACATAGGTGTGGGGAAAGATCCGTTGATATTTGATTGCCTTGACCCTGCAATATCCCTCAGAGTTTATTTATTTACAAAGGATACCTTGGATATTATAACACCAAAAGTTAATAAAGAGTCTCTCACATGCAAAAATAATTAGCATCTATACAAATTTAATCTAAGATTTAGTTAGTTGAGCTATTTTATATAGAATACAACATTTAAAATGTCAGTCACTAGATTTTTATACTAACAATATTCTGTCTATTTTTATGATGAATATAACTTGTCTGTATTTCTATTAACTGTTTCAAGGGAGAAATACATTTGCATACATGTGTGTATTTTACACCTATTAAATTAAAAAAAAAACAAAACTCTCAAGTAAATGGTTTCCAAGCAAATCACTGAGAAGTAAAGTTCATAAAAATCTATGAATTCCAAAAGAGATAGATTTTAGTAAGACTCAGATAATTGAAGAAAGTGTTCCTCTGGAGGGTTTTTTTTAGACTCCATTCTGACATTTACCTGAATTTCTATGATAATAATTACCAAGCAGAATTGGTCTACCTTGTTGATGGATAGCCCTACAAATATCTTACGACATTCTCATAACTATGGGCTGTGTAAAAGCGTGTTCATTTGGAATGGAATATAAACATCCCGGACTGTGTCAGTCCGTGGAGGCTGTGCAAGGCTGAAAACCTGAAAAAGAAGGAACACTGACTTATTTCCGTGTTAAAAACACACCAGTGCTGTCTGGGATCCAACTCTGGAAATATAGAAGTAATTGAAGCCAGCGACCCTTGGGGATCCTTCTATGTAGGTATGCATACAGAGATTCCTTTGGCTGCCATTTGTTTTTAATATTTCTTGAATCAACCACAAGTAAATAATCATGCTGGGGTTTGAGGAGTGTATATTTACACCTGCTGTGCCTTAGCATCTAATATTGTAGCTATGCATCTTAGAAGACCCACCGATTGCCAATTGGACTGTGGAGCACAGGGTCTAGCTGTGGATTTGTTTCTCACAGTAGCAATCTTCTTCTCCTGATTTAAATGCGCAGTGTAGAATTGGCAAGCTGCTCAAGCCTCCGATTCTTGGGTTGTTCAACTGTGAAATAAGAAAGTCCAACAACATGCTTTCTAAGGCTGGGTTAGTTGGCTTTTGTGTTGTTGTAACTATTATATCCCAGAAAAAAAAAAAAAAAAACTTATAAGAAGTGAGTTTTACTTTGACTGAGGGCTTCAAGAGACTTCATTCCATCATAGCAGGGATGAGCAGGTGAGGCGATTGTGTGCATATGGTGAAAGTGTCAGTTAACAGTACATATTTTGAATATTTTTACTTTTATAATTAAAAGAAGATGTATGCAAGATTAAAATGATCATGGAACTTAACAGAGGCAAATATCAAATTCATATACCCGAATTTCTCCTTTCATTTGGAGATCAGTATTTAACTAACTTAACATCATGTTGCTCTCTCTTCTCTCTCTCTTTCTCTTTCATTTCATTCCTTTCTTTGTTCCTTTCTTCCTTCCTTTTTCCTTCTTTTCTTCCTTCCTATTTATTTATCAAATTTGATGTGCTTCCCCATGGAACTCACACACTTCTTCATCAACTCTGGGCCTTTTTTCTTGTCAATCATTTAAAAAGGTTACTAAGAATTGAAGCCACAGGCCAGATCTGCAGTCTGCTATAACCTTAAAACCAGCCTTGCTAATTATTTTAGTCTGCCTATTCTTGCCCAATAAAAGATGCACAGCCTTTAAAACAGCACCATAAACTGGGTACCAGGTTTACAAATCAGAAGCCCATGGGACAAATTTGAAGTACTAACAATTAATGAGTGCCTTAGATTATGCCTTTGTATTGGAAATGAGCTGAAGTTCCTGTCTTGAATCATGAAATATTATTTGATTTACATTTTAAAGAAAAACAGAGTGGACTACCTTTTAAAAAAAGGTAATTACCTAACTGTACATCAAAACTGTCTATAATGATACATAGCTATCTAAATTCCTGAAATATACCTGATATAAACCAGTTACTGACAGTATGGAATTAAAAATAAGTTTTACAATCTACATGTGTGGAATGACTTAGGTTTACCAGGACAGAAAAGTCCACTACCTCTCCCTTTCTCTCCACTTCCTCCCACTGTGTGTGTGTGTGTGTGTGTGTGTGTGTGTGTGTGTGTGTGTGTGAATGGTTTGTGAAATTGGTAATATGAAACTCAGAGATTGATGTCTAGATACTTCAGTCGCTCATCTGCTATATTTTGTCACACAGTCTCTAACTTGCCAATGGAGATGATTGTTTATGCTATGCAGGCAGACCAGAAAGCCGTTGGGTCCAACTCTCTGAATACTCTAGACCAGAATTACAGACATACATAGTTTTTTTGTTGTTGTTGTTTTGTTTTAATGTGTATGCTGGGGATCCAAGGGTGAACATTCACTGAGCAATTTTCTTCATCAAGCCTCTTAAATGGCTCATATGAACTAGAAGAGTTGCACTCTCTCAACCACAGTACACCAAACTGATACACACCAAGCTATATGGGTCAATAGCTAGTGTTGTCAGTGCTGTTTAAATGTTCCATGTGCCATAGACTGCAACAGTGACTTTATTTTGTAAGCCCTACACTACATAACTTTTGGCCTCATGCAATATACCACCTAATAGAAAATATAGGGTTGCTTATATAAAACATCATAATATCAAGATAGCCCTTGACAAGAAAGTTCAAGGTGCTACTGTAATAGTAGCTAGCATATTAGAACTGTTTAAAAAATAAGAAACAATGGCCATAGTTCCAGTCATAAGAACCTAGTGATTTTTGATGAATTAAACAAGATTATTCTCATGGTGTTAAGTATATTGACAAGAAAATTTAAAAGTTGAGAGGGGTGCCTAACTTTCTGAAATGGAAATGAAGCTGGACTAACAAGTCATTGATTGAACACCAGACTATCAATAGAGCGTATTAATGAGGATGTTATTTTATTTTGCTGCTAGCAACTGGAGTTTAAAATCTTTAAGATACCTACCAAGACCTTGGCAGTACAAAGAGTCATCTCTATATTACAAGAATCTAGCAGGTAATAATGCTGGACTTGTTGCTGGAGAAGGCAGTCAAACAAGGAATAGCATTTTAGTCAGTAACTTTCAAACTCAGCTTCACCTTAGAACTGCCTGTAGGCTTGCAAACTAAGAAATTCACAAAACAAGGGAAAAGAAGCAAATTTGCTGAGGCCACTGTAGCAACTAATTAAATTGAGATTCTCTGTAGGCATCAATTTTTATTTAAAGTTCCATGTGCCATTCCAATGTGCAGCCAGATTTGAGTACCACTATTGGAGGTGATCTGTAAGAATGCAGAATGACAAATAAGAGTCAGATTAGAAATTTAAATACATTCTGCCTCAGGTAGAAAATCATAAGCTGAAATGCAAGGCTAAACAATTGCCCATGTTGTTGATACTCCTGTGTGTCTTGGCAAAAACATGTTGGGTTGACATTACAACTAAGCTACAAGAAGACCTACAAACAACAACAACAAAAACATTCACAGGCTAAACTAGAATCAGGAGAAAAAAAAAAAAAAAACTGAACATAAACCATCTAACACAAGGCCAGGGAGATGGACTGTCACTTACATAGATTCAAAGACCAACTTCCCATATAGAATCCAGGCAATAGCAAATATCTGTAACTCCAGTGCATGAGAGGAGAAGGGTGATCCCCGAGTCTCACTAACCAGCCAACACACCCAAAACAGCATGCTCTGGCTTCATTGAAAGACAGGGTTTACTACTGAAAGAAAATATTAAAGTTAGACGATGTTGTCTTCATTATCTCCAAAATTGTTAGTTGTTCTTGTGGTCATTAGAATGTGTTAATCTCATGTGTAAATTGACAAAGTAGTGTCAAAAGATTTGCTCAATCAATACTATACACATTGTTGTTAAGAAAAACTTTAGATTAATAATGAAGTCATCAGAATTGAGGAAAAGGACACTAATAATTCACATTAATGGGCCTGGAAATACCTATTTAGTCTTAAGATAAAACAAAAGATTAAACTTTGATTCCCTCAAGGAAGTGGATATTATTCCAACTCTTCTGACCACCCCAGCTGTAATGTGAGCTATTTACTAAATCCAGGCTGCTAGTCTATCCTTGAGATTTCCATCTTGCCAAGCATACACAATATTGTAAAACAGTATCTAAAAAGAAATCTCTTTCCAGATACATAGGCAAAGACAGAGTAGCACAATGGGACATTGAATATCTGTCACACTCCTGGCTGTTTCCTAGTTCTATATGCATGCATGATCCTTTCCAATCTAAAAGAGAATTAGAGGAGGAAATTGATTAGAAAGGAACGTGAGCTGCATATGGTGGCTTTTTCTTGTTCCCCCAAATCTTGCCATCACATAAATTCAAATTTGACTTGGTCATGCCATTACATAAATCCAAAATTGACTTGTTCAAAAAGACTATTTCATCAGGACCTTTTTTTTTTTTGGGGGGGGGGTGTTTCAAGACAGGGTTTCTCTGTGTAGCCCTGGCTGTCCTGGAACTCACTTTGTAGACCAGGCTGGCCTCAAACTCAGAAATCTGCCTGCCTCTGCCTCCCAAGTGCTGGGATTAAAGGCATGTACCACCATGCCCTGCTCATCAAGACTTTTAAAAGATGCTAACACTAGAAAAAGATGTTATTCAATGAAGGCAAAGAGGATGGAAATGGCACAAGAGTACTCTAACCTAAACCCCTAGGCTATAGACTGAGTGGCAGACACAAATGACGCAAAAAGGCAGAATGTAAAGTATATCCTTACATGAACATTAAAGACTTCCAGGATTGTAGTTTGTTTTATCACATATTAAAAGTTAATCTTGGCTGGCTTCTTAGATCCATTGTAGTTGTTGTTGTTGTTGTTGTTGTTGTTGTTAATTAATCTTTGATACATTCCAGTTGTTATCTCACTCCCAGTCTGCGCTCTGAATGTAGCCTATACCTACTTCCCTGCCCCAAGAGGATGTCTCCACATCTCCCACTATCACCTTATCAGACCTTACAATTCCTAAGGGCCTCAAATCTCTCCAAGGTAAAGAGTCTCTTTTCTCAATGATCCCACACCAGGCAGTCCTCTGCTGTATATGTGCCTGGGCCTCATATCAGCTGGTGTATGCTGACTAGTTGGTTGCTCAGTGTAATTATTTTTGCCATTATAGTACACTGAAGTGAGTATATCCCTTATGATAAGCTGTTTTTCTTGGGTGCAAGAGAAGGATGGATCCTGGTTTATTTTCCATTCTGTTAGTGAGTATCTTTTTATCAGGGAATTAAGAACACTAAAGTTGAGAGATATCAATGAACAGTGCTTGTTGACTCTTGTTATCTGCTTGTTGTTGTGAAGGTGGTGGTGGTGGTGGTAGAGGTGTTGTTTATTTGTTTTGGTGTGTGTGTGTGTGTGTGTGTGTGTGTGTGTGTGTGTGTGTGTGTGTGTTTCCCCTCTTCTGACTTTTTGGTCTGGAATTTATTACTTTTTGTGTTCTTGGGTGTAATTTTTTGTGTTCTTTGGTGAACCTCCATAGGTTGGAGTTTTCTTCTTACACCTATTACTGTGGGCTGACTTCGCAGATAGATATTGCTTAAATTTAGTTTAAACATGGGTCTTATTTTTTTCCCTCTACTATGATTGAATGTTTTCCTGGGTATGGTAATCTAGGCTGGTATATCTGGCCTCTTAGAGTCTGTAGAAAATTTGTCCTAGTTCCTTGCTTTTAAGTTTCCAAAGTAAGATGTTATTCTATTAGGGTGCTTTTATATGTCACTTTATCTATTTCACTTGAAGCTTTTATATCTTTATGCTGCATATTTAGTGCTTTGATATTATGTATCAGGATTTCATTTGTGGTCTAACTTATTAGATATTCTATATGTTTCTTGTACCTTGATTGTCATCTCCTTCTATAGGTTAGGGAAATTTTTCTATGGTTTGCTGAAAGATTTTCTGGGTCATTGATCCTCTCTTCTTTCTTTGACTCCTATTCTTATTACTACTCCATTTGGACTTTTAATAGTGTGCCAGATTTCGTAGATATTTTCTGCCAGGACATTTTTTTTAGATTTAATATTTTCATTAAATAATGCATCCATTCGTTCTAAAATGAGAGAAGTGGAACAACATTTCATCAAAAGAAAAACCCATCAAAATGACACTTTAATTATTAACACCTGCCCAAAACACAAGGACACCCAAGTTTTTGAAAGAAACACTACTCAAACTTAAATACATATTGACCCTCACACACTGATAGTGTGGGATTTCAATACACAACTCACACCAATAGCATATCATCTACTCAAAAAGGCTGCAGTTAATTGAAGTTATAAAACAATTGGTCCTAAAAGATATTTACAGAGCATTTAAGCCAAACAAATAAAAAAAAAAAATTACCCTTTTCTAAGCACCTGTGTATCTTTGATGAAAAATTAGCATATATTTGTTCACATAACAAAGTTTTTTTTTTCATTTTTTTCTTTTATCTTTTTCTTTTTTCTTTAATCTTTTTTTTTTTTTTTTTTTTTTTTTTTTTTTTTTTTTTTTTTTTTTTTTTTTTTTTTTTTTTTTTTTTTTTTTTTTTTTTTTTTTTTTTTCTGTCTAGATGTCATTTCCCTCCCAGTCCCTGGGGCTTCCAGTCTCTCTCGGTTTAGGTACATCTTCTCTGATTGAGTCCAAACCTGACAGTCTTCTGCTATATATGTGTTGGGGGCCTCATATCATCTGGTGTATGCTGCCTTGTTGGTGTCCAAGTGTCTGGGAAATAACACCCTAAATCTCATTTGACCACCACTGACTAAAGCTGTATAACAACAACAGCAGAAACAACAAAAAGAATATAATCTCATAAAAACTGGAAAAAGCTACCTGCTGAAATGGGGAAAAATGAGTAAATTAGAAATTAAAAAGAAATTAAAGACTTTCTAGAATTATATCAAATTGAATTTATATCATTCCAAACTTATGAGATACAATGGCGGGTATTCTAAAAGACAGTTTCTTACTACTAAGTGACTAAATTGAAACAATTGAAAAAGTCTTATTTTAGTAACTTCAGAGAAAAATGACATCTCCAGAAGAAAAAGAGGAAACCATACTCAAAAGGAATAGATGGCATGGAATAATAACTAAAAAGTAGAGACAGAATATCCAAATTAGGACGCTTAGAAAGGAAAAGGAAAACATACAAAGGAAACACAGGTAAGAAGATAGATTTTAAACCTGTACTCCACAAAATTAAAAAATCTTAAAGAAATTGATAAATTTCTGGATAAATACCCTTTAACAAAGTTAAATCGAGACAAGATAAGCAATGTAAACAAACCTATAGACTTTACTGAGATAGAAGCAGCAACTAAAAATATCTACCAGCCAAAACCAAGAACAACAAAACAAAACAAATGAAATAGAATAAACAAAGCAATATGAAACAACAAAATGCTGAAGAAAAATAAAATCAAGACAAAAACCAAAACAAACAGAAAAATCACAGACAGATGGTTTTACCTCAGAGTTGTAGCAGGCTTTCAAAGAACATTTTATTCCAATACTCCTCAAATTATTGTACAATAGAGAAACCAAAGGAACCTTGGTGAATTCATTCTATCGGGTCATACCCTCATTCTCAAACCACATAAGAAATAAAGAAAAAGAAAGAAATGGAGGAAGGGAGGGAGAGGGGTAGGGAGGAAGGAAGGAAGGAAGGAAGGAAGGAAGGAAGGAAGGAAGGAAGGAAGGAAGGAAGGAAGAGAGGAAGAGAGGAAGAGAGAAAGAAAGGAAGAAAGGAAGAGAGAAAAGAAAAAGAAAAAAGGAAAAAAGAAAGAAAAAGAAAACCACTGAAGGTATCACTGAAGGTAACCATCAATTTCAAGTTATTTAACTGAACTATAGTAATAAAACAGCATCAGCATCAAATTGGCACAGCCCACCCATCAAGGTAATCAAAATGACGACCCAGATGTAAATCCAAAGAAATAAGGACACCTGAAGTTTGATAAAGAAGCTAGAAATGCACCTTGGAAAGGACAGTGTCTTTAATAATAGTACTGATCAAACTGGATGGCTGCGCGTAGGAGAATGCAAACATAGCCATACTTATTATTCTGCACAAAACTCAATTGCAAATGGATCAAGTCACTCAACATAAAGCCTACACTGAAGAGTATAGGGAGGAGCCTTGGATTCATTGGTATAAAAGAAGACTTTCTGGGTGGGCTGTGGAGCAGGGCAGAGGAGGGTATGGGGATTTTCAGAAAGGAAACTAGGAAAGGGGATGACATTTGAGATGGAAATGAAGAAAACTTCTAATAAAAAAAGAAAATTAAAAAAAAAAAAAGAATTTCTGAACAGAACAACAGTAGCACCCACACTAAGATCAACAAATACTGAATGAGACCTCATGAGCTTAAAATGGTGTTGCATGGAAAAGGACACTTTTTTTCTGATCAAGTGATCAGAATAGGGATTTTTATAAAACTATATATCCAATAGAGGGTTAATATCTAAAACATATGAAGAACTCCAGAAAACTAGATACTAACAAAACAAATAACCCAATTTAAATCATGGATAACAGATCTAGAGAATTCTCAAAAGTTAAAAAAAAAATGCTTGAGAAACATTTAAAAAAATATTCAGTATCTTCAGTTATCCTAGAACTGGATATCTAAACCAGTTTGAGACTTCACCTCACAGCAGTCAGATTACTAAAACAGTTAGCAGCTCACAGCAGCATAGAAGTAGAAAAGGCAAATGCACATTCATTGCTGGTAAAAGTACAAATATGTACAGTAGCTACAACAATTACTCAGGAAGACTGATATCAATATGCCTCAATCTACCTACTACTAATTACTAAACCAGTATAATCCACAACAACGATCTATAAAATTTTGCCCTTATACACACAGATCAGTGTAGTCTTAACATCTATATTTTTTGCTGATAACAGTTCCCATATTTTCTTATATGTACTGTAAGAAGCTAAGCTGCTCCACAATCTGAGGTAGATATGATTGATCATAACCAAATCCAGTCCTCCAAATCGGCTCTCTTGACTTCAATCTCCATTTAATATGCCCAACCATGACCACTATTTATATTCACTTCATTCATACAAACCATTAAAAGTTAGATAGGAAAACACCTATTCGTAAGTCTTATGTACTGAAATTTGTAGGATCACTAAAAGAAGAGTAATATAAACAAAAGAAACTAATGGTCACTGCCTTCATAGTGGCTTCCAGATCTTGGTATCAGAACGGTTTCCAATTATTTTTAAAGCAAGAAGTTTTTTCGCTCAAACTCCTTCTGAATTCCTCTTTTACAAGGTTGCTTTTCTTTTCTCAAATGTACTCATTTTTCTTCCTTTCCACATCTGACACTTATCAAAGTCATCAATTAAAGAGGACTACATTAAATCCCAAGCAAGGAAAATTGAACTTTCTCTGTAGAAGCAATAGGTCTATAGTTCTGGAAACATCTCTCATGATCTAAGAGTTTTCACAATTATTTTCTCTTGTGTGCATGCTTCTGATAATATATTGATTTTCTTTGCATTTTTAAATGATAGAAGAAAATTTAACTTTTTCACTGTTCCTCTTAGACAAAATTTTAGACATTTATTATTCTTGGTAAATCAACAGGTGGGCAAGCTCCTTGGTCTTTCCTTATAAACTGGATTGGTATCTAGCATTTAAACCCATAGTAATTTAGCATTTTTTGGCTCCGTATTCTTAGAGTATATGTTGTCAGTCAGTCAATAATATGGTTTAATGAGAAATTTCATATCAAAGCCAATGAAAATAAACAGCTCTATTTTCTTTGAAAAGAGGACACCATGTTTTATGTTTGAATCTATTCAGCTAGTAGTCCCAATTTTATCACTCTACATGTACGTCATGGTTTATCACTCAGAGACCTGCATGCCATGATTAAAGAAATATCGAATAGTCAGGAATGCTCTGTGACATGGGGAATAGGTAGCAAAGCAAATCTGTGCTGTCAACAGAACTAGGAGAACGAGAGAGAGAGAGAGAGAGAGAGAAGGAAAAGCAAAGAGGCTTAGCACTTAAGCATTTAAGAAAGGAAGAGTCTATGGTCTCACCAAATGCAAGATGATGCTAAACACAGAAGACCTGAGACTTGTCTGCTGTATGTATGGGGGCCTCATATCAGCTGGTGTATGCTTTCTGTTTGGTGGTCCAGTGTGTGAGAGATCTCGGGGATCCTAGATTAATTGAGACTGCTGGTCCTCCTACAGGGTCGCCCTCCTTCTCAGTTTCTTTCTTTTTTTTTTTTTTAAGAGAAAAGCCATCAACTTTATTATTACAGTAATAATACTTTGCAAAAGTTCCCACCTAAAGGGAGAAAACGTACAAAGCACCACCCTCATGAGAAAAAGGAAAAGCTAATAAATAGGATTCTGTTATGATTGTATTTTTTTTAGCCTTTTCCTAATTTAATCACAGAGGTCAGCAGCTTCTGCCCATTGGTTGGGTGCAAATATCTGCATCTGACTCTTTCAGCTGCTTGTTGAGTCTTCCAGAGTGCGGTCATGCTAGCTCCCTTCTTTTGAGTTCTCCATAGCCTCAGTAATAGTGTCAGGCCTGGACCACCAAACATGCAGCATACATGAGCTGATATGAGGCCCCCAAGACATCTACAGCAGAGGACTACCTGGTCTGTGTTCAATCAGAGATGATGCTCCTAACCCTCAAGAGACTGGAGGTCCCAAGGAGTTTAAAAGTCAGGTGGAATGAGAACATGCTGGAATAGCCAATATGTGGGAAGGAGGTATGGGATGAGGAACAATTGGAGGGTGGACTCGGGAGGGGGGATAAAATCTGGAGTGTGAAAAATGAACAAACAAGTAAATAAAGAAAAATTTAAAATAGATGGTAAATATATGCAAAATATACAGTCATATCAAGTGGCTTATGGGAAATGACTACTGATGACAAGTATATCGTTCCTTGTAATGTCTTAGTCAGGGTTTCTATTCCTGCACAAACATCATGACCAAGAAGCAAGTTGGGGAGGGAGGAAAGGGTTTATTCAGCTTACACTTCCACATTGCTGCTTATCACTAAAGGAAGTCAGGACTGAAACTCAAGCAGGTCAGGAAGCAGGAGCTGATACAGGAGCCATGGAGGGATGTTCTTTACTGGCTTTTTTCCTCTGGCTTGCTCAGCCTGCTCTCTTATAGAACCCAAGACTGCCAGCTCAGAGATGGTCCCACCCACAAGGGTCCTTTCCCCTTAATCACTAATTGAGAAAATACCCCACAATTAGATTCCATGGAGGTACTTCCCCAACTGAAGCTCTTTTCTCTGTGATAACCCCAGCTGTCTCAAATTGACACAAAACTAGCCAGTACAATTGACCCCCTGTCAACTTGACACACAAACACATCACTAGTAAGCCTCAACCCTTAGTTCTTATTCATCCCCCAAATCTAAATAACTTTAAAAGTCCCACAGTCTTTACATGTTAAAAGTTCAATCCCTTTATAATATCCAGTATCTTTTGAAATACAAAGTACTTTAAAATTCAAAGTCTCTTAACTGTGGGCTTCACTAAAAAACATCCTTCAGAGGGAAAAATATTAGGGCACAGTCACAATCAAAAGCAAAATCCAATCTCCAACCATCCAATGTCTGGGATCCAACTCACGATATTCTGGGCTTGGGTCACTTCTCCAGCCATGCCCTTTGTAGCACACACGTTGTCCTCTAGGCTCCAGATGCCTCTACTGGAGTGTGAAAAATAAACAAACAAACAAGTAAATAAATAAACTTTTAAAATAGATGGTAAATATATGCCAAATATACAGTCATCTAAAGTGGCTTATGGGAAATGACTACTGATGACAATTATATTGTTCCTTGTAAATACATTTACAAGCAAATATATTCTAAAATGTTACTGTGTAAAATTAATGTATAGTAAATGTATGCATTATCATAAGTGAGTTCATATCCCTTAGCTGTTTTGTGACATGTTTTATATATTAATATATTTTGAACTATGGTTATTAAAAGTATAGTTCATACACTACAATTTCTTATTGAATCCTTATATTCCAAAATGTATGATATATGTAAAAAACTATAATTATAATATTCCCACACATATTTAATTTTTCAGAGATCATTTTCAAAGTATTTTTTTTACTCTTCTACTTTCTCTTAACATATGAATACTAGTACAAATGTCAGTAATTTTGAAATCAAAAATATTCAAACTAAAGGCATGCAATTATTCCCTCAAGTACTCTTTCCCTTTCTTTTCTGGTATTCTTAATGGTCACTATGAATATGCACTCTTTCTGCCTGGCCCTTCATGTTATGTATCTGTGACAGATAAATAGAAATAGAGAAGTTATTATAAGTGTAGATGGGTGAATTAAAACATATCTGTCCATATGGATACACTTGATTCATATTTCATCATATGTAAAAATGGTAATAAACAAGCATTTGTTTAAATACTTTCAATCATGGGCATATTCAATTTGAATATATAAGATTTTTCCTGATTCATTTTATTAGTAAGTTATATTATTTCTGATGTTTTAGTACAATTTTAGTTCCCAACAAAAATGAGCAAGAAAGTCTAGAGATATTCCAGATATCCTAATGCATTATACCTTCTCCTATGTTAATTAGTACTCAAGTGCTCACATAATTTACCCTTGAGTTCAAATTTGGTGATTTATATTTACTGGGCTTGGACACATGTATCTACTATCATTAAGGAGCTAGTTAGATATTAACAGCATTAGAGGACCTTTGGGATAAGACCCTGACTTTATGTTCAACAACCTATAAATTTAATGACTGAATCTAAAAAACAACTGAAACAAGTCAGGGCAGATGGCCATAATAAGTTTTCTGTTGAGGATAAAGGATGGGATAGCCACGCACAGGGTTTCTGTGCATTGCCCCAATTATAGCAGTGAATAATACATTCCTCTCTTCAGAAGCAGGTCAGTGAGCATGGTCAACTTGTACTTGCTGAGGCAGGCTGGATTTCCAGAAGCTATCATGCACAAATCTCATCGCTAAAACAATTTAGGAAAAGGAAAAAAAAAACACATATTCTGTGAACCCTAGGGGAGTTGCTACTTGTAAAGAAATAGAGCTAAAACATTGCCCCAGTCTGAAGCTAATGAGCACTCTGTAGAGTGGATTTCCAGGAGGGAGTTCACATAACACTTCACTAATTGTGCATCATTCTGACAATTTACACCAGACTAGGAGTGATTATGTGTTTCTTTTTTTTTTTCTAAGAACTCCCACTGCAGGATAAAAATGCACCTAAGAATTGCATAACGCTTCTTACATTATTGATGGAAGTGGGAATGACGTGACAACCATGTTTCCATGCTTGGGATAACGTGAACAATGATCAGGAAAAGACCCTGGCTTCCAACCCAGAGGACCTAAGTTTTATCCCTGAGAACTTCATGGAAGAAAGACCCTGTCAACTCATGGAAGTTATCCTTTGATCTCTACACACTGTGGCAGAGATAGGCTCCCATGGATACACACACACACACACACACACAAAAAAAAAAAAAAAAAAAACAGAGAAGAAATAAATAAAATGTAGTTAAAAATTAAGCAAATGAACAGTAGACCCTACATTTACGAATGAGACCATTCCAGAGCATGCAGACCCAAAGGTCAGAAAAGGGGCACAGAGATGCCACTCCCTGCCTCTTCCTGTCAAGCTGTCAAGAGGCCATTAAAACAGGTTGATATATCAAGTGATTTCAACAATATTTCTTTCTTTCTTTCTTTCTTTCTTTCTTTCTTTCTTTCTTTCTTTCTCTCTCTCTCTCTCTCTCTCTCTCTCTCTCTCTTTCTTTCTTTCTTTCTTTCGTTCTTTCTTTCGAGAAAAAAGTTTTCTGTTGAGGATAAAGGATGGGATAGCCACACACAGGGTTTCTGTGCATTGCCCCAATTATAGCAGTGAATAATACATTTCTTTCTTCAGAAGCAGTTCAGTGAGCATGAAGACAGGCCAGGCTGTCTTCAAATTTGCTATGATCCTTTAGTCTCCGCTTTCTAAATCCTGGACTCATAAGTGTGCACAATCTAAGCCTTTCTTAATTTAGTGTATATATCAATGTTAGAGTGACTGAGGAGTCAAGAGTTTTCTTTAATTTTAATATCTATGCCATGGAGGAGGCCATTAGGACCTCCCACAGTGAATCACCACATCCAGAATGGATAAGCCTTAGGTCTTGTATCATTGAATATTATTTTGAACATCATTTACTTTAAAAGTAAAGTAAGGTAGATGTGTCTGACTCAAATTCTCTAAGGTTATTTAATTTAACAACATATAAAACATGGTATTGTAACTGGGCAAAAACTGAACCTGATTTAATAATGTTCTAGTTTTATTTTTATATTTATTTATTTATTTTTTGTTTTGTTTTTGTTTTTTTTTTTTGAGACAGGTTTTCTCTGTGTAGCCCTGGCTGTCCTGGAACTCACTTTGTAGACCAGGCTGGCCTCTAACTCAGAAATCTACCTGCCTCTGTCTCCTAAGTGCTGGGATTAAAGGCATGCGCCACCACTGCCAGGCTAGTTTTATTTTTGTTGCTATGAAAAAAACTGACTGAGAACAACTTAGGAGAAAAAAAAGAGTTTATATGAAGAGTACTGAGAAGTCGTAATTGAAGGAAATCAGTGCAGAAATTCAAGGACGAATTAGAAGCATAACTGTTGGAAGACTGTGGCTGCTCCCAGGCTCATGCTTGTATTGTTTTCTTGTGCAACCAAGGACCACATGTCCAGAGAATAGCATTGCCCCTGGTGGGCTGCACCTTTTTATTAATTAATACATCATTTCTTAATCAAGATCCTCTAGCTCAGACATTCCCACAAAACACTGTACTAAAGACAATTACTTAATCAAAAGTAATTTATTTTTATGGCTGGTCTAGACTGTGTTGTGCTAACAGTTCATAGTAACTAGGACAAATAAGATCTTCAAAAGCTTAGCTTATGTAACTGTTTGGGGCTTTGAAATTCATTTTAGTATTTTTCCAGTAGACCATCAAAAATTCCTTGAGAAACTTCCTTTAAACATTGCCTTGACCTGAAAGTTCTTCCTTTGAATAGTACTTCTAACTCCCAAAATTTAATCACAATATTTACATATAGGACATCTCTACCTCACCAATTTTAAGCATCCCATCATGAGGTCTACTAGAGTCCTTGCTTGCTTTCTCCATCTCTTGTTGTGGATAGCCCTGGGGCTAAAGATATTTGATATTAATTCTGTTCTCCTGTGAGCAGTTGAGAACAAGGTCAGCACTCAGGTGATTTCCTGTAAACTTGCTTCCCACCTTAATTTGTAAAATAAAGGAGAGATGATGACTGGGCAGTTAAAAAGGAAGGTGGAGCATAAGGTGAGGGAGAGAGAAGAAGGAGAAAATGGAAGAGAGAGGGGATGCAGAGGAGGAGGAAGAAGAAGAAAAGCAGAGCAGAAGCACATGGCCTGGAGAAACTGCCAGTTCTAAGGGATCGCATGTGGAAGATGGTAGTGTAGTGGTAGATCTGTCCAATCTAGGATCACAGCATGTATTCATATTGTGTTCTGTTTTCATTGACGGGGCATATTTGGGTTGGAGAGATTTACTGCAACACTCTTTGCTTTTTTCTTTTATTATTCTCTCATACATTATATCTTGACCAATGGTTTGCTTCCTCCATTTCTCCTAATTCCTCCCCAACCACCCCATATCCCCAGATAGAGTCTTCCATTTTTCTTCAAAAAAAGAAAAAAAAATCAGGCTTCAGAGGGAAAGAAACTGAGCATAACATAACAAGTACACTAAGGCTAGGCCAAAACTCTCATATTAAGACTGGACAAGGCAACCCAGAAGGAAAAAAGGGTCCCAAGTTCATGCACAGCGATCCACTTGGGTGTCCCTGAATGCTGATGATAGTTATAACTCTTTCTGGGTCTGCCCACTTGGTGTGGTGCTTCATGGTACCAGACTGAAAACCCCAACTCTTCTTTAGTGTGACAGCAATTCTCTATGGGAGAATCTGGCAGAAACTCTTCCAGCCTCAATCATTTTCTGGAATGCTTTCTTCTGCCATCTCCACAAAGTGATTAGAGATCACCACACAATGTACAACCAACTAAAATCTATTGTCTAAATCACATCAACGTTAGTCATGTGACATTTAATTAAGTGAAAGGTTCACTAATGTAAAGTTGTGTGCTAAATATAAATTTATTTGACTCAAATTCACAATAATACCTCAGAATTTAAGTATTTTTACGTTTATTGAATATCTATGAATGACTGAATGACTGGCCTGAGTAGGAAAGAGTCTTGTTTGTTCATTTGTTTACTTACATAGTTACTTACTTGCATATTTACTTAGTTATTCACATTATTTCCTGATCACAATCCCCTTCCCTCCTCTCCATAAATCCCTTCCCCCATTAATGCCTTTACTTCTCAGAGAAGCCGAAGCCCCATTGGATACCACCCCACCCTGAAACATATAGTCATAGTAGCCCTAACCTCACTCTCTTTCACTGAGGCCCAATTTCCTAGTCCAGTTAGAGGAAGGGGACCCAATGGCAGGCAACCAAGTCAGAGACAGCCTCTGCTACAATTGTTAGGAGAGCCACATAAAGACCACGCTATACATCTGCAACATAGTGGGGGGGGGGGGCCGCTAGGTCCAACCCTTGCATTCTCCTATGGTGGTGGTTCAGTCTCTGGGAGCCCCCATGGGCCCAATTTAGTTGATTCCATGGGTCTTCTTGTGTTGTTCTTTATCCTTCTAGCTCCCTTCATTTTTTTTTTCCAACTCTTTCACAAGCCTGTCTGAGAATCATCTGATGTTTTTTTTTTTTTTTTTTTTTTTTTTTGTAGGTCTCTTCATTTGTTTCTATCTGCTGCTGGATCATACCTGAAAACATAAGAAGACTTAATGGTCAGTCTCTTCCCCACGTTGGAGGATTTCCGTAGATTATGGTAGCTTTCTAGCCAAAAATTCCAAATAGAATGTTCTACATGCTTAAAACGGGGTAAAAGGGTCTAACAGATTCCACAATGAATGCTGTTATTAAACTTAATTTTGTATACAAGTCAAAATTTACATGTTTATTAAATCTCACTGTGGTGCAGGTAGTTTTCTCTACCTTCTCAATGAAGTCTCAGGATATACTGCTAAGATTCCTCCTTTTACTTACTGCACCACTGAAAGACTTGCTAAATATTCTTCTGCAAGGAGCTAATTATAGTAATCTTATTTGAATCTAAATTTTAGGTTTACAACCCATAAATCCTTAAAATCAGTCCCGAAGTACTATTAATTGTTTTACTACTTTGAAGAGATTTATTTCACCCACACTAATTAATTTAATGGATATGTTTCTATGAGAACAATGCAAATTTATTTTCACCTGTCCTTCTTCCATTTTCTGTCTGTTTCTTGAGTTACCTCAAATTATTTTTGAATGATAAATACAATTTAAAATGTCATATAGGATCCAGAGAGATGTCTCAGCAGTTTAAAAGTAGTACTTGATACTCTCACAGAGGACCTAAGTTTGATTCCCTGCACCAACATAATGGCTAATAAGCATTCATAACTATATTTTCAGGAATGAGATCATTGTCTAGGTCAATGGTTCTGAATTTTCCTAGTGCTCTGACTTTTTAATACATTCCTTGTGTTATAATGACTCACAACCATAAAGTTATTTTGTTGCTACTTCATAATTGTAATTTTGCTGTCTGATTAATTGTAATGTAAATGATTTTGGAGATAGAGGATTACCAAATAGGTTGCAACTCACAACTTGAGAACCACTGGCCTAAGTATGCCTCTTTGATCATGTGACCTGGACTCTATATTATGGAAGGGATGGCATGATCAAAATGATTATAGCGTGGCAGGCTTGCTCAGAAGATTCCAACAGACTGTCAATCCTTGCATTTGAATATTAAAATTTCAGGTGACAAACAGCATGAAGGCAGTCAAAACATCCATACACATAGAAAAAAGAAAAAAGGAAATTTCAAGTAGTGAACTGTTTGATATTTGTTAATACAACATTTTAACAGCCTGTGGAAATTTCATAAGAAATTGACAGTGCTTTTTAATGCAAACTATCATAATGTAGTTAAAGTGGTATACATATAGATGTACATTGAAGTCTAAGAATCAAAACAAGTCAAATATGTTTCTATGGAAGACGATGGCAAAGCAAAGATGCAGAGATGTGACACAGAAGATTTAAATTTGGCAATACTCAGCCCCAGTGAAGAGTCCCAGTTTATTCACTGATGGCTGATATTTGGTAATGAATTTTCAAAATTTGGTATTAGTATGATACACCTATAATTTAATACCCCCAAACTCCAAATATATTAAGCAATTAAATAACTAGTGTTCAATTGTAATGACCGTTTACAGTTATTCTGTGACTGAAGTTGTTTGCTTCTTTATTTATTATTTCCATGACCTACTGCATGGGATAGTGATTAATGTCTAGTTTTCTACCTCTCTATATTCTATATATTTTGTTTATTCTTAAGTGAAAGTCTCTTACCAAATCTTGATGTCACCAATCTTGATATTTCTGTTTTACTAGATAGATAGGAAGTCCTCTGGATCGTCCTTTCTCCACTCTCTAACCTCCAACCTCTGGGTCAGACCTGGGATAACAGGAATCCATACAGTGTCAAGCTGAAGTTTTACATGAGTGTTTATAGGGGTGCTAGGGATCTGAACTGAAGTACTCAGACTTAAGCACTAAACAGATAATTCACTGAGCCATCTGCCCAGCCCAAATAATGTGGTTTAAAGAGGTAAAAATCTGAGTTTACTTGAATATTCACATGCTGATTTGGAAATCATGTGGGAATTTTCAGTTCTGGACTGCCTTATCATATTCTCTTCACATGGAAGCACTTCTACTATACAAGGACCAAGTCAAAGTATCAAAGAGTAAAGCTTAGACAGCATTCTCATTCTTGAAAACAAGAAACACAGTCCAAATTCAGGAAGAAAAATGAAGGCTATTTTGGCCTCTAGAATGCTGATTCTAGAACAAAGTGTTTAACCACATTTTACACATATTATGAGAAGATTTGTGCTTGTAAGTTTATAGAAAGATTTCACTTGCATATTCACACATTACTGTCATTTTGGCCTCATACAGTGTCATTAATTATAACACTAAATAAATCATGAGAAGCAAATCAATAAAATTTTACTTGTTTTAAAATTAGGGCAAATACCTTAAATGCAAATGAAGAATTTTAGTGAGCAAACATAGTAGGAGAAATCCTGTATTACACTATGTCTTTTCTCTAAAACACACATTTGTTAAGAAGAATGACTCTGGCTTCAATTAATGTGATGCAAGCAAAGCAAATAGGAAAAGATATTTCATAGTAAAGAACGTATTTTACTAAGCAAAGTTCATAAGAAACTCACAGAGACTGAAGCAGCAAGCACAGCGCCTGACAGGTCTGCCCAACTCCTCTGGTACATTATAGCTTTCAGTTTAATATGTTTACAGGACTTCTGAATGTGTGAATGATTCGGTCCCTTATTGTTTGCCTTCTCTTGGGCTCTTCTTTCTGCTGGTTTGCCTTGTTGAACTAACATGTAATCATTTTTGTTATATATATATTTTTGTTGTTGTTGTTGTTGTTGTTGTTGTTAAGAATATACTCACTGTTATAGGCCTTCCTCTTTGAGGCAGATGGAAACTATTACAGATATCCACAACTGATGAAAATGAAGAGACTAGGTAACCATGACTTTCCCAGTATCAACTGATACATCAAAATGGAATCCGTGTACTTAAGGTTCAAGGAACATCATAGAAGATAGGACGATGTCATGTCAAATAAAAATATATTGCCTAAACAAGCTGTGAATATTGATAACAACTGTCAAAATGCCATTGTAGATGAGGAATATTACACAGGTGCACATCTCCAGATGAATAATGATTAGCAATTAATAGTTGCTGAAAGAAGATTCAGTTTTATCTTGGAACAAGGTCCCTGATAGGGAAGTCCTAAACACACGTGGTATGTGTGTCAGTGTCTTTGTCTGTGCATGCGTGCATGTGTGTGTGTGTGTCAAAGAAAAAGATTTTTTTCAGCATGTTAGTCTAAACCTAAAAGGAAATGAGCTATTAAATTCTACTCCCAGGGCAGAAACTGTACTTAAACTTTGGTTATAATGTTTCCTGATAATTATGGCCTAAAATAAATTATTTTATTTTCAGAATAGAAGAAAAGGTGTGGAAAAAATAAATGATTGAAGTATGTCACTGCAAGATGTATGAAAAGCTCACACTCACCTATTCAGATTTGTCTTACTTTCTACCTAAACGCCTTCCTTAAAAGCACTACAATCTGTATTAAATTCTTTTAATGAACTAATTCTGTTTCAGAAAAACAAATATAAACACAGCTGCCTGTGTTGCCTGTCATAGCTTAACATGTTCATGACTCCTGCCCTGCAAATACAGCTGGGACTATAACATAATACCAATGAACTAAGAAAAATAATATTAGTCATGAAGAACAGTTAAAGAACTTGGGAATTGTAGAGGTTTCATTAAGAATGGCCCTCATAGTCTCATGTGTTTGAATGCTTAGTCATCAGGTAGTAGCACTACCTAGAAGGATTATGAGGTGTGGCCTTGTTGGAGGAAGTGTGTCAGAGAAATGGGCATTGAAGTTTTTAAAAACCAAAGCAGTCCTAGTGGCTCTCTTATCCTGCTACCTGTTATTTAGATGCAGACTTCTCAGCTTCCCCTTTGCCTTTTTGCCCTGCTGTGAGGATAATGAAACAAACATCTACATTTCTAAGAAAACCCAGATTAAATGGTTTCTTTTACAAGTTTCTGTGCCCATATGTCTCTGCTTAAGAATAGATCACTGATGAAGACAGGTACTAAAGACTAAGTTTTGCTGAAATTGTTACTAGTTACTCCAAATAATGTTGTGGCTATAAAATAAAACTAACTAAAAAGTAACAGTAAAGTAAAATAAAAATAAATTATTTCAAGTTTTTTAAACATCAAATAAGGTATTTTGCAATCGAAATGATTGCAGACAAAGAAGAAAACTAAGTTTACATAAAGAATATGATGATAAATACAGAGTACTTTTTGGTTTCTAAAAGTACCCCTTTCCTTTGTCTGTTACAGTTTTTTTGTCATAGTATATTTTTAAGAAATCTGGGACAGGGACTGGGAATGGGGGCAACATTTGGAATGAAAATAAATAAAATAATTTAATAAAAAAGACTTCCTGATCGGCACCAACCCCTTCCAGCTTGGGCATGAACTCTATGGATGGTACCCTGAGGACTCTCCACACCACTAGAGTCATAGCACACCCAGGATCTTGGGATCACTGGTGAGTGGAACTCAACATCTGTTCCAAAACAACACAGAAGGGGCTTGGACCATCAGGATCAAGGGCAGAGGAAACCTGCCCAACCAGCCAATGGGGTTCCTTCTGGTCTGGTCACAACCAGTACCACACCAGCTTGAGCACCAACTCAGTGGAAGGTCCCTGGAAGACTCTCCACACCTCAGGTGCACTAGCACACCCAGCATCTTAGGATAACTGAGGAGATTCAGCCTCCAGAGAAGGCTCTGACCCCTGGACCCAGGTGAGAGTGCCATATTGTATCCTGGGTCTCTCAGAGACCAGTCTGAGTAGGAGGTCACACAGGCCACAGAAGCAATAGAGCTTCTTGAACAGGGTCCCTCAGGGTTTTCATCCACAGCCAAGAGGAAAAGCTGAGATACATACCTCTGGGAACCTTCCAAAGCAGAGAGCAGTCGGCATCCAGGGAGGGCTCTGGCTCCTGGACTCAGGTGAGAGTACCATCTTGTACCCCGGGTCTCTCAGAGACCAGTCTGTGCAGGAGAACACATGAGCCATAGAAGCAAAAGAGCCTCTTGGTCAGGATCCCTTTAGGCCTTCATCTTCAGACAGGAGATAGATCTGAGCTCCAGACCTGCAACAAGAGAGCTTACATGCAGAGTGTGCTCTGACCAATGGACTCAGGAGAGGGATGGACTCCCAGGAATGCTGACAGAGGCTAAAGAATCACAGGAGGAACAAGATCCAGCAAGAGACAGCTAGAACATCTAACACCAGAGATTACCAGATGACAAAAGGCAAATGTAAGAATATTAATAACAAAAAATGAAGACTCATCATTAGAATCCAATACACCCAGCACAACAATTCCTGGATACACAACACACCCGAAAAGCAAGACTCAGATTTAAAATCATAACTCATGATGATGGTGGAGGATTTTAATAAGGGAATTAATAACTCATTTAAAGAAATAGAGGAGAACATTGCTAAACAGGTAGAAGACCTCAAAGAGGAAGCATAATATCCCCTCAAAGAGTTACAAGAAAACACTGCTAAACAGGTAGACGTCCTTAAAGAGGAAACACAAAAAATCCCTTAAAGAATTAAAGAAAAACAAAACAAAACAGGTGATAATATTGAATAAAAACATCCAAATCTGAACATGAAAATAGAAACATTAAAGAAAACCCAAAAAAAGAAAACCCTGGAGATTGAAACCCTAGAAAAGAAATCAGGACCATAGATGTGAGCATCACCAACAGAATGCAATTCCATAGAAAACATAGACACAACAATCAAAGAAAATGCAAAATACAAAGGAATCCTAACTCAAAACATCCAGGAAATCCAGGACACAATCAGAAGACCAAGCCTAAGGGTTATAGGTATAGATGAGAATAAAGATTTTCAACATAAAAGGCTAGAAAATATCTTCAACAAAATTATAGAAGAAAACTTCCATAACCTAAAGAAAGAGATGCCCATGAACATACAAGTAGCCTACAGAACTGCAAATAGACTGGACCAGAAAAGAAATTCAATCCAACACATAATAATCAGAACAACAAGTGCATTAAATATAGAATATTAAAAACAGTAAAGGAAAAAGGTCAAGTAACATATGAAGACAGACCAATTAGAATTACTCCAGACTCCTCAACAGAGACTATGAAAGCAAGAAGATCCTGGACAGATGTCATACAGACCCTAAGAGAACAAAAAATGCCAGCCCAGGCTTCTATACCCAGCAAAACTCTCAAATACCATAGATGGAGAAAACAATGTACCCCAGGACAAAAGCAAATACATACAATATCTTTTCAGGAATCCAGCCCTTCAAAGGATAATAAAAGGAAAACTCTGACACAAGGAGGGAAATTATGCCCCTGAAAAAGCCAGTAAGTAATCCTTCAACAAACCTAAAAGAAGATAGCACAAGAACAGAATCCCAACTTTAAGAGCAGAAATAACAGGAAGCAACAATTACTTTTCCTTAATATCTCTTAATATGAATTTACTCAATTCACCAATAAAATGACATAGACTGACAGACTGGCTACATAAACAGGACCCAACGTTTTCTGCATTAAAAAAAAAAAAAAACACCTCAGGGACAAAGACAGATAGTACTTCAGAGTGAAAGGCTGGAAAACATTTTCCAAGCAAACAGTCTGAAGAAACAAGCTGGAATAGCCATTCTAATATTGAATAATATAGAGTTCCAACCCAAAGTTATCAAAAAAGTCAAGGAGGGGCACTTCACACACATCAAAGGTAAAATCTTCCAAGAGGAACTCTCAATTCTGAATATCTATGCTCCAAATGCAAGGGCAGCCACACACTTAAACGAAACTCTAGTAAAGCTCAAACCTCACGTTGCACTTCACACAATCATAGTGGGAGATTTCAACACCTCAGTCTCATCAATGGACAGATCCTGGAAACAGAAACTAAACAGAGACACATTGAAATTAACAGAAGTTATGAAACAAATGGATTCAACAGATATCTCCAGAACATTTTATCCTAAAACAAAAGGATATAACTTCTTCTCAGCACCTCATGTTACAGTCTCCAAAACTGACCATATAATTGGTCACAAAACAAGTCTGAACAGATGAAAAAATATTGAAATTATCCCCTGCATCTTACCAGATCACCACAGACTAAGGCTAATTTTCAATAACAACATAAATATTAGCCAACATTCACGTGGGAACTGAACAACTCTCTACTCAATGATACCTTGGCCAAGGAAGAAATAAAGAAAGAGATTAAAAGACTTTTTGGAGTTTAATGAATGAAGCTACAACATACCCATACTTATGGAGCACAATGAAAGCATTCCTGAGAGGAAAACTAATAGCTCTTAGTGCCTCCAAAAAGAAACTAGAGAGCATAAACTAACACCTTGACAGCACAATTAAAAGCTCTACAATAAAAGAAAGCAAATTCACCCAAGAGGAGTAGACAGCAGGAAAAAATCACACATAGGGCTGAAATCAACCAAGTGTAAACAAAAAGAACTATACAAAGAATTAATCAGAGTAGGAGCTTGTTCTTTGAAAAGTCAACAAGATGGATAAACCCTTAGCCAGACTAACTAGAGGGCACAGGGAGAGTATCCTAATTAACAAAATCAATAATGAAAAAGGAGACATAACAACAGATTCTGAGGAAATCCAAAATATCATCAGATCCTACTAAAAAAGGCTATACTCAACAAAACTGGAAAACCTTGATGAAATTGACTTTTACCTAGACAGATAACAGGTACCAAAGTTAAATCTGGATCAGATTAATGATCTAAACCATCCCATTTCCGCTAAATAAATAAAACCATTCATTAATCATCTCCCACCCCCCACCCACACCCCCCCAAAAAGGGCAGGAACAGATGGGTTTAGTGCAGAGTTCTATCAGACGTACAAAGAAGACATAATTCCAATTCTCCTCAAACTATTCCACTCAATAGAAGGTACTCTACCCAATTCATTCTATGAAGTCACAATTACTCTGATACCTAAACCACATAAAGACCCAACAATGAAAGGGAATTTCAAAGCAATGTCCCTTATGAATATCGATGCAAACACAACCCTATAGATGGAACAACAATTTGAACTAATCAGAATTCCCCAGAGCTCAAGTCTCTAGCTGCATATGTATTAGAAGATGGCCTAGTTGGTCATTATTCAGGAAGAAAGGCCCTTGGTCTAGCAATGTTTATATGCCCCAGTACAAAGGAATGCCAGGGCCAATATTGGGAGTGGGAGGGTAGGGGAGCAGGGCGGGGGGACGGTATAGGGGACTTTTGGGATAACACTTGAAATGTAAATGAAGAAATTCTCTAATAATAATAATAATAAATTACTCAATAAAATCTCGCAAATAGAATCCAAGAACACATCAAAAAAGATCATCCATCATGATTAAGTAGGCTTCATCCTAGGGATGCAGGGATGGTTTAATATATGGAAAACCATCAATGTAATCCACTATATAAACAAACTGAAAGACAAAAATCACATTATCATCTCGTTAGATGCTGAGAAACATTTGACAAAATCTAACACCCCTTCATGATAAAAGTCATTGAAAGATCAGGAAATCAAAGCCGATACCTAAACATAATAAAAGCAATATACATCAAACCAGTAGCCAACATCAAATTCAATGGAGAGAAGATGGAAGCAATCCCACTTAAATCAGGGACTAGACAAGGCTACCCACTTTCTCCCTACCTATTCAATTTAGTACTTAAAGTCCTAGCCAGAGCAATTCGACAACAAAAGGAGATCACAGGGATACAAATTGGAAAGGAAGAAGTCAAAATATCACTATTTGCAGATGATATGATAGTAAATATAAGTGACCCTACAAATTCCACCAGAGAATTCCTCAACCTGATAAACAGCTTCAATGCAGTAGCTGGATATAATATTAACTCAAACAAATCAGTGGCCTTTCTCTACACAAAGGATAAACAGGCTGAGAAAGAAGTTAGGGAAACAACACCCTTCACAACAGTCAAAAATAATATAAAATACCTTCATGTGACTCTAACTAGAAAGTGAAATATCTGTATAATAAGAACTTCAAGTCTCTTAAGAAAGAAATCAAAGAAGATCTCTGAAGATGGAAAGATCTCCCATGCTCATGAATTGGCAGGACTAATATAGTAAAAATGGCTATCTTGCAGAAAGCAATCTACAGATTCAATGTAATCCCCATCAAAATTCCAACTCAATTGTTCACTGAGTTAGAAAGGGCAATTTCCAAATTCATCTGGATTATCAAAAATACTAGAATAGCAAAAACTAGTCTCAACAATAAAAGAACCTCTGGTGGAATCACAATGCCTTTCCTCAAGCTGTACTTCAGAGCAATTGTGATAAAAATTGCATGGTACTGGTACAGTGACAGACAGATAGATCAATGGAATAGAATTGAATCCAGAAATGAACCCATACATCTATGGTCACTTGTTCTTTGCCAAAGGAGCTAAAACCATCAGGTGGGAAAAAGACAGCATTTTCAACAAATGGTGCTGGCTCAACTGGTAGTTATAATGTACAAGAATATGAATTGATCCTTTCTTATCTCCTTGTACAAAGCTCAAGTCTAAGTTGATCAAAGAGCTCCACATAAAACCAGAGAGACTGACACTTATAGAGGAGAAAGTTTGGTAAAGTCTCGAAAATATGGGCACAGGGGGAAAATTCCTAAACAGAACAGCAATGGCTTAACCTGTAAGATAGAGAATCTACAAATGGGACCTCATAAAATTGCAAAACTTCTGTAAGTCAAAAGACAAAATGTCCACCAACAGATTGGGAAAGAATCTTTACCAATTCTAAATCTGATAGGGGACTAATATCCAATATATACAAAGACCTCAAGAAGCTGGATTCCAGAAATTCAAATAAAATGGGGTACAGAGCTAGACAAATAATTCTCAACTGATAAATACCGAATGGCTGAGAAGCACCTGAAAAAATGCTCAACATCCTTATTGATCAGGAAAATTCAAATCAAAACTACCATGAGATTCTACCTCACACCTGTCAGAATGGCTAAGATAAAAAATTCAGGGGCTGGTGAGATGGCTCAGCGGGTAAGAGCACCCGACTTCTCTTCTGAAGGTGATAAGTTCAAATCCCAGAATCCACATGGTGGCTCACAACCATCCTTAATGAGATCTGGCGCCCTCTTCTGGAGTGTCTGAAGACAGCTACAATGTACTTACATATAGTAAATAAAATAAATCTAAAAAAAAAAAAATTCAGGTGACAGCAGATGCTATCAAGGATGTGGTGAAAGAGGAACACTCCTCAATAGATGGTGGGATTGCAAGCTTGTACAACCACTCTAGAAATCTGGTTGGCGGTTCCTCAGAAAATCGGACATAGTAATACAGGAGGATCCAGCAATACTTCTCCTGGGCATATATCCAGAAGAAATTCCAACTGGTAATAAGGACACATTCTCTACTATGTTCATAGCAGATTTATTTATAATAGCCAGAAGCTGGAAAGAACCCAGATGTCCCTCAACAGAGGAATGGATAGAGAAAATGTGGTACATTTACACAATGGAGTACTACTCAGCTATTAAAAACAATAATTTATGAAATTCTTAAGCAAATGGATGCATCTGGAGGATATCATCCTGAGTGAGGTAACCCAATCACTAAAGAATTCACATGATATGCACTCACTAATAAGTGAATATTAGCCCAGAAACTTAGAATACCCAAGATTCAATTTGCAAAACACAAGAAAATCAAGAAGAAGGATGACCAAAGTGTGGGTACTTTATTCCACCTTAGAATGGGGAACAAAATTCCGCTGGAGTGAGTTACAGAGACAAAGTTTGGAGCTGAGATGGAAGGAAGGAGCATCTAGAGACTGCCCTGCCAGGGGAATTCATCCCATAAACAGCCACCAAATCAAGACACTATTGCATACGCCAGCAAGATTTTGCTGACAGGACCCTGTCTCTTGTGAGTCTATGCCAGTGCCTAGCAAATACAGAAGTGGATGCTCACAGCCATCTATTGGATGGAACACAGGGTTCCCAGTGGAGGAACTAGAGAAAGTACCCAAGGAACTGAAGCGGTCTGCAATCCTATAGGAAGAACAATAATATGAACTAACCAGTTCTCCCAGAGTTCTTGTCTCTGGCTGCTTACGTAGCAGAAGATGGCCTAATCAGACATCATTGGGAGGAGAGGCCCTTTGTCTTGCCGAGATTATATGCCCCAGTACAGGTGAATGCCAGGGCCAGAAATCAGGAGTGTGTAGGTTGGGGAACAAGGTGGGGGGAGGATATAGGGGACTTCCAGGATAGCATTTGAAATTTAAATGAAGAAAATATCTAGTAAATTAATAAATAACAAAAAATGAAAAGAAATCTCAATTTTAGATTTATTATATCTATTATTTGTCACATTCACATTGTATAAACATGGAAAATTCAGACCTTGATTATGACAGCTAACATATTGATATGATGCGCATATTTTAGCTCAACGTGCCCATGAGAAATGAAAAATTCAGACCATGATTATGATGGCTAAAACATTGGCATGCTGTACATATCATAACGTAATATGCACAATTCTTTTTCATAATTTAAGGATTATTTCCCCTTATAAATATTGTTTTCTTGACTACTCATCCTCAGTATATTGGCTTCAAGGAATGAGCCTTCTTAGCACCGTAAGTAATGTAACAAACTTCGATTTGCCGTGGACAAAATATGATGCTTGGCTAATAGTGGGAAACATGAGCTGAATGAAGTTCCTAGGAAACCCTAAGTCCACACCTATGTCAACATTTCTACATGCTTGACTGGATATTTGGAACCACTCAGAGTGGGCATGTTTCAATACCAGAGGCAAAATCATATCACACTGCCTTTGTCCTTTTAATAAAAATTTGTTTCCCTTTTGGATGTCTGACCTAGAACTCTTTTGACCATCTAACAAACGCTTTGCATTATGTTCTCTGCAGACCATTGTCTTCTATCAACCTTCTATCATCATTTAACATCAAGAGACCAGGAGCAGAGATTTATACCTTGGTTAAAACCCATCTGCTGATGTCCGCAGCAGTGTATTTGGGAAATTCCTTGCTTCATCCTGTCCTTTTACTCTGTGTCTATAAAAAGTTCATGTAATTGCTTCTACATTGGAAAATGTTATCCAAAACACCCCTAATCAGTGTTTTCAGAACATGGCCAATCTTATTTGGCTCAGAATAAATGATCATATTCCCTTTGTAGTGAGTGCAGTTTGGCATTAGACACAAGCAAATAATTATATTAAAATTCCATAAGGGGGAAAATGAATGGAGCAAATTCAACAAGAAACTCATTACAAGCTTCCAAGTGTGCTTCCAATAGCACAGAGTGCAGCTAATCTCTCACAATTGACAAGTGATGTCTCATGGGAAATTCCTCTCTCCCAGTCCTACCACTAACAGCTTTAATTGTGCAAAAAAAATGCCTGCATATGACTTCAGGAACCCAGAGATCACAAGTCCAGGAAAGAGCAGATGAGTATCAATTATTGATGGCTAGCATAAACTACCACAAAAATATTGATGAGGTTTGCTGAAGGCCTGAGGAATACAAAAACCCACCCTTGCCAAGTAGAGAGTTCCAGGGCCTTGGTTTTCAGTATAAAGGCTTACCATAAAAGTTGGCTTTTCTTAGGAATGTGCAGAGTTCATGTAATTCTGCTCTACAGTGTTTACCCCTGCTGGTGTATTATTCCAATCTCATAAGTTGTACAAAATGCTGTTGAGCTTAGGTGTCTTGAAAACAAATGGAAAACTAAAAGTTCCAAGGCAAGAGCAAAACCATCCCTCCCTGAACTGAAAGATCTTTTCAGAAACAAAAAAAGGCCACAGAATCAAGAAACACGATAGTGTATCTGTGTGTATGTTTGTACATTTTGAAGAAATTCTCTCTAGCTCTTCAAATAAAGGGCAAACTAATTTAGTAAAATGCATTTGATATTTAATTAAAAGGACTGTAGAAGACCTTGGATGTACACCCGGGACAACCTCTCTACTTTATGCCTAGCCTATCCTTAAATCATTACAAAATTATGAAACATGCAAAGTGTTGTTTCAGCTTTTAAACTCCTTTCTTTATGACCTCTCAGGCCTACAGCAGATCTACTAAGAAAAGAACTTGAAAAGTAGACAATTATTTTCAAAATTTTTCATGGTTACCACCAGAGGCCTTATGAATATTAACATATTTCATTTTCTTTCTTGATTGTTAAAATGAATATATTTGCTTTCATTTGTTTTCTTTTCTTAAGATTTATTTATTTGCTGTGTGTTTGTTTGTTTGTTTGTTTGTTTATTATGTGTAGCTGTCCTCAGACACTCCAGGAGGGGGCATCAGATCTTGTTATGGATGGTTGCTAGCTACCATGTGGCTGCTGGGATTTGAACTTAGGAACTTCAGAAGAGCAGTTGGTGCTATTAACTGCGGAACCATCTCTCCAGACCCTCACTTTCATTTATTAAGTAAAGATAAAATTGTGGAACTTTAGATACATGCAACAGTGTTTCCCCAGTAGAACTGAACAAGACTCATATGAACTTATAGGTACAATGTTACATTATTCTTTCTCTAAAAGTCCATAAAGAGAGGCTGGAGAGATAACTCAGATGTTATAAAAGTTTTTGCTTTTCCAAAGGATCTCAATTTAGTTCTCAGCTCCAATATCTGATATCTCAAAACTTCCTGAAGTCCCCATTCTAAGGAATCCAACACTTTTTTGCTCCCATAAAGACTTACAGTCATAGCATTACACACACACACACACACACACACACACACACACACACACACACACGTTTGTGCATGTGATAAAAATAAATAAATACATGAATAAATAAATAAATAAATAATCTCTTCTTAAGTCTAAAAAAAGTGGATGTGGAATACATCTTGGGGAATAAAGTAATAAAGTAAAAATCTGGCTGCTATATGGCCATCTAAATCCACTAAGGCTAATAATAATATTCTATTGACAGAGAAAAGAAACTAACAGCAGGGTCAACACTCCGACAGCTTACCTTCCCTGGGAGGGTAAATGTCTGTGAAGAAGCTACAGAAGCTATCTAGAAGCAGGTGATTCACAGGTTCCCATGCACTTAACTATACATACTTTTAACACACATCACCTTATATGAGAATTATAGTCATGAAACAGTGATGGTGTATTGATTAATTTCTGGCTTACCATATAATATTAGAAATTGTGAATGCCTTGTATCTATTTAAAGATCATCTTATTATGTAGTTTCATATAGTACATGNTCTAGAAGCAGGTGATTCACAGGTTCCCATGCACTTAACTATACATACTTTTAACACACATCACCTTATATGAGAATTATAGTCATGAAACAGTGATGGTGTATTGATTAATTTCTGGCTTACCATATAATATTAGAAATTGTGAATGCCTTGTATCTATTTAAAGATCATCTTATTATGTAGTTTCATATAGTACATGATGATTTTTTTATCATATCCATCTGAAACTCCCCACCCCAACTTCTCACAGACTCATCCATCTCTAACTTCTCCTCCTTTTCTTTGGTAACTAATTAATTGATTTTTTTAACTCACTGAGTCCAAATGTTACTGCCTACATGCACATGGATGTGGGGCCATCCACTAAACCTGGCCTGAAATGGATATGTTTGATGTACTGATGTATAGGTACTCATTTATTTGATGTGTGTGTGGGGGTGGGGGGTGGGGGGTTGGGGGGTTGGGTGTGTGTGTGTGTGTATGAAGGAGTGTGAATGCCTGATACCAGCCCCAGGTAATATATTCCTCAAATGATATATTAATTACATTTGAAGATGATATCACTGGCCTGAGATTAAACTATTCAAGTAGACTAGGCTCTGCTGTAGCTTTAGAATCTCCCTAATTTCATTTCCACAGTACTAGGATGAAAAGTACTTGCTTTTTGTTTTAATGTATTCTGTTGTGATTGAACTCAGGTTCTCATGCTTTCAAAGCCAATACACTACCAAAAGAGTCAATTATTCATCTTCAACGCCTATCTTATGATTTGACTATGATTCATAAATAATAATTATTGGTGTATAAGGTCATCGAGTATATTTTTATTTTTGTCTCTAGGTATGAACATTGGTGAGAATTGTAAAGTACTAAAATATAAACATATACAGAACTCTCAATGAATAAAACATCAAATTTAAAAAAAAAAAAAGTTATCCTTAGATTCTCTGTTCTAACTTTTGGGGAAATCACCTTCCAAACAAAGATGTCTTCTACTTTTAGATATTTCTTTCTACTGGGCAAAGAAAGGTGGGATTATTGACACCGACATAGGAACCCATTCACATACACAGCCTATGTTTCAGATTTCTATGCCAGTGAAAATAAAATACAACTAAATGCAATTGTAGGAGGTCACTGCATAAAGTAGCATGTCTGATGTCTAAGTCCTCTCGGTTTCTGTCTTGGTATCAGTGTCCACCATGGAGAGTCTTTATTTGTAGAGAAAAACTCACTAGTAAGACTTAAAGGACCAGCGAGAAGACTCAGTAGTTAGGAACATTTACTGCAATGCCGAAGACTGGAGTTCACTTCCCAACAATCCACATCCACTGGGTCACTCCAGCTCCAGAGTGTTCAAAACCCTCTTCTGGCTTACACAAGCAGCTTTATATGTCACACACACACACACACACACACACACACACACACACACTCTTCTACTTACACAAGAATATACTTAAAATATTTAAATCATTTTACATCTTTTTAAAAATCAAATATTTTGTTTATGTACATTTCACATGTTAGCCCCCTTCCTGGATTCCTTTCAGGAAACCACCTACACCACCCTCTCCCCCATTTCTATGATGGTGCTCCCTAACCCACCCATCCACTCTTGCCTTCCCACCCTGTTATTCCCCAACATTGGGGCATAGAACCTTCACAAGACCAACGGCCTCTCCTCCCATTGATGTTCCACAAGGCCATCTTCTGCTACACATGCAGCTGGAGCCATGAGTTGTTCCATGTGTGCTCTTTGGAGTAAAATATTTTTTTTTTAAGAAGAAATGAAACTTGAAGTATTTATATGAAGCACTAAGAGGCAAGAAAGGAGCCAATAGTTACAGTGTTTGAACCTAAACACTTAGCCTGTGAAAGCTTCAGAGGATATCAAGCACTTGTCCTACAACTTTGTTTATAAAATTTGCCTATAAAACTGCTTTACTATGCATATCCCAATTTAATTTGAAAATACTGTTTCTAATTAGAATAAAGAAAATGTAGGCACAAACTCAAATACCAACTTGAGCAGGTTGGAAAGTTTGAAACAGTCATAAAAATTTAGAACAAGAACTAACTCAACAAAAATAAAGAAGTAAATAAATACACAAACCCATAAAATTTTGATTAAAAATTAGTCAAAAGATATTATTTGTTACATAAGGCCGAAAGGATGGATATGCTGCCATTTGACCAGAAAATAGAAGTTTATGCCATCAATAAGTAACCTTAGTCTTATTGGGCACAATTGAAGCCAAATGTGACTTGAATTTGTATCCCAAAGTACCTTTACTTTACTCCCTAGTACCACTTACTGATCCCTTACCATATTCTGGCACTTTAGTCTTTTAAATGCTTTGATGTAACCTTATTATAAAGCAATCTATGAAACCTCATAACCCCTATTCTAAGAAAACCGGAATTCATCAATGTTAGGAGAGGCCCTTGGTCTTGCGAAGATTATATGCCCCAGTGCAGGGGAATGCCAGGGCCAGGGAGTGGGAGTTGGTAGGTTGGGGAGCAGGGCGGGGGAAGGGGAAACTGGAAAAAGGGATAACATTTAAAATGTAAATGAAAAAAAAAATAATAATAGAAAAAGAAGGAAAGAAAGAAAGAAAGAAAGAAAGAAAGAAAGAAAGAAAGAAAGAAAGAAAGAAAGAAAGAAAGAAAGAAAGAAAGAAAGAAAGGAAGAAAGAAAGAAAGCAAGCAAGCCAGAATTCACAACCAGCCTGGTATATCAGGTTCGCTGAGCACTGCCTCTTTTTCATGCCTGGTCTGCTCCTCTTGTTCACCTAGGATAATGGTGACAGCGGAAGTCCTGAACATCAGGAAGAAATTCTGTAAGGGTAAAACAAAAGAATTCTATGAATTGTTAAATAATCCAGGATAGTCCTCCTGCAGTCCAAGGACCAGATTACAGCAGGGAATGCACCTGGAGGGCAAATCTGCAATCTCCAACAAGATTACCCGCTGCACATTTCAGTTGTTACAGGAAGCTGGTATAAAAACTGCTTTCACCAAGAAATTTGGGGAGAGTGCTTTCATTGCACCCCAATGTGAAATGATTCCAGATGAATGGGTATGTGGAAGAATAGCAACTGGATCTTTTCTCAAAAAGAACCCTGGTGTAAAGGAGGGGAATGAGTTTTATCCACCCAAAGTGGACACGTTCTTCAAGGATGACGCCAGTAATGATACACAGTGGTCTGAGGAGCAACTCGTCGCTGCAAAATTGTGTTTTGCTGGCCTTATAGGGCAGACTGAGGTGGACATCATGAGTCATGCCACACAAGCTATTTTGAAAATCTGGAGAAATCCTGGCTGACCCAGAACTGTACGCTGGTTTATCTGAAGATTGAATTTGGCGTTTATGTAACAACCAAAGAGATTGTTCTTGCTGATGTCATTGATAATGATACTGGGAGACTATGGCCATCTGGAGATTTGAGCCAGCAGAAAGACAAACACCCTTACCATGATCACAAAGAAGTAATTCAGGAAGGACTCCAGATGATGAAGAAAAACTGACTGGGTTGAAAACCGAGTGGAGTTGCTTCTCAAATCGGGCAGTTCAGGGTGGTAGTGCTGATGGGCTCAACCTCTGACCTTGGTCACTGTGAAAAAAACCTAAGAAGGCTTGTGGAAATTTTGCGATTCCATGTGAACTTAGAGTGGCATCCGTGCACAAAGGACCAGATGAAACTTTGAGGGTTAAAGCAGAATATGAGGGGGATGGCATAACTACTCTATTTGTGTCAGTGGCGGGCAGAAGCAATGGTCTAGGCCCAGTGATGTCTGGTATATACTGCATATCCGGTTATCAGCTTTTCCCCAATCACACCAGACTTGGGTGCTCTACATAGTGATATGTAACCTTAGCACTCCAGAAGCTGAGGCAGCAGGATCTCTTAAGTTCAGGGCCACCCTCAACTGTATATTGAGACTCTACTTACTGGAGAGGGTATCTTTAGAGTTAGTAAAATTGGCATGACACTATTAAATTTATTCTCATGCTCTGTATATTCATTCTTGAGTAAATGGTCATCTCTTCAACTGACCAGTGGTCTTGGCTGTTCAACTATACTTTCTCCAGAAGAATCATCTCAGTTTGCTGTTCAGATATTTGAATTAAACAATTATTTGGTGTGGGCCAAACCTCAAGCAAGCATACTGAACACATGGATATCCTTCAAGCAGGCTGATAAGAAAATCAGAGAATGCAATTTGTAAAAAAAAAAAAAAAAATTAATTTTTAGGAGAAAAGTTACATATTCCTAGTTTGGATTAAAAGAAAAAAAATCAAGCAAAATGATTTCACATAACAGAAAAAAAATTCAGTTTACTAATGAACCAATAGTCCTCAATGTTAATGAGTTGGCACATTGTCAGTGGATATTATTAATAATTTTTAGCTCTACATAGTGATATGTAACCTTAGTACTCCAGAGGCTGAGGCAGCAGGATCTCTTAAGTTCATGGCCACCCTCAACGATATTGAGACTCTATTTGCTGGAGAAGACATCTTTAGAGTTAGTAAAATTGGCTGGACACTATTAAATTTATTCTCATGCTCTGTATAGTCATTGTTGGGTAAATATGTAATTATGGAACTGGAGCAATGTATCTGCTGTATCAACCACTGTGAAGAAGTGTTCCACTGTGTTTGACTTTCTTGCAGATGACCTGAGTTTGGTTCCCAGCATCTTTGTAGACTGCATCACAATAAATAACCTTTAAATGAGGGGATCTGATCCCATGGCTTCCTTATGCACCTGTTCTCAAATACTATTACATTCCCCCAACCAACACACACCATTTTAAAAAATAAACTTTTTAATAAGAGTATTGTTTCTAAATGGTAGTAGCATTTTTTTATTAATCAGTAGCGACTGCTTGATCCAAGTTGATGCTTTGAAAATTAAAATATCTATACTGTGTATAACAATTAAAACAGAAAAGGAAACCGGGATTCTTTGAAGTTGATACAAGTGTCTGGGGCAATTTGAGGAGAAATATGGCAGAGTAGGACCTGGTAGAACATGTATGTTTACAGAGCTGCATAAGTAATCACTCAAAATATGCATTTACTCAAAGTCAAGAAAAAAGTGAGAGATCATCATATCTAGTACAATTATCATAAGATGAACATTTTGTAGATACCAAGGGCAATATGCCAGTTCCTTGTGCAAAAGCAAATTTTATTTTCACCATGACAAATGTCTGACAAGCACCGTTTTTGTTGTAGAATGTTGTTTGGCTCGTGGTGTTTTGAAATACATTATCATGTGTTATTCCAGGCCAAGAGAGAACTTATTATGTATACAGGCCAGTCTAACACTCTTAGAAACATTTTTACCTAGTTTTCCTAAGTGCTGGTTTTATAACACTCCAAGAGTGGCATATGGATTGTGGTTGGATTAATGCTGGTTATGTAGTTAGGAAGAAGAGCAAAACAGCAGCATGTGACAAGAGTTCTTATCTCTTGTAGGAAATGAAGCAGAAACACAGACAGGCACACACACACACACACACACACACACACACACACACACACACACACACCACACACTTGCACATGTACACACACACTCACACACAGGAAACATCCAGGGACAAACCCAAGGACTCAGCACCAACGATTTACTACTGTTTCCAGCTGGACCACACCTTTCCAAACTATGACCACTACAAAGGGACCAAGCACCAACTCAAAAGCCTCTGAAAGAATTTCATTTTCAAGTCAGAATACTCTGCCACTATTCTCTTTATTGCCAACAAATCAGCTCAAAGAGCTAGACTCTTATATGTAGAAGTGTAGGAAAGAGAACATCCTATTTTGCTTGCAAATTGATACTAGGCACAATTCAGAAATACCTAGCATTTAGAATGGCTGCTTGGTTCAAGGCTCTATGCTCTTATGTAGGAGTGAGCCTTTATGCATTCCCTAGAATCAGGTTGGAACATGGAACCTCAGGTTCCAGAATTACCTCTGCATCAACAAACCCCAGACTATCTCCAATATTCCTCTGCCTGGCAGTGTATTATTGGCTCACCCTAGTATGGGTCCAGGCCCATAGGTTCAAACTCTAATCATGCCCCAGAGCAAGGGTCAAATAAAGATGCTGAGGGGAATGGCCAAGATCATTATCTAAGGTGAATTACTAAGCAAATGCATATACACAGATGTAACCCTGAAAATTACACAGAGACCTAAAGTTTCATTTCATGTACATCATTGTGGCTATTATCTAACAACTACAACTCATGAGTCAGAAATCTTTGATTCTAGAAGTGAAGATAGGAATTCCTGCAACATCAATAAGATGGAAGAAGAAGAGAGCATTCCTGCTTATGTTCAACAAGGACATAAAATGAGATTTAGTGAATTCTAGTAGCAAACTTACAGTATACAACATGAGAATATTAAAAAGGGAAAGGAAGAGAAAGAAAGAAATTAGCCATAGTAACCAACTTATCCCAACCCCCTGATCATGGCCTCAGAGCTATCTGTGCTATATACTGCCATCTCCTCTGACATCTCTGCAAATAAAAGCACCATTTCAGAGTGGATTCTCACTCTCATCTACCCTTTCATCCTTGGTTTTAACCCAAATGTCACTTTTCAAATACATTCACAAGATAGATCTCAAATTTGTTTTTGAAATGGCCTCTGCCTGTGTTCAGTTGAGACATACAGAAATACATTCAAAACAAAACAGAAAGCTCACTGCTACAGAAGTAAAGAACTTTATAAAAAAATACCAAAAAGAACAAAATTAGAGAAATCTATAAGAAAAGATACTGAAGGTTCTATGAGGAAAGATATAACATCATAGATTATTTTCACAGGCTACATTCCCTTTTTCCTGAACATGAAGGAAATTTGAATAAAAGGAGGATGAGATGGGCATGGAGCTCATAGGCTAGGTGTATGAATAAAATAACAGATGGTATAATGTTCCAGGGAAGAGGATTGGAGATATAAATAGAAAGATCTGTAGCTAGAACACTTTTTCTCAATGACATTCTATCAGAGAAACCTGAGATTAGATTTTTACTGTTACTTCAGTGGAAAGGAATGAAACGATAGTCAAGATTATCCCAGGCCAAAAAAAAAAAAAATACAAAGTGTTTTATAATCAAAACATATATTTTAAATCACATTCAATAATTCTGAAGAAGGGTGATAAAATAAGGGGCAGGGACTGCACATTGAACTTCTTACTTTTTATGATAGAGTAATCGAACTCAAGTATTTATGTGGTGTCTATTACACAAGAGATACATGAAGCATATTTCAATTTCAAAACGTATTTTCTATATAATTACTAAACAAACCAAGGTTATGTGTTACCTCTGTTTTCTGTTAATTTATTTTGGTAAATAGACAAATATGTGCACAGCGAAAAATGGAAATTGAAGAAGATGAGGTGATAAAATGTGGGTTTAGTGGGAAAGAAAAGATAAAAGTAGTAACAACATCACCCTTTAGGATAAAGATGGTGCAAGGTATCAAGGCAACACTAGTATAGAACACAGGGACTCAGTGTATAATGTGGCTTCTGTTTCTCCTTTACCATTTTGGTGCCTGCAAGTCACTGAAAAGAGATATTAATTTTCATTGCCTGGGTTATATGCTAAAATTATAACACTTAAGTGAGCTTTACTGCTTATATTTTATTCTTTTTTTTTTTTTTTTCCGAGACAGGGTTTCTCTGTATAGCCCTGGCTGTCCTGGAACTCACTTTGTAGACCAGGCTGGCCTCGAACTCAGAAATCTGCCTACCTCTGCCTCCCCAGTGCTGGGATTAAAGGCGTGCACCACCATGCCTGGCTATATTTTATTCTTAATTTTATTTTTGAAACCCAAAGATACCAATTGCATCCATTATAATATTCAGTACATGAAATATACAATTTATACATTTTAAAAAACTAATCATTATTTCAGGTATATGGAGACTGACCATTATAGCTAACCACAACCAACCAAAAAGTTGAGGTTTAGAGCCAAGTCTCAAAGGATACATTTAAAATATGACAACTGAGCCTAAGTCCCAGAAAACATTACAAAAGAGAGCTTAAAACTAAGAACCAGATGACTAGGGAGTTTACAGTGAGATAATTTCTCCTAGAAGTCAGAAGCTACACCCATAAAGTCTCACCTAAGATGACTGCCCAGACATGATCAAGGGCAACCGTAATACACTGATGTGGATGGAGGAAATCTCTGGATGTTTCAACACTACAAATAGAACTACAAGTAATTAAGAAGTGTTAAGAGTGGATGACCAGTCTTGTCCATGGAAGAATCTTACAATTAATTGTTTATCCAATAACAAATTGTCAACCCTAACAATAAAAATATGGATAACATACAGAATGAAAAGATCCTACTTATATATTTTTTGTAAAAATTAATTTTAAAAAGAGGCCATACATTTTAAGAATAAAATGTAATTATGAAAATTGTGTAATTTTATTAATCTCAGAAATTGAAATAAGTAAAATGTAAAGACCAGAATGAGTGACACCTGTAGCATGAGCATATTGAAACTTAGGAAGTTGATGGGTCTGGTACATGGTGAGTTCTTAGATTGATGATGATATTTTGTTACAGGAGGTATACGGCTTCTGCATTTCTTCTTGCTGGAGAAAAGAGGTTTAGAGTAATGCAGCTGCCTATATAGAACTTCTGGTATGAAATCTATACTAAACTTAAAACATTGTTTATTCAAAGACATTAGATGCTATGGAAACTCGTTTTCACTTTTACCTCTACTAATCTTAACTTAATCATGCAAAGAAGGTCTAATTACATCACATTGTGGTGAGTTCTATTAATTTCTAATGAAACACTTCATTTAAATAAATTATCTGTCTTTTCTCATTCTTCCTAAGGTGTTTTAGAGTGTTTACAGAGCATGTTCATAAGCATCTTCATTGATTCATCTCTAGATTGTCATTCATAAAAGATCTTACTTCTATTCCTAGACTTGTTTCTGCAAAGTTGAGAGGTATGAAGACTTGGATCTTGGCTCTTAGCCTGATAATATTTTTGCATTAAGCAGTGTTTTGATACTTTAAGTTTGTATTTCTTCATTTCAACATAAAGAATGTTGAGCCCAGTTTCCCAATTGAAATCATTCTGATATGAGAAACTATCGTGAAAAGTTGAGGAACATAGAGAAAAAAGGTATGGATGACTTGATTGTTAGTTTTAATTGCCAACTTGGCATAATCTTGAGTCACCAAAGAGCATTTCAATGAGAGTCTGTCCAAATCAGGTTGGCTTGTGGTAATGCCTGTGGAGTGAAATTCTACCTAATATGCATTGCATCTTTCCCCCAGCAAGGGGTCATGGACTGAATAAGAGTGTTGAATATAAACTGTCCATTATGGTCTGCTCCTGACTGTGAAAACATTGTGACTAGCTGCTTCAGATTCCTGCTGTCTTGACTTCCCTACACTCATAAATTGTATGTAACCTGGAATTATAAGCTACATAAACCCTTTCATACTTTAGAATCTTTAGGTAGAAATTTAATAGCAGCAATAGAAAATAAAACTAAAACAAATGGCTAATTCAGAGCTCAGACATAACCATACCTACATTACAAGCCTTAAGTTAGTTTCTAAGTCATTTCTAACACAGAACTTGAACTTGACTGTGAAGGAGACACTGTATGTTCTATGGAAAGGGTGTGACACTCATCTCCGCTATGCTTTACCAGATGGAACCATTAGCATTTACTCACATAAATACATACTGGGAAATGGGGGCATTAAATCATTTTTGAAGATTACTGAAACATAAAATCATACTGATACTCTAAGAAAAGAAAATATAGTCATTTAGTACTGTAGAGGTGAAGATTGGGGCAGAATTAATAAAGTTCAAGATTATTCTGAATCCTCAGTAAATCCCACACACACTTCTCTATTTTTCTCACTCTCTCTCTCTCTGTCTGTCTCTCAGATACACAGAAACACACACACACACACACACACACACACACACACACACACACTCACAAGAAATACACACATAGGAAGTATTTCTGCTTGATAAAAACATGTACTCTAGCACTCTCTCAGAGGCAAAGAGGAGGAGAAGAGGATGAAAAACCCTGGGAGATTAGACTAGAAAAGAGGGTAATTTTTGGAAAGTTAAATAAATAATTTTTAAAAAGCATGCATTCCAAATATTTGTTGGGTCATTTCATTGACAAACCTATAGTGTCACTCGAAAAATATTAGATCAACGATAATAGCTAAATAGTAATGCAGAAGCAGAAATATCGATTTTTTGCTATTCTTTTTAGATCCAACAATGAATAGTCTGTTGTAACAAACAGACTTTTAATTATACAATGCCTGAATTGTGTTAACATCTGATGTATCTATAAAACTTTCTATTCAAATTTTCTGAAACCTATTCTATTTCTTCAAATTGACTATATTTTTCTTTTCGCTTTTCTTTGCGTGCCTAGTGGTTACCCACTGTGGGATGCTTTGTAATTCTCCCAGCATATTTGCTGCTGGAAATTGTCCATAGTTGCTATTTTCTCTATGACTATACACATATGCAAGGACATATAAAGTCCTTTACAAAGGAAAATAAAGATAGAAAGCTATCGAGTATTCATTAACATTGAACCAGTACACAATAATTTTGTTATCTGCATATGTAGGATTTCTTAGATATTATCAGATTATGGTAACTAAATACACAAAGCAATTTGCTCACAAGAAATGTGACATTGTGTGTATACACATATACATCAAACCTATTGTAGAATTTTAAAATGCACTTCCATTTCAGGTTTAAGAATGTTTAAAAGAAACTTAAAATGACGCATTGTCATAACTAGACATCAACTAATTGTCACCCCTGCTAAAATCTCAGAGAAGTGTATACGCAATGGAGAAATATAATGGATGATTGAGTTCTCAGCAATCATTTTCAGTTCAGTTCGCTTGAGAGAATAATTTCATCCAAGCTTACATTTCTAGCTTGTTTTAGCCAGACCCACACCCTTTATTTGCCATAACATCTACTATCAATGCCTTTTTCCCCCCTTCAATAAATTATTTAAGAAATCTCACCGAGTTACAACTTGAAAGATGTTCAGTTTTAGTTTTTACTTTTGTATATAGATGTGTTTGTGTGGGAGGGAGTGTAGATAAATTTATTCCATCAACATGGCTGCTCTGCAAAGGGAAGATGTCCAAAGAACTAGGTCTGTGTGATTCGACCAGAATTCTGATGCACCATACACCTTTAATCTCTCTGGCTGGGACAGAAAGAAGCCCTTAGTACAAACTTTTATTCCTAAACAATAAAGGTATAGTTTTTAGAAGGAATTAGACATGTTTGGAAGTAATGTCTAATTGAAGGGTAGTCAGATGTGACTAATTAGAGAAAGGTTTGAAAGAATGAGGCATAGATAGGACATGCCCTAATCACAGGAGAAAGGACTTAAAAGAGCTGCCTACACACAAACACACACACACACACACACACACACACACACACACACAGAGAGAGAGAGAGAGAGAGAGAGAGAGAAAGAGAGAGAGAAAGAGACAGAGACAGAAGGAGAGGGAGAGAGAGACAGACAAAGACACAGAAAGAGGCACTGACTGACTGACTGACTGACTGACTGACTGACTGACTGACTGACAGGAGACAGCTTTACAGTGACTGGTTTCAAGTCAAGAAATAACAGCTAAAGAATGAGAAGGAGTCAAAAGAATGCTAGAGTTAAATTGAGGCCACATAGAGCAGTTTAGTGAATAGCCAAGAGAAGCCAGTTTGAATGAGTCCGCTTCAAAAGTTATTTTGAGCCACAACAGCTGAGTTGAACCAGTCAGCCAGAGTCCAGAAAGAACTAGGAAGGGTGAGCTTATTCAGCAGTAAGACTCCAAGACAACAAATCACATCTGGCAAATAAAAGTTACTTTTACATGTGAGCATGGACACATGAGTGCAGTGCCCCTGGGGGCCAGAAGAAGGTTTAACATCCCTTTGATATTGAGTTCTTGACAATCCCAAATACCTGGTGTGGGTGTGCAGGTCCTGTGCAAAATCAGCAAGTACTTTTTACTACTGAGTCATCTCTGTAGCCAGTTTTTCTGATTTAAATTGCATCTAAATTTGTAACTGTTTCAAACAGAGCTTTCATAGTACTTATCTTTATTTCTTTTCTTCCTTTTTATTTATTTTCTGTAGGTTCAAATTTTGAAATTTTGGGGTTTTTTGTTGTTGTGACATGGTTTTATATAGACCTTACTGGCCTCAATTTCTTTATGGAGTAGAGGATTGCCGTGAAGTCCTGATCCTCCTGGCTCTGTTACCAAGTGCTGTGAATACAGACCTGCACAATGATGGGCCATTTAATCATCATCTTCCATCATATTGCCATATTTCATCTATACATCCCTGAGTGCAGGTAAAAACACTGTCTAATTATGACAGAAGACTGCATTTACATCTCTATATGGGGGTAGATTATTTTTTGTATTTCAGTATTATGAAACTTTTTCCTGATTTAGGCCTTGTACCCTACTTTTCTGAGCCTTTGAGTTTTCTCTAAACCTTTCTACCTGTTCCTTCTCATTTATTGAAAGCTGCTTCTTTTAAAAATTGGCAAACCTTATGGGAACAGTTTCTTCTGATCTCTTCCTCAACATGTCATAGTTAAATTTTCTCCAGAATTGACTTGTTAAACAGTCACAAAAGGTAGATATTCTGAGTTGTGATTCTGAGAACAGGTGTATATTCTACTATTTCTGTTTAGCTTTGAGCAGTGTAAATGGCCCAAAATTTTCTCTGTTGTAAAATTTGAAGTGAACCTGCTCCAGAGAGTTGGGTAAATTATTTCATGTGTGTTTAAAAGGCTTGGCATCCACGATTTGCAATAATCATTTTGAGCAGCTGCATTTATTTACTCTATCACCCACTTGCTTTTGGCTTTACTTGGCATGCTTTGAAAGTCTTTAAGATCAAAGTAAGGTTACTAAGAAATTCGGTAACCAAGGGGATTGTCTTATATTTACAAGTAGAGTTTGTATTATTTAGGAAATTGACTGAAAATGAGTTGTTTTGCACTAGGTGAGAAAATGTTCACTCTGAGCAACTAAATGGAAGTTGAAATGAAGCATCTCAGAAAGCAGTAGTCTAACCAAGTCAAAAGAAAGCAACCTGGGATGGCAATTTAAAAGGAAAAAATCTCAACAGCACCCTACTGGGGAAGTTGAAAGTACTGTGAAGGGATGAAAATGGTAGGTAGCTACAGGAAAGGGTTTGGCATGCAAGTCTCAGGACCTGGGTTTGAAACTGTATAACCCAAGGAAAGGTTTGATGTGATGTTTACTTTTGAATAAGGAGGTGGACAAGCAAACAGTTTCAAAGGAGACAGAAAGTAAGGACTTATATTGAGTCTTTCCTCTTACTTCCACATATGTGACATTTTACAGAGAGAGAAAGAGAGAGAGGGAAACAGAGAGAGACAGAGACAGAGACAGAGAGACAGAGAGACAGAGAAAGAGGAAGAGACAATAACAGACAGAGGGAGAGACAAAGAGACTGGCATTTTTAAACAGGAAGATGGTTGAGTCAGTTCATTGTGGCCAAGTAGGTATGAGGACCTAAGTTTGGACCTCAGCCCTCATGTAAAACATTAGCAAATGGAATAGTAATCATCTGTTATCTCAGAACTGGCTAGGTAGACGTGGATAAATTCATGGAACTTGCTGGCCTACCATCCTACCTGAATCAAAGACCTAGTCTTGGTAAGAAACTCTACCCCAGAAAATAAGCTGAAATATGATTTAGGAGGACATTTGTTGATGCTTTTGTCTTCCACATGCTATGAACCAATGTGTACACAAAAGTGCATACAGATGTGTGATGTACACATACATACTGAAAGTCATTTATGCAAAGATAAAAAATTAATTGTACTATAGTTCAATTTCTCACTGTAATTTATCTCATGGGGTGTTACTTTTTTCCTTTTTTCCTTTTTTGATTGGCATTCTTTAGCTTTTTAAACATATTTTAATTAGATAATTTCAAACAAGAGATATTGCTTATCTTTTCATTCCCCATTACCCTCTCTCAAACCATCTCCATATCGCCTACTCAAACTCCTCTTCTTCCCAGGAAGTACACCCCTGTCTTGATTAAAGTTCTATTGCAGTGGAAAGACATTATGATCAAGGAAGCCTATAAGATGAAGCATTTAATAAAGGACTTGCTAAGAGTTTCATAGGATTAGCAGATCACTAGATCAGTAGCTGAGAGCTTCTATCCAATCACAAACAGGAAACTAGGGAAATGGGGGAAGGAGAATGATAGAGAGGGAGGGAGGGGGAGAGAGAGAGAGGGAGGATGAGGGGGAAGGAGAGAGGGGCAGAGGGGGAGGGGATAAGGAGAGGGAGAGAGTCAGAGGGAGACAGAGTGATAGTGAAGACCTAGAGCTAGGTATGTGATTTTGAAACTTCAAAGCCAACTCCCATTGACAAAAGTTCTCCAATTAGGCCACACTTCACAATCCTTCCTAAACAGTTCCAACAACAGGGAATCAAACACTCACGTATATAAGCCTATGGGATATTCTCATTCAATCCGTCAAATTCCACTCTCTGGCCTCCATAGGCTTATAGCCATATCACAAAGCAAAATGCATTCATTCCAACTTTTAAAGTCTCCATAGTCTTTCATCATGATAACACTGTTTAAAAGTTCAAAGCCTCATCTGAGACTCAGGGTAATCTCTTAACACACTATAAAATCAAAATCAAATCACATACTTCAACATACAATGTAAGGAAATATGCATTAAGATCCTGAGGTGGTTTTTTAATTTCACACTTCTTCAAACATCGTTCATTGTGACACACGTTGCTATCTTGGACTAGCTCCACAACCTGTCTGTATTTCTTGTCTGGAGTTATCCCTGAAATCCTTCATCTTGGGTTCTCCAGCACAATGCAGGCTTTACCATCACAGCTTCATGAAATGGACTCTAGACCTCTTATGCAAGAGGATGCCATATCTTTGGCAACCACAGCTTTTATTAATCATGAAGTAAGAGTACATAACCCCTTGACCTAACGCGTGGATACTTCATTCCTTCCTAGAATAGGGAATAAAATATCCATGGAAGGAGCTGCAGAGACAAAGTTTGGAGCTAAGAAGATAGGATGGACCATCCAGAGACTGCCCCACCCAGGTGGTCCATCACTTAATCAGCCACCAAATGCAGAAACTACTGCATACACCAGCAGCTGTCTCCTGTGAGACTTTGACAGTCCATGACAAATACAGAAGTGGATGCTCACAGTCATCTATAGGGCAGAACACAGGGTCCCCAATGTAGGAGCTAGAGAGAGTACCCAAGAGCTGTGGGGGTCTCCAACCCTATAGATGGAACAACAATATGAACTAATCAGAACCCCCAGAGCTCATGTCTCTAGCTGCATATGTATTAGAAGATGGCCTAGGTGGCTATTATTTGGGAAGAAAGGCCCCTTGGTCTAGCAATCTTTATATGTCCCAGTACAGGGGAATGCCAGGGCCAAGAAGTGGGAGTGGGTGGGTAGGGGAGCAGGGCGAGGGGAGGGTATAGGGGACTTACAGGATAGCACTTGAAATGTAAATAAAGAAAATATCTAATAAAAAATTAAAAACAAACAAACAAACAAACAAACAAACAACAACAACAACAACAAACTAGATCCTTGTGGCTGAAGTTGCCAAACTCTTCTGCTTGTTTGGCCTAAAGCCTGCTCCCCTTCATAAGTTAGACTTACACAAATATTAACTCGTTGAAGGCTTACTATGTTGACTGTGCTTTCCTTTGTATGAATTGAAAGCTTTGTGAGATCTTCCCTGCAGGCACAACTCACTCTCTTTATTCTATTTTTCCTCTTATCAAAAATAGATTTTTTTTCTCATACAATATATTCTGATTACAGTTTCCCTCATTGTACTCTTCTGAGTTTCCCCGACCTCTTTTCCAATTTGAAGCTATTTCCTTTTTGGCTCTCATTGGAAAAGAACAGGCTTCTAGGAGATAACAAAAAAAATTCCAAAGTAAAATAATAATTAATAATAATTAATAATAATAATAATAATAATAATAATAATAGAGTTAAAGCAAAACCATCACATAGAAGTGGGACATGGCAAATCACCAAAAGGAAAAGTGTTCCAAGAGATGGTACAAAAGTCATTTGTTCACACACTCAATATTCCCATAAAAAAACGAATTTGAAAGCTATGTATCATACATTGAGAGACCTGTTGCACACTTCTGTAGCTCATGTACTTGCTGCTTCAGTCTGTGAGATTATGTAAGCTTTATTTCATTGATTTAGAGGACCTTGTTCTCTGGGTATCCCCTCATCCCCTCTTCCATTATGTATGTCTTTACTTCCATGGAGTGTTCCCTGAGACTTGAGGTGAAAGATTTGATGGAGATGTCCTAATAGAGCTGTGTTTGTTGAGATGTTCTCTCTCTCTCTCTCTCTCTCTCTCTCTCTCTCTCTCTCTCTCTCTCTCTCTCTCTCTTTCCGTGTGTGTGTGTGTGTGTGTGTGTGTGTGTGTGTGTGTGTGTGTGTGTTTAAGGGTCTGTCTCTGGGGTCCAGGTACTGGCCAATGAGTATATAACAATACAATTGAGTCATTTTATTGTTGTTTCTTTTCTTTTTCCTTCCTTCCTTCCTTCCTTCCTTCCTTCCTTCCTTCCTTCCTTCTTTCTTCTTTCTTTCTTTCTTCATTATTTGCTTTTACTGTAGGTAAGTGGGCTATTTACCTATCTGGATTCTGTTCACATAAAAGCCTGGTATGGGTTCTTTCTCATGGAATGGATATTAAGCCAAATCAAACATTGATTGGTTATGCCGACTAGCTTCGTGTCTCCATTGCTATATCATATTTTGCACAGAGGACATATCAATGGTTTAATGATTAGGTAGGTGTTTAGGTTTCTCTTTGAGTAGTGTATTAATCAGGGTTCTTTTGATCTGAAGAGACACTATGAATGCAGTGGGTCTAGCTTACAGGTTCAGAGGTTTAGTGCATTATCAGCATGGTGAGAAGCATGAAGCTCACAGGCAGACATAGTTTAGGGTGAAAGAGTTGAGAGTTCTACATCTGGGTTTATAGGTAGAAGGGAGAGAGAGAGAGAGAGAGAGAGAGAGAGAGAGAGACTAGACTACTAGACTTGTCTTGAACTTATGAAGCTCCAAAGCCCAAACCCAGTAGTGAAGATCTTTATCCAACAAGGCCACTCGTACTCCCAAAAGGCCCCATATTCTCTTCCCTCTCAATTAGAACCACTTCCTAATAACCAAGAATTCAAATTTATATACCAATTAGGGCTATTGCTATTTGAAAACACCACAGGTAAGTTACAGAGTACCTTCTGACACCAAAAATACTGGGTGAACATATAGATGAATTGCCTATGTATAAACCAGTTCAGCCTCTCCATATTCAGTGAATTGTGTAGTTGTTTTGTCAACAGTGGAACCTTGCCCTCAGTTTCTGAAGAACAACCTATTGTTATGATACCAGTCTGGATCCTTTGGGGATTTCCATGCAATCCCATGGGCCAACAATTCAAATGGATATAATCTAGTCTGGATAGTGGAGACTTTGATGACAAGGGATGGCTAGTTGTAACTCTACCTCTTTCATTGTTTTGATACGTCTTTAAGATTGCCTTTACATATTTTAGGAAGTTTCGATTGCACAGGGTCTCCATACCACCTCTCACATGTCTCACAATTCTATTTCTCCCTGCATTCCCTCCCTCAACCTCTTTTCCCCTTCTCTTCCCTACCTGATCCTCCCATTTTCTTCTACCTGTTCCTAGTCTACCCACAAAATCTTCTTTCTTTCTTTCTTTCTTTCTTTCTTTCTTTCTTTCTTTCTTTCTTTCTTTCTTCCTTTCTTTCTTTCTTTCTTGAACTGTGTTCCCCATAGTCCCTTCCTTTATACCTAACATCTCTGGGTCTTCCGAGGGTAGTATATTTTCATCTATTTACAGCTGAGTAATACTTTGTAAATACCTCATCCAACCATGATAAGATGTTGACAGGCCAAGTTCTATGCATATATATATATAGATAGATAGATAGATAGATAGATAGATAGATAGATAGATAGATATAGATATATATATATATATATGCATAGTGATAATATGTTCAAGACTATAATAGTCAGTCATATCTTGAAAATATCTTTCTGAAGAGTGCCTTCCCATCTTACGGCACATATATTTTTGACCCATCTTCTGTGGTGTTCCCTGGACCATATAAAGAATGATACAGTGATTCCATTTACGAAAAAGCATGTCACAGTTATTTATTATCAGCACATTGACCATAATGGGTCTACATTTTCTCAGACAACTGCAATAAGAAACTACTCTGCTGAGGGCTGAGAACACTGCTAATATATACATGAATTTATAGGGCAATCTGATCACACATTGACACAGCAAAATAACAGTAGTATGAGCTCTATTAAGGTCTATCACCTTCCCAGCAGAGCTTCCTCACCAGGTTTACACCTTTGAGTTCCTTCTTATGGGGATCACTCAAATCTAACCAGAAGGTAGTAGATTATACCCATACCATTCATGGCACTATTCATCAGAAGGAATACTTTGCCTCAGAGTTTGATATTTTTGCTCAGCAAACTGTATACTGTTGATGATTTTTTTTAGCCCCAAAGCCTGCATCATTCATTCCAAAACTATATATGCTAGGTACCAGGGATGAAGGTGAACATTTGGTTCCACCTTAATTTCTCTATGTGCTGCAACCAAAACCTGTTGTGTCTTCAGATATAAGATTTTTTTCAGTTAGTTAAAATGTTTAACCAAGAGCAATAGCGATAGTTGACATTGTATGTATTTTTTTCAGAGTGACACTGTTGATGTTTGTAATGTCTGGAACTTTCACAAGTGTTTGGAGGCATCTCTGGCCTCTACTCAATGACGATGCCAGTTATCAACCTCTTTCTCATAGTTGAAGCAATACTTTTAGATATTGTCATATATATTCTGGAGGGTATGTTACTCATAGTTTATATTCACTATCCTTCATTTTCTAAGATATTTTTATAATAATTAGGTGAGTACATCCATTAAATGAAATTATTAGGACTTTATTATCAGCAGCCAAGTGAGATACATACATTTAAGAGATAACTGCACATTAACATTTCTTCAAAGTAACCTTTACTTTCCACTAAAATTTTCTTCTCCTCTTTCTCTTTCTTCTTTTTTCTTCCTCTTCTTTCTTCCTTTTCATCCCCCTCATCCTCTTTCTCTTCTTCATCTTCTTCTTCCAACTCATAAATAACTGTAAGTATTCCTGCCTGGTATTTTTTGCTGTTGAAAATCTGCTATATGACATTGAGATAAGCTAGTTAAATGCTCCCCTACCACACCCACCCACCATTGTACCCAACATTTGCTCTTCTCAAACTAAGATTATTCAGTAATACATATCTTAAATTGAGAATTCCAAAGTTGGTGAATATATGTCATACTTAAATATTTATTTAAATCAGATGTATTTTTAAAAAATCTTATGACCATCATACTATGAAATACACAGTTCTCTGAAGCAGTCTTTGCCATATTTTTTTCTAGGACCAAACTGAATTCCAGCCTTGGCATGCAGTCTTAGTGAAAATAATGCCTGCATTTTTATGTTAATACACAGCTGGAAGAGAATACATAGCAATTATGTGATGCCTAAAAAGCCCCAAAGCATAATAGTGATGTTTTGAACAATTTAATCCATTAAAAGCTCAGTTAAGTGAATAAAGAAAATACTATTAACATATGGTTGCAGTAAAGGAAAGACTGGTAAACATTTTAGTATAATGTGATATTTTTGAGTAATTTCACCTCCTAAACCAATGTTTTCACAAAATGAAATGAAAGCCTTTTTAATCAGCAGAATTCTAATTTTTTAAAAAGGAATGTAGAATGGCAGTTCATTTAATCTCCATCCAATGAGTTTTAATTTTTCTACATTTTGTTTCATCTGACTATTATATCTGTATTTTTTCTCCTCTCTGTATCAGTTCATGGTGGCATGTCTTAGTATTTTCTTTCAGATGCAACAGCCTTATCCATGTCCTTCTGTCAGATTTGCTGCTTCTTTTAATTGTTTTATTTACATTCCAAATGTAGCTCCAAGAGTTCTTCACCTCCCCCCCACCTCCCCTTGGCCTCTGAGAGGTTTCTCTCCCATACCCCATTGACCCCAATCACCCGCTCGTACCCCCCCCCACTCCTCACCCACCTACCTCACATCACCAACATTCCCCTTCTCTGCAGCATCAAGTCTATATAGCATTAGGCACATCCTCTCCAACTGAAGCCAAGAATCCACTGGAAGTGGAATTGTAGATAGTGGCAAGATATCTGACCCAAAACCCAGGATTCAAATTCTTGTCTTCTGTAAAAGTATTGAGTATATATATATATATATATATATATATATATATATATATATATATATATATATATATATATATATATTTTATTTATATATATATATATATATATATATATATATATATATATATATATATATTTAAGTTATAATATAATTATATTTCTCCATTTCTATTTTTCCTTCCAAACTCTCCCATACATTCTTCACACTCTCCCAATTCATGATTTCATTTTCTCTAATTTGTATGCATATATGTATGTATATATTTATATATAATACATTTTAGTTTTATGTCATACAAGAATTCCTAACTATAAGCTGTTCAGTCCTTATAATAGTACTTGTGTGTATGTTTTCAGGGTTGACCATTTGATACTGCATTTGAGTGAGTCATCTATTCAGCTTTGAAATGTTTCAGGATGTGTTCCATTGTCTTTCATGGAGTATCATTACTGAAGTTAAAAAACTGATAAGTCAATCGTGGATATTAACCTCCTCACAGCTTACTAGAGAAATATTTCCAAATGAGTAATGGAATTATGCCAAATCAGAATCTTTTTTATGGAATGAAGAGTGATTCAATAAGCCCAAGTGTATTAACATTACTTGAAACAAAAGCTTGAATTTTGGTGATATAGCTTGTTCATATAGAATACAACTATAATTGACAAGATAAAGACATGAGAAGAAGAAAGAATAAGCTCTACACAACCTTAATGAGATGATACAATTGTTCCATTGCTGATCTAATCGGAGGATGAGGAATCTTTGTGATAGGAATGGATTGTGTATTGCAGCATTATGCTACAGTTGACCTTCTCCACTGATCCCTGAGAAGCCCTGGTGAGTTTCATAAAAAAATAGGCCCACTATATTTCCAGTGCATAACTCATGCTTTGTCCAGCATAACACTGCATATATGACAGATAGTTGGGTACTTAATAGCCTTCTTGATATTCAACTATGTTAGCAATACATTGCATGTGAATGGTGTAAAATTTTAATAATACAAATTATTTATTTCTGAAATTTGTCATTTAAAATCTTTGGTTGAAGCTGTAATTAAAAGTGTGACCACCAAACTACTGATAAGAGACACCATTATAAATTTCAACTTATACTTAAACATCTTGCTTCACTTTGGTTCAATTTTAAGATTCATATGATTACCAATGTAAGATAAGACTATTCTTATATGTACAAATGGAGAAAATACATTTTATTTTTATGTCATGGAAGAATTCTATTGCTGAGAGACATTTACAGAAAGCAATAAGTGTTAAACCAAAAATAAAAAGGAGGTAGCTGAAAATAAAAATAAAAAAGTGAATCTGAATGAAGCAAATAGAAAGAAGTCAAATAAAGTCTGGATGCCAAAGAAAAGGCAGCATATTTATCTTGCAAGGTCAATATATTTGACATTTTTTTTTGCTGAGCTTTCAGCTAATAAGGGAAATATTTATATAAGGCTATATCCTTTTATTTTGAAGCTCCTCTCAACATATGTCCAAAATAATTGAAACATATTGCTGACCCAAGCATGAGATATATATATATATATATATATATATATATATATATATATATATATATATATATATATGTGTGTGTGTGTGTGTGTGTGTGTGTGTGTGTGTTATATATATATATATGAAGTGGTGAGTGATAATGAGGAAATCTAGGAAAGAGAAATATATTTATAAAAGGAAATCATAATTTGATGGCAGATAACTATGGACACTAAGAAACTGAATAGAGTTTCTATGAGAATCTACATGTCCCTCTCCTGTGCATAGGTCATCCAGAACTACTTTATCTACAGAAGGTTCTCCTCTTTCCACATGTCTTACAATTATTACCCATACTATTATTCTGTCATACATAAAGGGAAACGTATGATAGCATCTTCAAAATGTCCATTCATAACTAAATACTTGACTATATTTCTATTGTTCCAGATTCCTCACTATGTAACTAATCACACACATTCAGCATATTTGAACTTGAGAATGCTTTCCAGATAGTTTATTTTTTTAGTTACAAAGCATTAATACATAAAATGAATTATAAACTGTGGTGTATTCTCATTTTAAAAGGTAACCTATAATCTTCTCTTGCATGTATATATAAATTTTAATTATGTTAGTCACTTTCCTGATGGTATCTTTAGTTGTTTTTTCCTTAGTTCTAACATAAATACTACTATTATTATATTTATTAATATTTTATTTAAGATACATTTTAACAAATGAAAATTTAAAGACAATGTTAAAACATCTATTCTCACAAATGCCATAGAACTAATTAGTCCATATCCTTGTCAGCCATGTATAGGAAAGTCTACTCATTAAATAGGTTACAGTTAGGTCTTAATCTTATTTCAACCTACAGATCAAGTATAATATCTCATGTTATTTTAAATCTTATATATTCAAGTTTTTTTTAAGCTAACTTATAATCCAAAATATTTCTGTAAATCTTAAGTTATGGAGATATTGGTATGTTGCAGGTCCATGAACTCATCACAGTTTATCTTTGACTATTTTTATCTCCATTAGTACTCACTTCTTGACTCTTCTATACGCTGCCTAGTATCTTCATAACTAGTAGGTACTCATAAACAAAACATTTGAAAACACCAATCAAAGAGTAAAAATGGTATCGGAAAGCATTTTGGACTACTCCTTAGGTTCCCCCTCTTATCTGGAACCTGCCTACTTGATATTTTCACCAGCATCCTTACAGTGTCATGATTTATGACTTTACCTTTTAATATCATAAAATAATCATAAAACTCCTATCATATCAGGAAATGCAATTTGGGATGAATTGAATGTTTCCAGGCCAGTGTCACTCATATCTGGCTAATGAATAAATTATGTATTTTACTTTGTGAGGTCAGAGTGATCCTTGTTTGTATTAGCAATGATTTAAGTCAAGATTTTCTTGAGTTCAGTAAGAATTTTGTGAAAAAAAAAGTTCCTTTGGTTCCACAATGTGAAACACAAACTCCATCTGTCACTGATGCCAGATTTGTTTGAGGCTCCTTTATTCTGAGTCCTCTGAAGCAATGTTTTTTGAGTTTCTCTTTACTGCTGCTTATTTACTTAGCCTTTCTTTCATGTCTTTACCTTTCTGTTTTCTGACTAGAGGTCCTCCTAATATTTAATCTGCACTAGTATCTTCAAAAATAGGATAACACAAAGATAGTTCATACTTGAGTCACAAAGAATTGTCAAATGGTCTAAAATGATATCAGAATAAAGAATTATCTACTCATGTCCAAAGCCAATCTCATTCTATATGTAGAAGAAAACAGAGACACTTGTTGGTATGAACTGTCACAAGAGCAGCTTACGTTGATGAGCAAACTTCATTAAGCAGCACACTCTGGATCTGAAATACATTAATAGAAGCTTCAATGCACACTCATCCCCCTGTCTTCTTCCACCTGAAACACGCATTTCTGTGTTCCGTAGGTAGGTACCTTCAAAGTTTTCCAGGTCCCTTTGTCCCGGAACAAGGTATTTTACAGAGACACAGATAGTTTGAAGCAAAGAATAGAACCTGTGAAGATAGAATATACTTTCACAGGATGAAACAGGCAGCAGATTTTTGTTTGTTTGTTTGTTTTGCTTTGTTCTGTTTTGTTATTTTAAAGGCTAGGGTTCTCAACTGCCACCCTGTACAATTCAAGGGGTTTCATTTTACACAGTGTGGTATTTGAGAGCTCTGTGCATGTTATAGACTCTCTTAGGTTTGCTTGTTTCTGTGACATGCAGTTTCACACGGAATGTTGAGCATTTTCTGACTAATTAGCATCTTAAATTCCCATGGTAGACTGGTATTTTGGTATTACAATGACAAAAACAAGCTGTGTAAGCTATTGTTAGTGAGATTTAAACTACAGTGACATGTCTCATAAACACAATATTACAATAAGTACTTCCCCTCTAGCTCCATGGAAATCTGTGAAGAGAATATTCAAATAGAAGTTACTTTAGATGCTAAGCCATGAGCTGGAAGATATAAGAATAGGTGATTAAACTATACAGAAGAATTTGAGGATAAGGCCAATGGGTTGAATGCTAAAGTGAGATGTGAAGAAAATATTACAAAGCATATCTAAGGCCAAAAGACTGAGCTATTTTTAAAGGGACAATAGTGGCTTTCTATAGATTGTTTGTGACCTAAGAATGAATGTGAGGATGTCATTAAAGTAAACTCCATATTTCCATGGTTGCTGCATGCTGAGGCAGCAAAGCTGTATTAGACTTTTGGTAAAACATTACATACCTTGGTCATCAATTCAGTGAAAGAAAACTGCAGAAAGGGAAGAAACAAAGAATTATATCTTTTCAAAACTTATCTGAAAAAATAAACAACCTTTGAGATTTTTTCCCCTGAAAGCTCACCAGAAAAAAAAAAAAAAAAAAAAGGATAAAAGTAAAAATGCCAAGATCCTCAAAGAAGCATACCTGGGTATTTTTAGAAAGAAGCCATCACTGTTTTCATTGAAAAGCTGATTGAGATAAAATCTAAATTATTTATAGAATTCATGAAGGTTCATTCTACTATGCAACTGTCTAGTTCCCACTTATATAATATATTAACAGGACTTATAATTTTTATTTCTTCAGAATACTTATATTTACCCTACCATCTTCACAGATCAAATTGCCACTATGACATTTAGCATTTTAACAGAATTCTATAATTTGTGATTGAGTCCAGTTTTATCTGAAATGTTCCTAATAGTTCTTGTACAGTCCAGATGATGATCTATGATAGTCAGCCTTATATTTTACAATAAGTGAATTTAGTAAGTATATAGGAAGCAATAGAACAAATAACATGGCATCAGTCTTGACTTCTATTTCTGTAAAAAAAAAAAAAAAAAAAACTGAGAAAAAGCAACTTGGGAGGAAAGGAATAATTTGACTTAGATGTACTGCCCATATTGCATCATTGAAGGAAACCAAAGCCTAAACTCAACCATGACAAGAACTTGGAGGCAGGAACCGAAGTAAAGACTAAGGAGGAACACTAGTTATTTGCTTGTACAGCTTTTTCTCTTATACATTCCAGGACACCGGGAACAGCACTGCCCACAGTGGACTGAGCTCATCAACCACACCTATCATTAATCAAACCAAAACCTTCAAACTTACTTACAGGTCAGTCTGATAAAGGCATTTTCTCAACTGAGGTTCCCTCTTCCCTATTTGGCCCTTAAAAAACAAAACCAAAACACACAAAAAAACTAACCATCACACAAGAAATAGAAATGGGTAGGTAAATAGATGACTTATAGATAGATGGAAAGATACACAGACTTACCAATAGGCAAATAGACAGAAAAAGACAAATATCATTAAATAATGCATTCAAAACATCCAATAAGATATGATTTAGGCGAACCAGATAAGGCAGCCATCTGGAGTTTCCAATAAAGATGCCCTGGTATAGCAGAGAGCCCCCTCAGGTAAAACATCCAAGTAAAGTAACACATATCAACTGATCAGGGTTCACAGTATCTGTGAGAAATTTACCTGAGAGGGTGAAGAGTTAACTAGAGATACTGATTGAGTTTCCTTTCTGTGGTCAAGCTCTTCAGGATTCTCATTCACACAGAAGGCATTTTTGTACTATGAGATAAACCATCATAACCTGTTAGAAATAGTTGGTTTCTAGCTGTTTTCACAAAAATAATGTTTTTGCTTGTGGCAGTTTTTCTATTCTCTTGTAATCGTCACATAGTTAGAGTGACCAGACATCTCCAGACAGAAGCTTTGAACGATAATGACCATATCTTGATTGTACCTGAAGTGTAATAGGAGCTAACTCTATTCCAGAGCTAACTTTTCAATAAGCACAAATAAAACATAACATTTAGCAACATAATTTATATTAAATACTGAAAGCATCCTAATTTCTTAATATTTGCTTCTTATGAAGAATATTTTCCTTAATTTTCTTACTAGAAAAATAGAGTTCCTTTCGTGGCTCATAGTATATCAATAAATGAATTTAACAGTGGACTCAAAAGGAAGCTTGAGGACAATTTTATTAGACAAAGAAAAAAAAAAATCCAGGGCAGGCAAGCTATGAATCTCAGCAGTGCTCCAGCAGGGAGGAGAAATAAGAAGAAGATGAGAAAAAGCTATGACATTCTAGTGGCATGCATAGAGGTCAGCTACATGGTAGACAAGTAAGCCATGTGGTGGCAGGGGTTACCTTAGGCAAAGAGTCAAGCCTGAACTAGTAGTTAAAAACACATTGAGAACTGAGTTAAAAAGAGGAAAAGCAAAAGACGTTAGGAAGCTGCTTGGTTATCCCCTAATGGAGCTACAATAATCTTGTACTAGTGCACCTAAGAGGGCTGTTCATGATCAGCTTCTGGTGAGTTTTGTTTCCATTTCTTGTCTACCAGGTCTTTGATAACACTGTCTTCAAAAAAGCTTATCAAAGCCTAGCCCGATATTTGTTTTAAGTAATTTATGAATGAACAAATGGAGTCCAATTTCCATTGAGGGCAGAAAAGAAACATCATACAGAATGATTATAGCAATAGCAGTGAAGGATTTTTACCTAGGAAGCTAGGAACATACCTAGAGCCTTTGTTGGTTTGACAGGTGCCTAAAGTTTAGAGAAGGGCAAGAAAGTAGTTACATGTTTCAGTTTATGGGGAAAACTCTTGATTGTACTTAAAGTCACACAGTTACTGGAAGACACGAAAAGGAGAAATTGGATAGAATGACACTGGAATAAATGCAGAGAATAACAGCAAGAAAGGGTAGGGCTACATCAGTGATCATGAATGTAAAACTAGAAGTTTAGGCTGTTAGCTACTGCTTATAGAAAGTTTTTTGCAAAGGAAAATGATGAGACGGCATTTGCTATTTACAAGGCAACTGAGAAAATGCGGCAAAAGGCCTGCAAGATCAGGAAATGTTTGAAAGACTTGAATGTCAATGAATGAAGTGCAGTCATTCAAATGCAAGACTGGAAAGAGCAAGATTGTGCAAAGTGTAGGGACTGCTTTGTTCTTTGTCTCATTTTCTAAAAGGTTGCATGGCATAACATCTTAGGATAGGGGCTGGTTTAGATCTTATCTTTAGTATTATGAAACCATAGCATGTGATCTAGTCTTTTTTTTTAAGCCCCTGCAATTTATTCCTGAAGTAAGGATAATGGTTGTAAGTTCATCATTTTATAAATATTGTTGGAAATATGTGAATATTCAGTTCATTAACTAAATAGATTGCTAACAATTCACATTTTTCCCATGCTTAAATATTCTTAGAGTCACCTTTAATATTTTCTAAACTTATTTTAGTTGTACCTATCACCTACAGAAATGTGTTGGTGTTCTTAATTGTTCTCCTATAGCTATTTCTCTCATAAATAAAACTTCACTGTTTAATGCTGGAATGCCCACTGCTTTTTGCATCATGTTTATGACAATAGCATTAAATAACTATGAAAAACTTAAACTGTTTGATGAAAATCTGTTTCTATTTAGAAGATAAAAATTCAAATTTCTCGTGTGTTTGTGTCGTCTTTATGGTTCAGTATTTTGTCATGTCTAATATTACTACTCTATGTACCTCTGATGAGTTGGAGATATGGTTTGTCCTAACCAAAACTCACATTGAAGTTTCTTTAAAATTTGTTGTTATATTAGTCAGCTTCTTTTTGTTTGTAATAGGCTGAAATAATCAACTTATAAAAAATAAGAGACCTGTTGTATAAAACACAATTTTGTACTCTCCATTCCACAAGAAAATATAGCTTTTATCCCTAAAATAATACATTCTCCCAGGTAGTTCACTTCAGAATTTTTTTGCTTTATTGTGCAGGTACACAGAGCCAGAATTTGTCAAAGTTTGAGCATTACAAACAGGGGGAGAACTTTCTGCATTCCTTACAGTGGATTATATGAAAATTGATGCATAAAGGGCCTTCTAGATTGCCAACTGGCAAATAGGTGTATTATTTAGAAGTATGTGTGTGCAAAGCCCCAGCTATATCCTATTAGTCCCTGCCTTTAGAAATCTGACATGGAGACTGGCTTGAAGGTAGAATGAAATCCCATCATTCAGCAAATATATAGAAAGGTTAAAGGCTTATTTTATGGCTACTAAGTAACATATAGTGAAAAGAGTTACACATTTGTTCCCAAGATCATATCTCTAAGAACATAAAGGCACATCACCTGACCATACCTCTTTACATTTTTACAACATCTCCACAATTTGTAGAGCATAATTGTACTATACGGATATTTGGACAATATTTAAATCTCATACTGTTACCCCAGAAGAATATTGTTGTGTATTATAAAAAATTAATTTTTTATTGTTAAGAGTGTAGCATAATAAAAGAATGAATGTAGATTCCACAGAGTGGTAGAGTTAGCAGCATTGTGTGGTCATTGAGTGAGGCAAGTAAAGCAGATATCTTAGCAGCCTAGGATACCATGTGATTTAGTGTTGTACATACTTATCTCTGAACAGTACATCCAGCAATGTGCTACAATTTGGAATTCTGCATGAGGCTATATACACACCCACCTCTGAACACTGTAATAAACATTCACACCATGACAACTATCAAACTAGCTTTTCTTTTGGCTTTGATAAGTGTGCAATAAAGCTAAACTATATTGACACATGGATGGTCAGGTAGTCACCTTTATTTGCTACATTATTTCTACCATAACTGGATAATGTAAAATCATATAGAGTAGGAAGATGGATATGATAGCAGAAAAATGAAAGTTACCTAATGTAGCAGTCAAAAGAGAGATTTATCCTCAGTCCATCTTAATATCTAAATTAGCCTACCTCTTGAAATTCATATAAAGAAGCCTTAAAGAATAATTTGGGCCCTTTAGTATGTTGACTCACATGTCCTCCGACTAGTATATTCTGCTCTTTTTTTATTGTTTTGCTCTAAAGTAAATTTCATCAGTACCTTACAGTCTCTATGGACTTTTATTACTGAACAACATGTCATAGACTTGAAATAGCTGGTCCAGATACTGTCCCCAAGTCCTGTTAACATTATAATGTGAGTCCGGTTTCTTAGGCTTGGTTCTTACTTTCAACCCCAACTGCTTGTTCTGCATGAATCAATTTGTCATTTCAATATTTCACTATGTAAAGTACATCCTGTCCTCTTCAGTCCATGTTGTCGGATGTGAGTCCTAGCTACAAAACAACACAGAACATAGATAAGGTACAGGAAATCCCCTAGAATTATCCTAACAGGCATGCAAAATCAGAACTCAACATTTCACCTTTGCTTCCTAAAGGATATCCTTCTCATAATCATTACTGAGACTTAATACATTCAATGGAGACAAAGTACAGAAATATTGAGGCTGGATAGAAAATAAGGATTTTTTTTTATAGTCAAAATATTTATTTATTCAGATCGGTTATTTTGAATCTTTATTCTTTGTCTTCCCTCTAGTTATCTATTCTGTGGAAGTGTGCTGTTGTATTTTAGAACTAACAATATGTTCTTAGGAATTCTTTCATTCGTGAACATTAATTAAGCACTTGCTACACACCAGCAATTTTTCTCAATACAGAGGACACAGCCTTGAAGGAATTTTCATATGCCCTGAAGTGTTCAGTGTAGCACTGAGTTTAGAGTTTAGTAAAGAGTATAAACAGACACCTGGGACAGGAATAAATATGAAACTGCTCAAAATAACAATATTGTTAATAACACATATATATAAACAATGGATATTAATAGGAATATGGCATCTATATTAGTTATCTTTTCTTATTATTGTTAAAACATAGGAGTCATTAAGGGGACATGAAAAGCAAAACAAACATTTACCCCCAGGACTTGGTTTAAGTATTTTGCTATAAGAATCCCAGGATCTGATTATATTTATCTGATGAACAGTTAAGAATTTGCACCCAACTAAGAAAATAGACTACAAAGGACTTTATTTTCTGAGATAAATCTCTTAAGCAAACCATTAATTAATGAACCATGCTTAAGGCAATTGTATATATGACTTTGAGTTTAACTTATGAATAATTTTAGTTTCAAACAACAGCCTTTATTTTTCGAAAATACCCTAAAAACAAAGTTATGAACTACAAAAAATAACAACAACAACAACAACAACAACAACAAAACAAGAATCTAATCTTGGTACCTGAGACAACATTGGGAAAGCAGAGGATCAGCCACTCCAGAGGCACAGGTCACTTCAGGTTGATGCCAGCACTAGGTCACCTTGGGCACAGGGTCTGCACACACCCCCACGGTCCTTAGAGGACTCTCCATGTATTCTTGGGACCACTGACAAGACAGCTCCAAGCTCCTCAAAGGAGACACCACACCCAGGCACGGTAACACACCCAGGATATTAGGACAACAGTATCTCAGGATAACAGGAGGTGGGTCACACCAGTATTTCAGGGTCTCAGTGGAACTTGACTGCAAAGAACTCAGACACACTCAAAATATCAGTTTCACAGGAGCCCACAATCAAAGGATCACAGTGAAAGCTGAGTCCAGAATCAACTGGGATTATAAGAAGGAGAGGTTCCAATCAGATATATTGAGGAGAGCAACCACCTAAGAAAATCAGATGGCAGGAGGCAAGCATAAGAACAGAAGCAACAGAAACCAGGGTTACTTGGCATCATCAGAAGCAAATTCACCCACCATGGCAAGTCCTGAATACACCATCACACCGGAAACACAAGATCTAAAGTAACTTCTCATGACAATGATGGAGGACTTTAAGAAGGAATTAGAGGAAAACACAGGTAAACAACTAGAAGCATTTAAAGAGGAAACACAAAAATCCCTTAGAGAGTGACAGGTAAACAATACCAAACAGGAGATGGAATTGAACAAAACTATCCAGGATCTAAAAATGGAACTAGAAACAATAAAGAAAACCCAAAAAAAGATAACCCTGGAGATAGAAACCATAGGAAAGAAATCAGGAATCATAGCTACGAGCATCAGCAACAGAATACAAGATATGGAAGAGAGAATCTCAGGCACAGAAGATTCCATAGGGAGCATAGACACAACAATCAAAGAAAATGAAAAATGCAAAAAGATCCTAATTCAAAATATCCAGGAAATCCAGGACACAATGAGAAGACCAAACCTACGGATAATAGGAGTAGATGAGAAAGAAGATTCTCAACTTAAAGGGCCAGCAAATATCTTCAATAAAATTATAGAAGAAAACTTCCCAAACCTAAAGAAAGAGATGCTCATAAACATACAAGAAGTTTACAGAACTCCAAATAGACTGGATCAGAAAAGAAATTGCTCCCAACACATAATAATCAGAACAACAAATGCACTAAATAAAGACAGAATATTAAAAGAAGTAAGGGAGAAAGGTCAAATAACATATAAAGGCAGGCCTATTTGTATTACTCCAGACTTCTCACCTTGGACTATGAAAGCCAGAAGATCCTAGACAGATGTTATACAGACACTAAGAGAACATAAATGCCAGCCCAGGTTACTATACCCAGCAAAACACACAATCACCATAGATGGAGAAACCAAAGAATTCCATGACAAAATCAAATTCACACAGTATCTTTCCACGAATAAAGCCCTTCAAATGATAATAACAGAAAAATACAAATACAAGGACAGAAATTATGCCTTAGAAAAAGCAAGAAAGTAATCCTTCAGCAAACCTAAAAGAAGACAGCCACAAGAACAGAATCCCAACTCTAGCAACAAAAATGAGAGGAAGCAACAATTACTTTTCCTTAATATCGCTTAATATCAATGGACTCAATTCCCCAATAAAAAGACATAGACTATCAGACTGGCTACACAAAGAAGACCCAACATTTTGCTGCTTATATGAAACACACCTCAGTAAAATAGACAGACACTTCCTCAGAGTGAAAGGCTGGAAAAAAATTTCCAAGCAAACGGTCCAAAGAAACAAGCTGGAATAGCCAATCTAATATCGAATAAAATAAATTTTCAACTCAAAATTATCAAAAAAAAAAGACAAAGAGGGGCACTTCATACTCATCAAAGGTAAAATCTTCCAAGAGGTCACTTATATATACTATCATATCATCTGCAAATAGCGATAATTTAAGTTCTTCCTTTCCAATTTGTATCCCATTGACCTCATTTTGTTGTCGAATCGCTCTGGCTATGACTTCAAGTACTATATTGAATAGATAGGGAGAAAGTGGGATTGCTTCCAGCTTCTCTCCATTTAGTTTGATGTTGGCCACTGGTTTGCTGTAGATTGCTTTTATCATGTTTAGGTAAGGGCCTTGAATTCCTGTTCTTTCCAAGAACTTTATCATGAATGGGTGTTGGATTTTGTCAAATGCTTTCTCAGCATCTAAGGAGATGATCATGTGGTTTTTATCTTTGAGTTTGTTTATATAGTGTATTACGTTGATGGATTTCCGTATATTGAACCATCCCTGCATTACTGGGATGAAGCCCACTTGGTCATGATGGATGATCGTTTTGATGTGTTCTTGGATTCGGTTGGAGAGAATTTTGTTGAGTATTTTTGTATCAATGTTCATAAGGGAAATTGGTCTGAAGTTCTCTATCTTTGTTGTGTCTTTATGTGGTTTAGGTATCAGAGTAATTGTGGCTTCATAGAATGAATTGGGTAGTGTGCCTTCAGATTCTATTTTGTTGAATACTTTGAGAAGAACTGGAACTAGGTCTTCTTTGAAGGTCTGATAGAACTCTGCACTAAACCCATCTGGTC
>LR750981.1:150721-239560 GCA_902729485.2 Mus minutoides
CCCTGGGCTCACGTCTCTAGCTGCATATATAGAAGAGGATGGCCTAGTTGGCCATCAGTGGGAAGAGAGGCCCCTTGGTTATACAGACTTTATATGCCCCAATACAGGGGAACGCAGGGGCCAAGGGGTGGGAGTGGGTGGGTAGGGGAGCAGGGCCGGGAGGGGGGAGGATATAGGGAACTAGCTGGATAACACTTGAGATGTAAATGAAGAAAATATCTAATAAAAGTAGTAAAAAAAAAAAAAAATCTTCCAAGAGGAAGACTCAATTCTGAATATCTATGCTCCAAATGCAAGGTCAGCAACATTCATTAAAGAAACTTTAGTAAGCTCAAAGAACACATTGCATCTCACACAATAATAGTGGGACACTTCAATACCTCACTCTAATTAATAGACAGATCCTGGAAACAGAAACTAAACAGAGACACAGTAAAACTAACAGAAGCTATGACACAAATGAATCTAACAGATATCTACAGAACATTTTATCCTAAAACAAAAGGGTATAACTTCTTATCAGCACCTCATGGCACCTTCTCCAAAATTGATGATATAAGTGGCCAAAAAACAGGACACAACAGATAGAAAAATATTGAAATCGTCCCATGCATCCTATCAGGTTACCATGGACTAAGGCTGATCTTCAATAATAACATAAATAACAGAACACCAACATTCACATGGAAACTGAACAACACTCTACTCAATGATACCTTGGTCAAGGAAGAAATAAGGAAAGAAACTAAAGACTTTCTAGAGTTTAATAAAAATGAAGACAAAACATAGCCAAACTTATGGGACACAATGAAAGCCTTCCTAAGAGGAAAACTCATAGCTCTGAGTTCCTCCAAAAAGAAACTGGAGAGAGCATACACTAGCATTGTGACAGCACACCTAAAAGCTCTAGAACAAATGGAAGCAAATTCACCCAAGAGAAGTAGATGGCAGGAAATAATCAAACTCAGGGCAGATATCAACCAAGTGGAAACAAAAAGAACCATTCAAAGAATCAATCAAATCAGGAGCTGGTTCTTTGAGAAAGTCAACAAGATAGATTAAAACCGTAGCCCTACTCACTAAAGGGCACAGGGAAAGCATCCTAATTAACAAAATCAGAAATGAAAAGTGAGACATAACAACATATCCTGAGGAAATCCAAAACACCATCAGATCCTTCTACAAAAGGCTATCCTCAACAAAACAGGAAAACCTGGATGAAATGGACAAATTTCTAGACAGATTCCAGGTACCAAAGTTAAATCATGATCAGATTAATGACCTAAACAGTCCTATGTCCCCTAAAGAAATAGAAGCAGTCATCAATAGTCTCCCAACCAAAAAAAAAGCCCAGGACCAAATGGGTTTAGTGCAGAGTTCTATCAGACCTTAAAAGAAGACCTAATTTCAGTATTTCAAAGTCTTCAACAAAAAAGAAACTGAAGGTACACTACCCACTTCATTCTATGAAGCCACAATTACTCTGATACCTAAACCACATAAAAACACAACAAAGATAGAGAACTTCAGACCAATTTCCCTTATGAACATTGATACAAAAATACTCAATAAAATTCTCCCTAACCGAATCCAAGAACACATCAAAAAGATCATCCATCATGATCAAGTAGGCTTCATCCCAGGAATGCAGGGATGGTTTAATATACAGATATCCATTAACGGAATGCATTATATAAACAAACTCAAAGATAAAAACCACATGACCTTCTCCTTATATGCTGTGAAAGCATTTGACAAAATCCAACACCCATTCATCATAAAAGTCTTGGAAAGATCAAAAATTCAAGGCCCGTACCTAAACATGATAAAAGAATCTACAGCAAACCAATAGCCAACATCAAACTAAATGGAGAGAAGCTGGAAGCAATCCCACTAAAATCAGGGACTAGACAAGGCTGCCCATTTTCTCCCTACCTATTCAATATAGTTCTTGAAGTCTAGCCAGAGAAATTCAACAACAAAAGGAGGTCAAGGTGATAAATATTGGAAAGGAAGAAGTCAAAATATTAATGTTTGCAGATGATATGATAGTATATATAAGTGACCCTAAAAACTCTACCAGAGAACTCCTAAAACTGATAAAAAGTTTCAGTGAAGTAGCTGGATATAATATTAACTCACACAAATTAATGGCCTTTCTCTATACAAAGGATAAATTGTCTGAGAAAGAAATTAGGGAAAAAACACCCTTCATAATAGTCACAAAATTTATAAAATATCTTGATGTGACTCTAAGGAAGTGAAAGATCTGTAGGATAAGAACTTCAAGTCTCTGAAGAAAGAAATTGAAGAAGATCTCAGAAGATGGAAAGATCTCCCGTTCTCATGGACTGGCAGGATCAATATAGTAAAAGTGGCTATCTTGCCTAAAGCAATCTATATATTCAATGGAACCCCCATCAAAATTCCAACTCAATTCTTCAATGATTTAGAAAGGGCAATTTCCAAGTTTATTAGGAATAAAAAAAAAAAAAAAAACTTAGAATAGCAAAAACTTTTCTCAAAAATAAAAGAACCTCTGGTGGAATAACCATGCCTGACCTCAAGCTGTACTGCAGAGTAATTGTAATAAAAACTGCCTGGTACTGGTACAGTGACAGACAGGTAGATCAATGGAATAGGATTGAAGCCCCAGAAATGAATACACACACCTATGGTCACCTGATCTTTGATAAGGAACTAAAACCATCCAATGAAAAAAAGACAGCCTTTTCAACAAATGGTGCTTGCACAACTGGGAGTTATCATGTAGAAGAATGGGAATTGATCAATTCTTATCTCCTTACACTAAGGTCAAGTCTAAGTGGTTTAAGGAACTCCACATAAAACCAGAGACACAGAATCTTATAGAGGAGAAAGTGGGGAAAAGCCTCGAAGATATGGGCACTCGGGAAAAATTCCTGAATAGAACAGCAATGGTTTGTGCTGTAAGATCAAGAATTGACAAATTGGACCTCATAAAGTTGCAGAGCTTTTGTAAGGCAAAATATACTGTTAATAAGACCAAAAGGCCACCAACATATTGGGAAAGTATTTTTACCAATCTTAAATCAGATAGGGGACTATTATCCAATATATATATATTCTTGATAATATATATATATCAAGAAGGTAGACACCAGAAAATCAAATAACCCCATTAAAAAGTGGGGCACAGAGTTAAACAAAGAATTCTCAACTGAGGAATATAGAATGGCTAAGAAGCACCTGAAAAAATGTTCAACATCCTTAATCATCAGGGAAATGCAAATCAAAACAACCCTGAGATTCCACCTCACACCAGTAAGAATGGCTAAGATCAAAAATTCAGGTGACAGAAGATGCTGGCTTGGATGTGGAGAAAGAGGAACACTCCTTAATTGCTGGTGGGATTGCAAGCTTGTACAACCATTCTGGAAATCAGTCTGGCAGTTCCTCAGAAAATTGGACATAGTACTACTAGAGGATCCTGCAATACCTCTCCTGAGCATATATCCAGAAGATTTTCGAACTGGTAATAAGAACACATGCTCCACTATGTTCATAGCAGCCTTATTTATAATAGCCAGAAGCTGGAAATAACCCAGTTGTCCCTCAAGGAGGAATGGATACAGAAAATGTAGTACATTTACACAATGGAGTACTCAGCTATTAAAAACAATGAATTTATGAAAATCCTAGGCAAATGGATGGATCTGGAGGGTATCATCCTGAGTGAGGTAACCTAATCATAAAAGAACTGACATAACATATGCTCACTGTTAAGTGGTTATTAGTTCAGAAACTTAGATTACCCAAGATACAATTTGCAAAACACATGAAATTCAGAAGAGTGAAAACCAAATTGTGGACACTTTGCCTCTCCTTAAAATTAGGAACAAAGCACACATTGAAGGAGTTATAGAGATCAAGTGTGGAACTGAGACAAAAGAATGGACCAACCATTGACTGCTGTAGCCGGGTATCCATCCCATAATCAACCACCAAACACAGACACTATTGCATATGTCAGCAAGATTTTGCTGAAAGGACCCTGATATAGCTGTCACATTTGAGGCTATGTCAGTGCCTGGCAAACACAGAAGTGGATGCTCACAGTGAGTTATTAGATGGAACACAGGGTCCCAATGGAGGAGCTAGAGAATGTAGCCAAGGAGCTGAAGGGGTCTCCAACCCTAGAGGTGGAAGAACAATATGAATTAACCAGCACCCCACAGAGCTCATGTTCTAGCTGCATATATAGCAGAAGATGACCTAGTTGGCTATCATTGGGAAGAGAGGCCCCTTGGTCTTGCAAACTTTATATGCCCCAGTACAAGGGAACGCCAGGGCCAAGAAGTGGGAGTGGGTGGGTAGGAGAGCAGGGCGTGGGATGGAAGAGGATATAGGAGACTTTCGGATAGCATTTAAAATGTAAATGAAGAAAATATCTAATAAAACTTGGATAAAAAATAAAAAATAAGACTTAACATTTTTGTTATCTGTGCATGATAGAATTTCTTTGACCTTCTGTGCCTGTTTTATTTTTCTTGTCTATATACCTGTTCATTGAAGGTCAGAAACTACCTTACATGCTACAGAAAATGTATTTAGATAAGAATAAGTAGATCAAAACACTTAAACCCTTTTTTTTTACTCTTTAAATGTAGATGCAGATAATATCCTTTGTTCATTCCAACTTCTAAAGCAGTAAAACCATATATATTTGATTGTATGTTCAAATATATGTATATATACACTTTCCACATAGATAGTCTGCCTCACACATATGTATAGTTAAATTACTTAATCAGGGTTCTCCCTTGAAAAGTCTGTACCCAAACCACAGATAACTATACACTATGCTGTCCTATTCTTCAGCATCTTCCTGGATCTCTTCTCCCACCTCCACTTTCACATAAATCTATCTTAAACATAATTTTAATTAAACTGATTACTGCATCAAAGTGACAAATTTTAAAATTACTTTTATGGTGTACAATAAAAGCCTGACTTTACCAAAGAAGTGATATCTGAAAATGAATTCCTTAGGCTATACACACAAGAACTTATTAGGTATCATCTACTATCTCTCACACTCTCCTTTGAGATTCATTCTCAGATTAGTTTTATCTTGTCAATATTGATAAAAAAATATTAAATAAAGCAAGATATTTTAAAAAGCTGCTCACATCACCAAGCAGGCAGCATACACCAGCTGATATGAGGCCTTGGACTCATATAGAGCAGACAACTGCCTGGTCTGGCCTCAGTGAGAAAAGATGCAATTCACCCTTGAGAGACTTGAGGGCCCAGAAATTAGTGAGGTCTTGTGGGGTGGGAGAGGTGGGAACATCCTCTTAGAGAGAGTTGATGAAGAATGGGCTGAGGAACTGTTGGAGGGTGTACTTGGAGGGAGATAATGAATGAACTGTAAAATAAGATTTAAAATAATAATAATGATACTATATAATGTCAAAAATCTTCTCAGATGTCACATAATTCATTTCATTTTGTCCCACAAACTGCCTAATATTTTGGAAGTTCTTTTGTTTTTCTCAGAAACATTATAAGTCCTCACCTATTTCAATGTTGAAAAGTTTGAGTCTGCTCTTGTCTCCTTATTACAAGCACACATGGGGAAATTCACATGATGTTCAAAGAGAAGGTATCCTTTTTGACAGTGTATACATAGGGTACTTAGCTCTGGGTTCCAGTCATTTGACAGTTTACTACAGTACTTTCCTAATACCAATCCATTTCCAAAGAAAATAGTTACTGTTGTTTTCATAACATCGAGTACAAGGAAAAAAAATATAGTTAGAAAATAACTGTCATTTTGTTTTTGCTCATTTTTAACACAAGTTCTATAGCTTTATTACACTAAGCTGAGGTATTTAATACATTGCAAAACAAACAAACAAACAAACAAACAAACAACCATACAGCATGTTTGAGGTATGACCAAAGGAGAACAACCAGAAAATAAATATATGTGAAGTCATGTTACCACATAAGTCAGCCTAAATTAGAGTTGCAATGAGGCATACTTGCGGGAAGAAAACATCTTATAGATCTTTCCCCAAGGTGGATTTGCAGTGTCTTCTCACTTATCGTACTTACCCTAAAACCTCCCCAGATGAATAGTTGTCCTTACTCATCAATATGTTATGAGAAAATAATGTGTCCATTTAAAAATAACAGTTATTAAGTGAGCATATAAGATGGCTGTGTAATTAAAAGCATTTGAAACACAACGTTGATGACCAAAGTTTAACCAGTCTCAACTTGGTCCCATAGTCAAAGCTCAGATTGGTTTAGGAAATTGTCTTCTAACCACTACATGTGCACATTATACAAATATGACAATAATATATAAATACTACTACTACCAATAATAATAATAATAATAATAATAATAATAATTTTAAAATGAATACTCACATGCCAGTATTAATTTTTTTATGCATTGGCATAAAAATTTCTGTCTTGTGTTCAGGATCCTTGTTTTGAACTTGATTTCAATGTTTATAAACTGGAACTTTGAAAGGAAGACATGACATTGAAGTGTGATATTTTCTTAGAAAGAAAACCAGAACATATATCTGTTTTCCAAAAATTACATTTCACAACTGTACAATATAATGTTTGTAGCTTGTTGATTTTCAATATGATGCTTAAAACATATATCATAATAACAACAACAAAATACTTAGAGATCGAGTTCTCATCCAAGAAAGTGGTATATGTTAAAATATTTAGTCCTTGAATAATCTCATAAAGCATGACCATTTCTGGTTCTCAGTTCAATGATGAAGAAATGGCATTAGATTAGAGTAAGTTCCCTGCTCAAAGCACCATTAACTGACCCACATTAATCCCATTTATCATATGGCAGAATATATGAATCTTTGAAAGTTCCAGATCTATGCAGCTGTGACAGATAGCTCTGAGGCTATTTGTAATTTGATGCTAATTCTGTTTTCCTGGAAGGGGATTCAAACAAAGAATGCATTGGTACTCAGGTGATTTCATGTAAACTTTCTTCCCAATTTGTAAAATAAAGGCTAGAGCCAAAGCTGGTGTTTATGCAGATAAAGGGAGGGTAGAGGTGAAAGTTAAGAGAGAGAAGAAAGTGGAGTGGGAGAGAGAGGACAAAAGAGGAGGAGGTGGAGGGAAAGTGGATCAGAACCAGGTTATAAGTGATCTCATAGATGGGGAAGATGGTAGTGTAGTGGTAGATCTGCCCAATCTAGATATGCAAGTTGTATTCATACTAATTGAGTTGTATTTTCATTGCAGGGTGCATATTTGGGTTGGGGAATTACCTCAACAAGCAGCAATGTACTTTCTAAGTTAAAAAAAAAAAATTACCATTATCTGGCCAAACATAAAATTCAGATAATTAATCAATTTTTAAAATCCATGAATTTAGACTGTCATTTTTGCCCTCTATAATCATAGGGGTTGTTAATACTGTGTCCTCATGTGTGATACAGTAGGATAAACTTGGAGCAAAACCTATGGTGGTCAAAACAACATATTCCATATAAAGTAATCTCCTAATGCCTAATGTGCTAGGTATACAATAATAAATATGAGAAAACAATGGAGATCAAATATTTATTGAGAAGCAAATCTATTTATGAGCTATATGTAGTTGAAGGAACATGTTGTCAAGTATTTTGATATCTTTTTTTCTAAGGATCTTAGTTTTATTCCCTTGGATGGAGAGAGACTTGATGATTCATATTAAACTTAAAGAATGATATAAGAAAGCCAGGCGTGGTGGCACACACTTTAATCCCAGCACTCGGGAGGCAGATGCAGGTGGATTTCTTACTTCGAAGCCAGCCTGGTCTACAAAGTGAGTTCCAGGAGAGCCAGGGCTATAGAGAGAAAGCCTGTCTCAGAAACAAAACAAAAACAAAACAAAACAAACAAACAAAAAACAAAACAAAACAAAACAACAAAAAAAACAAAACAAAACAAAAAACAATGATATAAGAAAGTAATTTGACATCTTAGAATATATGCATGCAAATAGTATCTTAGAATAAATGAGAAAGATTGTCATTAGCTCATATACTGTGGCTCATATGTATATTGGCATTAGAAATAGAAAACTTATAACTGATCCTTTGTAGAATTTATGAGAATATATCAGAAAAAATGAAGGAGGTTTTCTTATTTAAGATTTTCTTTTTTGCTGTGATTTAATAAAAACAACAACTAGAGAATAAATGGATTTTAATCCATCCCTGACAGAAGTCAGGGCAGGAACTCAAAAATGTAAGAAAACTTAAGGCAGGTTCTAATACAAACTTCATGGAGGAACACTGCTATTGACTTGCTACACACACATTGCTCTTCTACAATATGCCAGACCATTAGCCTATAAATAGCNCCATCTACCACAAGCTGGGCCCTCCCATAGCAAGCATCAATCAAGGAAATGATGCACAGGCTTGCCCATAGGCATTAATAGAAGGCCTCTCTTCCAAAAGCACTCTAGTTTGTGTCAAGTTGACATAAAACTAGCCAGCATAGACACAGCTGGAAATAAAATCAAACTATTTGTCCTAGTTTCCTGTCCATGGTGCTACTATGAGATTTCCTGACAAAACAACAATTAAGGGGCAAGGGACTTCCCAACTTAGAATGTTAGATCATTGCCTTTCATTGCAGGTGAGTCAAAGCAGGATCTTGAAACAAATAGTCATGGTAAAACCACAGTCAAAAGCAGAGAGAAACAAATTCTTTCATGTTTAGTGCACTGTGAGCTTTTCCCCAAACTAGAGAATTAATGCCACCTATCTTCAGGCTGTAATTTCCAACATCTTTCTTGACAGTGAGAACAATCCCCATTGACATGCCCACAGGCCAAACTGCTCTAGAGAACTTATCTAGAATTTCTCCCCAGCTAATTCTAGATGCTGCCCAGTGAATAATGCTTAATGGTAAAATCTATGTACAGCTGTCAGAGTATTTTTTTTAATTATTTGTTTTAAGTGAATATAAACAGAATTTAAAATACTAGCTTTAAAAACACCTTGGAAAAGGTTGTATACACATTCTCTTCACATTTCTTAACACTTGAAATATCCTAAATAAAACATTTAAAATTATTGGCAAAGGCTATTTTACGGGAAGAGCATGTGCCCTACAGAGTAGATGTAAGAGAGTGTTAGGTGCAGATAAACTAGAGTATGAAAATATGCCTGCTGTATCCTTGTTCTGAGTGCCTGGAAGGAAATAGTGCTTTCAATCTTTGTAAAGGGCTGTTAAGGGATAAAGCAAAATAATATGAAGCAAAACCTTATGTGAGTTGAAATACTAAAATATTTACTGTTGGTTCTAAACAGAAAAAAAAAGGCTGTTTTTCTACTTGAAAGAATCCAGAAATAGCACTCTGAAGAAACAATTTCAAACTTCTAAACTTGGAAGCATGGAAGAAGCTGGCTAAAGAAGAAGGACATGCCTGAAGCCTAATTGGAGGATGTTAAAGCCTGAGCAGTAGCCCAGGTCAAGAAAGCGTGGCAAATAGAGATTTAGGCCTAAACCAGCATCATTCTGCTGAGAGATGAGTTTCTCTGGGACTCACAAAAGAGGGAGTCAGCACTTACAAGTCATCCCTGATACATGCACACGCGCGCGCACACACACGCGCGCATACACGCGCGCGCGCGCGCGCACACACACACACACAATATAAATAAATAAATGAATAGATAGATAGATAGATAGATAGATAGATAGATAGATAGATAGATATTGTGAAGTAGTAAAAGGAAGGAGCAGCCTTATTCATAATATCCAGAAGCTGGAAAGAACCCAGATGTCCCTCAACAAAGGAATGGATACAGAAAATGTGGTACATTTAAACAATGGAGTACTACTCAGCTATTAAAAACAATGAATTCATGCAATTCCTAGGCAAATGGATGGATCTGGAGGGTATCATCCTGAGTGAGGTAACCCAATCACAAAAGAACTCACATAACATGTACTCACTGATAAGTGGATATTAGCCCAGAAACCTAGACTACCCAAGATACAATTTAGGAAACACATGAAACTCAAGAAGAATGAATCAAAATGTGGACACTTCGCCCCCTCCTAGAATTAAGAACAAAGCACACATTGAAGGAGTTTCAGAGATCAAGTATGGAGCTGAATCAAAAGGATGGACCAACCAGTGACTGCTGCAGCCGGGGATCCATCCTATAATCAGCCACCAAACATAGACACTATTGCATATGCCAGCAAGATAGTGCTGAAAAGGCCCTGATAGAGCTGTCTCGTGAGAGGCTATACCAGTGCCTGGCAAACACAGAAGTGGATGCTCACAGTCAGCTATTAGATGGAACACAGGGTTCACAAGGAAGGAGCTAGAGAAAGTACCCAAGGAGCTGAAGGGGTCTTCAACCCTATAGGTGGAAGAACAACATGAACTAACTAGTACCTCCAGAGCTCATGTCTCTAGCTGCATATATAGAAGATGATGGCCTAGTTGGCCATCAATGGGAAGAGAGGCCCCTTGGTCATGCAGACTTTATATGCCCCAGTACAGGGGAACGTCAGGGTCAAGATGTGGGAGTGGGTGGGTAGGGGAGCAGGGTGGGGGATGGGGGAGGGTACAGGGGACTTTTGGGATAACATTTGAAATGTAAATGAAGAAAATATCTAATAAAAATTGGAAAAAAATTCAGGTAACATCAGATGATGGTGAGGATGTGGAGAAAGAGGAATACTCCTCCATTGTTGAAGGGATTTCAAGCTGGTACAACCACTCTGGAAATCAGTCTGGCTGTTCTTCAGAAAACTGATCATAGTACTACCAGATGATCCAGTAATAGCACTCCTGGGCATATACCCAGAAGATGTCCCAACTTGCAATAAAGACACATGCTCCACTCTGTTCATAGCAGCCTTATTTATAATAGCTAGAAGCTGGAAAGAACCCAGATGTCCCTCAACAGAAAAATGGATATAGAAAATGTGGTACATTTACACAATGGAGTACTACTCAGCAATTAAAAACAATGAATTTATGAAATTCTTAGCCAAATGGATGGATCTGGAGTATATCATACTGAGTGAGGTAACCCAATCACAAAAGAACCCACATGATATGCACTCAGTGATAAGCGGATATTAACCCAGAAACTTAGAATACCCAAGATAAAATTTCAAAACACATGAAACTCAAGAATAAGGAAGTCCAATGAGGGGATCGTTTGTCCTTAGAATGGGGAACAACATATCCATGGAAGGAGTTACAGAGACAAAGTTCAGAGCTGAGAGGGAAGGAAGGACCATACAGAGACTGCCCGACCTGGGGTTCCATCCCATAAACAACCAGCAAACCCATACACTATTGCGAAATAAATAAATAAATAAATAAATAAATAAATAGATAAATAAATAAATAAATATTGTGAAGTAGTAAAAGGAAGGAGGAGGAGGAAGGTAAGTCTGAGAATAACACTGTGACATTTGCACATTTCCTTTACATTGTAGATTGCAATGACCTTAAACATTTTATTTTGCTCATAGAAGGTTATAAGTAACTCTTACTTCAGGTATCACATAACATGCCAATTTCAATTTTTTTTTTTTTTTTTTTTTTTTGGTTTCTCAAGACAGGGTTTCTCTGTATAGCCCTGGCTGTCCTGTAACTCACTTTGAAGTCCAGGATGGCCTCGAACACAGAAATCTGCCTGCCTCTAGCTCCTGAGTGCTGGGATTAAGGCATGTGCCACCAATACAAGGACAGAAACTCTGCACTAGAGAAAACAAGAAAGTAGTCCTTCAACAAACCTAAAAGAAGACAGCCACAAGAACAGAATCCCAACTCTAAAAACAAAAATGACAGGAAGCAACAACTACTGTTCCTTAATATCGCTTAATATCAATGGACTCAATTCTCCTATAAAAAGACATAGACTATCAGACTGGATACACAAACAGGACCTGACATTTTGCTGTCTACAAGAAACACACCTCAGGAAAAACGACAGACACCACCTCAGAGTGCAAGGCTGGAAAACAATATTCCAAGCAAACGGCCCGAAGAAAAAAGCTGGGGTAGCCATTCTAATATCGAATAAAATAGACTTTCAACCCAAAATTATCGAAAGAGACAAAGAGGGGCACTTCATACTCATCAAAGGCAAAATCTTCCAAGAGGAACTTTCAATTCTGAATATCTATGCTCCAAATGCAAGGGCAGCCACTTTCATTAAAGAAACTTTAGTAAAGCTTAAAACACACATTGCACCTCACACAATAATAGTGGGCGACTTCAACACCCCACTCTCATCAATGGACAGATCCTGGAAACAAAAACTAAACAGAGACTCAGTTGAACTAACAGAAGCTATGAAACAAATGGACTTAACAGATATATACAGAATATTTCATCCTAAAACAAAAGGATATACCTTTTTCTTGGCACCTCATGGCACCTTCTCCAAAATTGATCACATATTTGGCCACAAAACAGCCCTCAACAGATTCAAAAATATTGAAATTGTCCCATGCAGCCTATCAGATCACGATGGACTAAGGCTGCTCTTCAATAACAACATAAGTAGCAAAACACCATCATTCACTTGGAAACGGAACAACAATCTACTCAATGATACTTTGGTCAAGGAAGGAATAAAGAAAGAAATTAAAGACTTCCTAGAGTTTAATGAAAATGAAGCCACAACATACCCAAATTTATGGGACACAATAAAAGCATTCCTGAGAGGTAAATTCATAGCTCTGAGTTCCTACAAAAAAANATATATCCAGAAGATATTCCATCTGGTAACAAGGACACATGTTCCACTATGTTCATAGCAGCCTTATTCATAATAGCCAGAAACTGGAAAGAACCCAGATGTCCCTCAACAGAGGAATGGATACAAAAAATTTGGTATATTTACACAATGGAGTACTACTCAGCTATTAAAAACAATAAATATATGAAATTCCTAGGCATATGGATGGATCTGGAGGCCATCATCCTGAGTGAAGTAACCCATTCAGAAAAGAAATCACATAACATGTACTCACTGATATGTGGATATTAGCCCAGAAAACTAAACTACCCAAGATACAATTTACTAAACACATGATACTCAAGAAGAAGGAAGATCAAAATGTGGACACGTCACCCCTTCCTAGAATTAAGAACAAAGCACACATTGAAAGAGTTAAAGAGATCATGTGTGAAGCTGAATCCAAAGGATGGACCGAAAGACTGTGGCTTCCAGGGATCCATCCCACAATCAGCCACCAAACATATACACTATAGCATATGCCAGCAAGATATTGCTGAAAGGGCCCAGATATATCTCTCTTGGGGGAAACTATACCAATGCCTGCCAAACATGGAGGTGGAAGCTCACAGTCAGCTATTAGATGGAACACAGGGTTCCCAAGGAAGAAGGAGCTAGAGAAAGTACCCAAGGAGCTGAAGGGGTCTTCAACCCTATAGGTGGAAGAATAACATGAACTAACTAGTTCCCCCTGCGCTCATGTCTCTAGCTGCATATATAGAAGAGAATGGCCTAGTTGGCCATCAGTGGGAAGAGAGGCCCCTTGGTCATGCAGACTTTATATGCCCCAATACAGGGGAACGCCAGGGCCAAGAAGTAGGAGCAGGTGGGTAGGGGAGCAGGGCCGGGAGGGGGGAGGGTATAGGAAACTTTCTGGATAACACTTGAAATGTAAATGAAGAAAATATGTAATAAAAGTTGAAAAAAAATTCAGATAGTTAACAACAAAAACAACAAAAAAGAAAAAAATAAATAAAAAAATAAAACCTAACTAAGACAGACTCTTTCCTAAACTTCAACAAGTATCATCTTGTTGACATGGCCAAAACTGTGTCCAAGTTCCCAGGCAGCAGAATCAACTCACATTCTGCTTCTTCAGTTGCTTCATGTTTGTCTGCTAACCAGTAAAGAATGTAAAGAGAGAAGTGGCCATCATTTCATTATGTAAACTACGGCACACACATGGAAATGCACTGCCTGTCTTAACTTTAGTTGGCTACATGAAGCTTGCCCACTCCTTTGTTCCCATACCATTCTAAATTCCAGGCCAGAGTTCAGGAGGGGACCTGACTGCAAAAGCTGAATCAAGGACCCTGAATCAGGTGACCTGGATAAGTTCTAGTCACCAATGTTAGCTTCATTCTTAACCTCTGAGTCAAAATATGACTGGTTAATGCAACAGCCCACCCATTCTCCCTCACTTTGTGTTGTCATCCTGTAAAAGTGTAGTACAATCTCTGTGTGGACAAGATCCTGAGCTGACAGCTTTCGTGTGAATGTAGAAACTTTCATTTTGAAGCTTCTGTCTATGAAGTGGTTTTGTTTTGTTTTGTTTTGTTTTGTTTTTTGTTTTGTTTTGTTTTTTGTTCTGTTTCGTTTTGTTTTGTTTTGTTTTGTTTTTGGCCTCTACCCCAACAATACTTCACCCTTCTTCAATTCCATTGTTTATCTCAACTCAATAATGTCTCCATCCTTCCTTTTCTGTGTGTCTAAAAGTTCTGGTAACTTAGACACCTAGTAGGATGACAAAATTCATAACATTTTGTACTTGTGGGTCACAGCTGGTGATATTGTTAAGATATCTAATATCAATTGGGTCCAGATTTTAAGATGTTTAGTTAGTTATGTTGGGAGGACAATCTCAAAAAACAAAACAAAACAAAACAAACCATTTACTTTATAATGTCTATTTTTGTTGTTTTTTTCTGTTTGCATTTTTGTTCAATTAAATGCATTACTTCATATAACTTAACCTTGTGTTTAATAAAGGCACACACTCTATACACAGAAACATTTAGAATTGAATCAGTGTGTAATGAGAGTTACATATCTGTCTTTAAGTGCAGTGGAACTACTTTTTAATTAGAAAGTGTTTGCAAACAATATATTATATTTGGCATATAATATGATTCCTGTACAAAACTCTATTAAATCATATGTGTGAACATGTTTACAAAATTAGTTTGTCTTAGTTTAAAAAGGCTTTCATGCTGCTTGTGAAATCTGATTTGTAAAGGCTAGGAGAAGGTATTTCAATTGATTTTTGACCCATTAGATTAGAATTTTCTGAAATTATAATAAAGGTGCTTATTTCAACAGGAATCAGTTGGAGTAGTTATACTTTTAAGAAGTCCTGCATATTCACAACTAATATGCAATACAAATCTTATTTTAAGTTTTCAATAATACCCACCTTCTTTTTTCACTTTATAGATTTTAATATTGTATACCAATACCACATATACTATGGAAGGGGCAAATTTGTAACTCCTACTTTCTAAAATTTCTACCACATCTCAACAGTATCCACTGGAATCCAAGCTTTCAGTATATGGCCTTAGTGGGACCTTTAAGACTCAAATCATAACGTTCCATCTTTTCTGCCTAAAACTCATGTCTACTTCATAATACAACATGTGTGGTTCTATGTTCAGTCTTACTGGCAGGGTGTGTGAACTCTGCTCTGGGAGACAGACAAAACCAGAATGCCAGGCTGTATTTCATTCTACACTACCATCAGGTACTGGGCTTGGGGAAAGCACCAGTACATATCTCAGAGGGTGAGAAAATGTAGAGTAAGATGGGGACCCAAGCCTACGGGATAAATGGCAGAGGATGACGCAGAAGAGTCAGGAGTTCCCTGACTCCTGGATATCAGAGTTAGGAATGAAGGGGGACTGCAGGCCTCTGAGGATGAGCCTGCTCCTGGATTCCAACACTACGAGACATCCAGATGCTGCTGGAAATTGCAGGGAGTCGGGAATGGAGGGGGTCCCTAGACTGAGGGTGACAAGCCCAGGGCCAGAGTGATGGTGACCTCCAGAGCTTAGTGGTGATTGTCTAGGAGCTCAAAGGAGCCTTCTGCAGGAAAAGGCTCTGTACTGCTAAGCTCCCCCCGCCCCCATGATGGTTATTGAGAGAGAGGGTTTGCTTGTCTGTATTGATTATTCATTGTTTATTGTGGAAAATGGGTGTATACAACTTCTCAGTGTTGACCAGAGATTGAATACATTTTGTAGGAGGGAATGTCCTGGAAGGGAAGCTTATTGGTTAAACCCTCAGGGGCCATCTAGATACCCCATTAGCCTAGAGACCTCCATGTTCTGGGGTCACATGGAAGCTGAACAACACTCTACTCAATGATAACTTGGTCAAGGAAGAAATAAAGAAAGAGATTAAAGGCTTTTTAGAGCCTGGCAGTGGTGGCACACCACCTTTAATCCCAGCACATGGGAGGCAGAGGCAGGTGGATTTCTGAGTTCAAGGCCAGCCTGGTCTACAACTTTTTAGAGTTTAATGAAAATGAAGCCACAGCATAAACAAACTTAAGAGAAACAATGAAAGCATTCCTAAGAGGAAAACTAATAGCTCTTAGTGTTGCCAAAAAGAAACTAGAGAGAACATATACTAACAGCCTGAGAGCACACCTAAAAGCTCTAGAACAAAAGGAAGCAAATTCACCCAAGAGGAGAAGAAGGCAGGAGATAATCAAACTCAGGGCAGAAATCAACCAAGTGGAAACAAAAAGAGCTATTCAAGGAATCAACCAAACCAGGAGCTGGTTCTTTGAGAAAATCAACAAGATAGATAAACCCTTAGCCACACTAACTAGAGGGCACAGGGACAGTATCCTAATTAACAAAATCAGAATTGAAAAGGGAGACATAACAACATAATCTGAGGAAATTCAAAAGATCATCAGATCCTACTACAAAAGGCTATACTACACAAATTGGAAAACCTGGATGAAATGGACAAATTTCTAGACAGATACCAAGCACCTACGTTAAATTAGTATCAGAGGAATTACCTCAACAGTACCATATGCCCTAAAGATATAGAAGCAGTCAATAATAGTCTCCCAACCAAAAAAAGCCCAGGACCAGATGGGTTTAGTGCAGAGTTCTATCAGACCTTCAAATAATTCAAATTTTAACACCCCATAAAAATCAAAACACTATGTTACATATATAAAGGTTGTAATGGAACAGAACAAATAAGCTCTAAGTGGGAGGAATGGGCTATAGAAAAAAAAAATATGAAAGCAAGATGTAGTCAATAAAGCAAACATTTAAAGCTTCCCTCCACGTCTGTCATTTAAGGCACAAAGTATGATGTGAGTTACTATGGCTATGGACAGCTTGGCCCTTCTAGCTTTAGTCCACAAAGCCAGTGTATGCACCTTGTTCTTCAAGTTAATAGCTTACTTCAACATCCAAGACCCTGGAGTCTCTATGGCTGCTTCAGCATTCCTTGCAATGTTTCAGGTTGAGCTCCCAACTTTGTCTAACTCTGCCTAGCTTCTCAGGCTCTCATTTCAAAACATCACAGAGCTTTGTCGAGCCAGAATTATTGCCCTTTGAACTCCAGGAAAGTTGGAATCATAGCATGCTAAGGTAAGATACCATCTAAATCGGTTAATTTAGATTTTCCCATAACGTACCAATGACCCAGGCATGATCAGTGCCATACTTAGAACAATGATAAGAAAATTGCTTAGTCCCTCTTTGACATACTCTCCAGTGCTTTGGGAAATGAAGAATGCAAACATCATTTCTGTGAGTATTCTGAAGACATTCAACAAGCAACTAAGAGAAGTTTTAAAATGTAGTAATGCTTAGCTTTTATTCAATAATACTTCAAAATGTCATGTTCAAAATTTAATTTGGAATACTAGATTTGCACTTTAATAGTCTCATATTTTAACTGGATGAATCTAGAAGAACTTCAGCAAGAACAAAGTACAGACAGAAAGCCTCAGTCTAGGTGGTAACATGTTTATCTGCAAACTGATGGTAATTGTCATCATCTTAATCTAATAAATAAATATTTTTGAATATTTATTGAATTAATTAATTGAATTAATTATTGAATTAATTATCTGTTGAATTAATATTTTCATATTTCATGTGTTAATAATTTCTTCTGTACGTAATCAATACCCTGACCCCATCTGAATCTTGGATTTTTATCCTGTAATTTTATTTCAGAAAAATATTATTGTATTTATTACATAATAATATTAGGATTGTTAAACTTTTTCATCAATCAAGTATAATATCATTTTTCTGTTATGTAAATGTAGTACTTCGATATTCTTTAATTTTTAGATAATTCATAACCTTATTTTTTCTAGTTTCCTATAAAATGTCTAACATTCTCTGATGGTAAATAACTAATTAAAACATTATTTGATTATTTTGAAATTATTGAGAATAGCATTATAGTGTGTTCAAGCCTTTAGAAACCTTAGGAATATACAGTCTCTCTCGACCAGTTCCTGATTTTGAGATATAAAAACATTGAATTTCTTCATTCAAAAGATTTGGTTTTACATTGTTTTAAGAATTGCTCTTGGTCACAGGAAAACTTTGGGGTTCTCAGAGTCTCAACCGCCAATCAAAGAACATAACTGGGCTGGACCCAGCAGGAGTGTAGCTTGGTACTCATGTGGCTTCTGAATGGATGGATAGCAGCCTATTCCAAAGGCTGTTGCCTGTAATTGGGACATGCTCTTTCATCTGGGCTGTCCTATCTGGCTTCTGTGAGAGAGGAATCACCTAGCCTCTCAGAGACTTGAAGTGCCTGGATTGGAGGCCACCACCAGCTCAGTGGAGAAGGGGAGAGAGGATTGGGGAAGGACTGTGAGAGGGAGTGACTGGGAGTCACTGAGCAGGATGTAAAGTGAATAAGTTAAAAAAAAAGTTGCTCTTGGGCACATAAACATTTAGGAATGCTCAATGATCTTGATGAATTGACTTGTTGAGAAAAATTATTATTTTCCTCTTAATTCATGATTATAATCATGAATAAATCACATCTAGTATCATATATATATATATATATATATATATATATATATATATATATTCAATATATATGTGTGTGTGTGTGTGTGTGTGTGTGTGTGTGTGTGTGTGTGTGTGTTACAGTAATAGCAAATATTCTTTGGCTTCCTTTTAGTTTTGGGTAATCTTGAAATAAGTTATATATTTTCTAACTCTATTTCATCTTAGGAATTCATTCATGAACATTATTTTCGCAAACGTTTATATAGCTCATCACAGTAAAACTTCAACTAATGCCACTCTGCTTGATGAACACTATGGTGTTAGTTCAAGTACATACTCTCTGCTCATACTTGTTCCATAGCATATAGTGTCAGATGCTTACATGAATTTCCCATTACATTACTATATTTTGCTTTTTGTTAGTTAGGTAGGTATAATGTTATACATAGAACCTTACTATGTAGAGTGGTCCAATCTTAAACACATGATCCTTCTGCCTCAGCCTCTAAATGGTGAGATAATAAGATACTGTCTCTAAAATTAACATGGCTTTTACTGAAGCACTAGTTGTGAAGAAATTAATATATAGCTTTTAAGTTATGTTTTTAAATATTTTTGTTATGATTAAATTCTTGGATTGCATTCATATTTCCTTCTGTATTTATTTCTATTCAGTCAGTTTGCATGATTTTTCATCTCACTGCTCAGATACTTTGTCCCAAGGTTGGCCTTACCATTCAGAAAAATGTTTGTTTAATGTAAGGTCTTTTTATCAAGATATCTTTCTTCATTAACTTCTCAAAATAGATGCAGAATATGTTTTGGATCATGTTGTTTACAGTAGGACATTGCTATTTTCATATATTTATTAGATATGAAATATATAATTTATCCCTTTTTTGTTTTACTGATTTAAAAAATTTCATGCAATTTTTCTCTTGATTAAAAATACAAAGATGTATTCCTTCTTGTAAATATATTCTCTTAGAAAACATGAAGAATCTTTTAATTTCTTGCATGTAAGGGTGTAAACAATGTTGGGATTTTTAAATTCATCATCGCTTAAATTACTTAAATAGACCTCCATGTCCTTTCTTACTTGAGTAGCACATATGCAGATAATTATCCTTCTTCATGCTCTACATTTTAATCTTGATTTTTGCATTCCTTTGTTGAATATTTCCTCAAAATCTTCTGATTTTGGTCATCTCAATGTTATAGATTCTGTTCAATGTCAAATCTGCCATTCATATCATTCTGTGCATTTTTTACACTAGGTATTGTGATATTTTTCAAAAAGTTTTGTTTGAATCTACTTAAATGTTCTTTATTTCTTATGTAATATAGCTTTCTACCTTCTTAAAAATAGAATTGAATGATTTTGTTTCAATAATTATATGAACCTTGCTTAAACTTGATGTCATCTCTATGTCTTTATGTATTGATTTTTTATTTTCAATATGAATCATAATTTTTTATCTTTCTATATGAGGTAATATTTGAGCGAATTTCAAATATGTCTATGCTATATTGTATCCTGATAAATCTGTATTTCTATAAAATCATTGAACTTGATTCTAGTGTGTAGTTAAATCACTTAAAAAGGCAACATTCATTTTTCAAGGTTTTTAATTTTAGAGAGGACTGGGGCTACCTCTAGACTACTGGTTTTACAGATTTATTTTAATTATTACTCTACCTAATGCTAGTGGCTTATAAGGCTTTCTCTTCTGGCTAAAGAATAGGCTGCAGTCGTTTCTCACTACCTAAGGTATCTCTTGTTCTTGGAGGGGCTAATTCTAAAAAGGAGTGAATGAATCAAAATACATTTCTATAACATAAATATTTACTTATTAAATTTGGGCTTACTGATTTGAGTGATTTTATTATGTGAAAATCTAAGAGTTAGGATATTAGTGCATCCATCAAAACCATAAACAGAAATAGCAGGTTTTTATTAAAAGGAACAACACAAGATTTTTCAAATTTTCCCAATTGATAGTATAAATGCGGTTTTCCTAAAGCAAATAAAGAACAAATTTCATTTCAATGTCTTATAAATAATATATTTAATAATTTCAAAATACTAAGGTTGAGATATAATATCTAAATTGACATATGTTTCTAATTTATAAAATAAACATGCAAATATCTATATTACTCAGAGGAAAAAATATTGTACAAAGAGTCAGCTATTTTTACATTCTTAATATTCTTTAAAAATCTAGAGGACACTACAACAAAATGTTTTGAACACTTAAAATGAGCACAGTGAACTCTTTGCTAGTCATGTTGCTTGTGCTTTTAGATCGGAAAGGTTGTGATGGTTAACTGAACCCACTTTCACCATTACTCCTGAGTATATGAGGGAGAATAACTTTCCATTTTTATTTTGCACCTCTCTGATTTGTGCACATCATGATTCCCCAATACACCTTAGAAAGTGCAGTGAGACGATTCCATCAGAATCTGATCTAAATGAAAAGTTCATGAGATGATGGCATAAACTGATGAGATCTTATGGTCTTTGGAACATTAGCCTATTTTCTACATGTGAATCATTAGAAGACAGAGGTGGTAGCTTGTGAAGGAACATTAGTTTGATAGACTCCAAGATACTTGATAACCTGATATTGGCACATATGTGATTCATTCCCACATGAACTCAGAGCTCAGCCAATAAAACACTAGGCAATATGATGCAGACAGATGTTTGATATGCACTTACACACTGCATATGTCTGGCTAAACACTCAATCCTGGAACCAAAGAGCCTGAAACAACCACAAGTTACTCTAACTTCTGAGATCTTGTCAAGGCAGCAATAACAATAACAAAAAGGACTTTTGGAAAATCCAAACCACCTAATATGTGACAATCATAAAAGACACCAAATCAGCATTAGGACTGTGCATGACCTAGAAATATACTCTTTGATAGTAGATTTTTCCAAAGGCTTAGAACGTTTCTTGCTATATATCTGTTTTTCCACATTGTCTTTCATCATTAAGAGACCTAAACATTTCCAACCTCCCAGTCTCTCTGCTACCTTTTATTGTGTTCTGGGAGCACCAATTATGTGGATATATTGAGACTCCCACATCTGTATCCTCAATTTCAGGAATCTGTCATGCCCCAGTCAATATGCCAGTAGATTCAGATCACTCGACTATTTCGTTTCTCTTCTTACAGTGTTCTTTGACATTTACTGCCTGATATTCAAAGTCTAAAGTCCATCTCTGCACATTTTACCAGATGTTTCTTATATTCATCTTTGTTTTTCCTTTGTTGTTGTTCAAGGTTTTGGGAAAAAGAAGAAGACTTAGTCCTCATTATTCAGTCTTGGGCCCAGATGGAAATTTGAGCCATACATTTGATTGCATATAAAGAATAGTTCTTCATAGTTGTGTCAAATAGGATAACTGTATCCTTTAACTTTTCCTGAGTGGCAGAAAAGAAGTGCTTTTTATTTTTTCTTATTTCCATTTAATGTGAAGTCTTTTCAGAGCCATGGGATAGAATAGGTATCCATGCTCTACTTCTGCTTCACCCTGGAGAATGGAGTGTGTATCTTAAATGAATCATACACATTCAGCTTATGTGACCAAGAACTCAGATTCATTACAACTATCTGAGTCTCTAATCAATGAAAACTTTCAGTACAAAATTCAGCACATTTATAACTCTCCATTTTGGGTTTTACTTCATTTTATGAAAAAATATTTCATTAAATTAATATGTCCTTCATTTATTCAGTACTAAAGATATGGAAAAATGGGAGCACAAAGTAGTTTATTATTATTATTTATTATCATTATTATGAAGACCATATATATAAATGATGTGTGTGCAAGTATGTGGTTGTGCATATGTGCATGTTTGTGAGTGAGTGTGCATGTGTATGTGCACACGCATATTCATGTGTGTGTGCACATGTTTCATAGGTGAGAAGACAACTTTGATTGGTTTGTTTTCTCTTTCTCTTACTTGGGATATAAGAATGGATCCCAGTTCTTCTAAGAAATTTACCTGTGGAAACCAATAGTTTTTGTTTTTGTTTTGTTACAATATGATTTATTGTTTTCCATTTCTTTTATTCCCTTGCTTTACATTGATTGTGAACATGGCACTTTGTTTGAATACAATATATGTAGATTGAGTAAGTTGCTGAAATATATTAAATCTTTGGGACACAAAAATGATAAAAAAAATTTACCTCTGAAAAATATGTTAAAATTTCCAAGAATTTCCAACATAAAGTTGTAATTAGATCATAGAAAATAACAGTGCTTTCAGGTCATTACTTTTCAGACACTATTACATTGAAGAACATGGAATGGTGAGGAAGTAGACAATGGTCAGAGTGGAATCATAGGAACAGAAATAAGAATGACAAGGTGTGTTTGAACAACAAAAAAACAGAACCTGTGGAGGATGCTTTTCTTAGATAAAGGTGGAAGATGACACTTAACAAGATCTGATCTGTTCTGAGGCTATGGAGTGCTCAAAAAAATGGACCTAACCTGATCGCACTCCAGAAGACCTAACAAGCAGCTGAAAAAGTCAAATGCAGTTATTTGCACCCAACCAATGGACAGAAGCAGCTGACCCCTGTTGTTGAATCAGGGAAGTCTGAATGAAGCTGAGGAGAAGGGTGATTCTGTAGAAGGACCAGCAGTTTTAACTAATCTGACCCCTGAGATATTTCAAACACTGGATCACCAAACAGACAGCATACACCAGCTGATATGAGGCCCCAGCACACATACAGTAGAGGACTCGGGTCTGTGTTCATTTAGAGATGATGCACCCAACCCTCAAGAGACTGGAGGTCCTAGGAAGCTTGGAGGTCAGGGGAGCTGGGGAGCGTTTACATGGAGATGGGGTGGAGTGGGAAGGAGATGTGGGATGTGGAGCAGTTGGAGGGTGGATGGAGAAGGACTGGGAATGGAACATGGAGTGTACAAAGTGAATTACAAATAAAATTAAATTAAAACAAATCAAAACAGAAGCAAAACAGCAGAAAAATCAAAACTGAAATCAAATTATTCAGATTCCAACTTCTTCAGGATCTAAAGTAGCTTAATTAGTACAATTAATTGATTGAACTCAATATAATCTCTTTTCTTCTTTTACCCTGAGTTGGAAACAAAGTTTAATGGTCTTGTTATTTGTTATGTTTTTCAAATTGTACTTTATATACTTCAAAAATGTTTGTGATTCTAACATGATTTTCTTCCACACACACACAAAAACAAACTATCATGGAAAACTATAAAATACTAGAAAAAGGTCGATTTTTAAGAAAACAAATAATCAGATGAAAGAATTTGGTGAAATATTGAGGAAATATTTAAAATTAACTGAGGCTTTACATGACCAAATTCCCTCCATAATCAACACTTAAATAATTTTTAGCTATGCAAGTACTAAATAACTGGTTTACTACATGTGATAGTTTATATATGCCTGGCCCAGGCAGTGGCACTATTATAAGTTGCTGCCCTTATGGGGCAGGTGTGGCCTTGTTGGAGTAAGTCTGTCACTGTGGGTGTGGGCTCTAAGACCCTCATCCTAGCTGCCTGGAAGCCAATATTCTGCTAGCAGCCTTCAGATGAAGATATAGAATTCTCAGCTCCTCTTGAACCATGTTTCCACCTTGATGATAATAGACTGAACTCTGAACCTGTAAGCCAGTCCCAATTAAATGTAGTCCTTATAAATAGAGTTGCCTCGGTCATGGTATCTGTTCACAGAAGTAAAACCTTAACTAAGTCACTACATAATTTAATAATGATGTTTTGAAAATAGAGTTGGAATGTTGCCTTAATTATGAGGTCAATAATGTAATGTGTCAGAAAATAAGTGGATAATTTTTCACATTCTTTTTCTTAGGACATTATACTTCACTTATATCCTTTACCTTCATCCAAAAAAAGAAATACTATTTTTATTCATATATATATATATATAATTTATATGTATTTGCCTTCTCAAGTTCTCAAACAATCTTCTGTTATTGACAACACTATTATAGTTATTAACATTCTCCTCATTATCGTTTGTTGCATTTTCTTCATTTGCAAGAGTATATAGTTTGCTTTGTTGGAAGAATATATTAGATTTCAAAAGCACTAAAGAGAGGAATGAGCCCAGAAGAGAACTAAGTTTTTATGTTCAAGACATTTCCTGTCAAACCTGTGAATTGCTAAATCCAATTGTGCTTCTAAAGAAACAAGCTGTGGAAGGGAGGGAATAGATTGGCATTTGCACACATTAAGATTCCTTGATCTTTGTTCTTGCAAATGGAGGACAGAATAGTCACGAATGAATCATACTATATAAGGATACCTCTTTAGTCATCTCATCTCTCTTTTCATTTACATCTTTTGTCACAGAGAAGCCAGGAAAATATTGAAATGCTTGGCAGTATTTAGCAGGTTACCTCTCCTCATGATGGTCTCAGTTTTTATAGGCTTTACACAAAACAGAAACAATGAAAAAGAAATTGTAGGATTGGGAGAGTAATGCGGATTGTTTTTGAATGTATCAGAGATGAGTATAAAATATGCACAATAAAGATATCTAGTACAGTGCTTGTAACATTGGAAATTACAAGCTGCTATCCTGCATGTATATTCAATTATTTTTAGAAACATATAGTTCATTCTGGTATTATTGAAAACCATTTCTATTAAGAGTCTCTATTGTGGCTGACCAAGTATCATAAGCCCAGATACACAGAGCAAAAGACTACAGTGACAGTTTTCAAAGGACCTTTTAGAAAAGATTCCTACTTATGCTACGAGTGTCTTCATAAACAAAAAAATAAATTGGGTAAAGAATATTTAAATAAGAGGAATCCAACATTATTTCTGAGAAATTCAAACTTCCATTGGTGAGTCTGTGAGTTTTATAATATTCCTCTCAAACCTGTTCCATTACTTATTTATTAACATAGTTTTAAACATTAAATCATCTTTAAAATTTCTTTTCAAAATTACAGCTAAACTAAGTAGCCTTTAGAACTGATGAAGTGATTGTGCTGAATTCAGACAACGATAGCTGTCTCAGTATCAGATCATTCCCATAGACATGAAAACAGTACCAACACATCAACCATAAAAGAAGTTTTGTTGTCTTACAATGAAATAAGATAACTTATCATAAGCCATCACTTATTTTTATTTGGCTTCTTTTCTAGTTGAACTGTTCACTTCCTTAATGGGATTGTCTATTTTCTAACATGTTAAACATACAGTAATTTTTTTACTGGGTAGTTTCAAATAAAGATTAATTCCTAATAATGTATTGCTACTTAATTGCTGAATTGTTCCCCAAATTATTTTGAAATTATTACATAATAGTATCTATCTATCTATCTATCTATCTATCTATCTATCTATCTATCTATCTATCTATCTATCTATATCTACATAATGTAATACAATTAAAAATTCTTTCCTGGTGATGCAAATGGATAGAGATCATTTATCCTACATTCCAAATATAGAAAAGTCTTCTTTGAACATTCTAATAGGTGACAATTTCTCAATTTTTCTTATTATCAGTTCCTTTAGATAGAAAACCCAGATATTGTTTAAGTATGGTATCCACAAAATACGTTGCATGAGAGCTAAGCAGTGTTTATAATTTCATCCCACTTCTATTACAAAATTTTAACTGTAATATAACATTTGGAAAGCAAGAGTAGACATTCCTGTGCTAGAAAGAGTAACATGTGGCATGATCCCAGATTAACATATATGTTTGGGGAATAAATAAAGCACAGACATTTAACATCGTCTCTGAAGCACACAAGTGTGTATCTCTCCTTAGCAAATGAATGGAAACAGAAGTCCCCCAAGAATCAATTTTATGACAATATTCATATGACATAGAAGTCAGCACTATTCACATTATCACCAAGTTGTGTCTTTATGAATATGAACATTTCCATTAAAAACTCATGACAGAAGGTTAATTACTACATTGCTATAAAGAACATCTGCATCATCTCATTTAGTGTTGAAACAGATAGCTGCAACTTAATCATTTTTAAAGAAAAAAATATTCAAAAACATGATAACATTTGACAAACTACTTTTGTTTTTTCAGGGTGATGAAATGGACACTGTAGTCTCCAGGGAGGAAATATTATATATTTCAATAGCAGCGTTAATCCATCCATGACAGTAGAGCTCTGATGATGTAAGCATCCCCCATTCCCCGAATATTCTCCTTCTGAATCTATTGCTGTGAGAATGAAATGTCCAGCTTATACATTTTTAAGACAAAGTAAGAATCATTTGAGCATCAAAGTAAAGTCATATAGAATTAAAACCATTGTATATTATTAGGCCATAACAGCAGATAAATCCAATGTGAGTGTGTACTTGGACAGTCATAAAAATAATACAACAAAGAAGAAAATAACAAGTGTGCAAACTTTATATATTTACATATTTAAACAGATTATGTACTTTTGAATAAAATGTTAAATACATTAGTACTGTCAGTTAAAACCTGAACTTCAGCAGAGACAATTTGTGAAATGAGATCTGAGAAACACACTACACAATAATTAAAATTTTTGTAAAATGAAAGAACTCTTTTTTTTTAAAGTGAAAGAATTTTTTATTAGATATTTTCTTATTTTACATTTCAAATGTTATCCGGAAAGTTCCCTACACCCTTCCCTGCCCTGCTCCCCTACCCACCCACTCCCACTTCTTGGCCCTGGCATTCCCCTGTACTGGGGCATATAAAGTTTGTAAAACCAAGGGGCCTCTCTTCCCAATAATGTCCAACTAAGCCATCTTCTGCTACATGTGCATCTAGAGACACGAGCTCTGGGGGTACTGGTTAGATACAGAAGGAGATGCTCATAGTCATCTATAGGATGGAACACAGGGCCCCCCAATGGAGGAGCTAGAGAAATTACCCAAGGAGATGAAGGGGTATACAACACTTTAGGTGGAACAACAATATGAAAGAACTCTTAAGTCCTAGAAAAATTATATAACTTAGAGAAAATATAGACAATACACTTTGAGATGAAATGTCACTACAATACTGATGAGAAACTTTAAGAAAGTATATACTAGGTAATCAGTATGGAAAGAAATAAAGAGACACATGATACAGTTGCAGCTAGCATCAGACACCTTAGGACAATTGCCCAACTATGTGACAAATATATAAAGCAAGCTTACTAATTTGAAAAATGTTAGTCATCTAAAGTAACTTTAGACATCTCATATGTAAAGTTTTATTTTACAGGGAATCATGGCAAAAGATATTGTTCTTATCAAACCTTCATATACAAAAGATAATGGCACTTAGGCATGTTACCTTCCTTCTGAAAGTTCCTTGCTTTGGACTTATCATAAAGAGGGTATCAGGCAAATTCTTTCCAAACTAGTTGATTCCATGCTATATTTTGGAGCCTTCATTATTAAAAACGTCCATTGCCTTAAAATTACATCAAGTTTATCTAGAAACTTCTAGAAAAAACTTTCTACTGTAAATGTAGTTCATCACTAACATTAGTTTCATCTCTAATTTTATATTTCCACAAAAGAAACATGTTTATAGTTTCTAGAAATTAAGACTTCCACATCATAGAGGCTTGGCTATTTTTCTACTTAATCCATATAGAGTCCATATATCTCCAAGCCAGATTATATATTTATTTAGTTAGTTCATATTTTTCCACTATTTGAAATACATATGAAAATGAATCCTGCATGCAGAGGAAGTATTTATCAAATGTCGATGCTCTGCAATAGCAAGAAATGCTCTTAAAGGTAGGCCTTCAATTCAGACCCTTACTGCACATATGAATGGGTTTCATAGGACACTTTCATAGATGTATACATAATCTATTTTTATTATACTAATTTCTATCACTCTTTTTGTACTCATTTTTTATTTTCTTCTTCTGAGATACTCTCCTTACTATTTTTTCTTTTTTATTCTTTTTTTATAATCCATTGTATTTTTTTGAAATTTCTTACAAGCTCCTTACTCAACCTGCTCATAAAAATTATTACAAAATTACATCTTTCATTTTAGGTTCTTACTCTGACCATTTGGCTGCACAGCATAACATAGGGGTTAGAAAGATGGCTCATTTAGTAAAGTCACTTTTGAAAAAGCCTGATGACTTGAGTTAAATATCTAGGACCCATATGATATAGAGATAACCAACACCAACAAATTTGCCTTTGGTATACACACATGTGCACACATTTGGTACCTGTGGAAAAACATAACTGCAAATACACACACACACACACACACACACACACACACACACACACAGATTTAAAAAATAAAATAAACACCAAATGCTTAAACATGGCAGAAATCTCATCACCTAAAAATAGATAATTATATTTATTTTTCATAACATATGTGAAGAAGTGTTTAAGGATTGGAGGAAATTTTGTGTAACTAGGCCAGCAAGATGAGGCAAATAATGACACATTTAATAATATAAAAATATCTTTAAGCCAAAAAATCAAGGATGCTTATTAATTTACTGTCTATTATGCATAGTTGATTAGTTTTTATTGAGTATTAATTGTATGTAGAATGAGGCTAAAACTAAGGTTTGCAAAAGATTGAAAGTTCTTTCTTCACGGGCTTTGGATTTGCTTGTGTATTTAAGGCACACATATAAAAAAAAACAGGAATAAATTATTTACTACATGAGTGAGGATCAACATCCAACTTGAGTGATGTAATCATAAGCTTCTGATTCTCTTTTATCTAAAATTCTCTCTTAAAAATGATTTAGAATGGAGTGTCTCTAAAGACAGTCAACCTCTAACATTATATAATTGTACTAACAGGAGTGGGCTCAGGGATGCTCAGCCGCAGCAGGGGTTGTAAAATCCAGCAGAAATGAAACAACGCTTAGCTTCTGTCTGAAGTTTTAGACTTACCCATCACTAACTTAGAGACTGTTGGGCTAGATCCCATGCCTATTTGCCTCTAAATCTTCTGCATCGCATAGGGACGCTTCTTTATCATTGTCTAAGTATTTATAGAGAGTATTCTCACTTTCAAGAATGATTTTTAAGTTTTTTACTAAGTAATCTCTTAGAAATTTCATTTATGTCACCCCTTCATTTGTACCCCAGTTCATGAAAACATAGTATGTAACTTTAAGATGGTTTTTAAATGCTTTAACCTCCCTTGTATTCCACCACGCACCAGACATAGTGGAAAACAAAGGACATGCTGAAGTGGACCTGCTTAGAAAGGTTCTTTGGAGTAACTCTTGTCTGTGCTGTCTAGAAATAAGCAGTTTAATTCACAGCTTAGTAGGCAACAGGCAGCTCAATCCACTGGGAAACACCTCACAGATATACCAGCTGTCCAGTTCGGTAGAGTCGGATTAGCAACAGTGGTGGGCCAGGAAACTACCTAAGTCTCAATGTCATAAAATATGATAAAGGACAGCTAACTACATACTAACTGTACCAAAGAATATGGGTCTATACATACTACAAAAGATCCATCATTCTTTACATATGGGTGTCCAAAGAACACAAAACCTAACCCACCAGCCTCATATCAGAATTAAAAATGCCAATTCAAAGGTAGCTAAAAGTATTATAAACTGTAAGGCCTATCAATTGACCAATAAGTTTGCTAATGAAAAAGACCCTGACACTTGATACCAGAACACCAACCAGGAGTCTACTGAGAGACAGACTTCACAGAGACAAACCAGAAAAATTTAGATATGAATATTTATTGATGTTTATAGATACCTTTTCAGGTTGGACTGAGGCTTTCCCCACCAAACATAAAACTATATCTATGGTGACAAAGAAGCTCTTAGAAGACAAACTGCCAAGGTATGGGCTTCCTCAGATGATAAGTGAGGCAATGAACCAGCTTTTGTGTCCCAGGTTGGTCAGACGAGCTAATGTTCTGGAGATTGATTACAAACTTTATTATACATATAGACTCCGGAATTCAGGACAGGTAGAGAGAATAAACAAAACCCTAAAAGAGATCTTAACTAAATTGATCTAAGATACTGGCAATGACTGAGTAACTCTCTTTCCCTTTGTTCTCTACCTGGTATAAAACTACCCTTATCAGATAGAACTTACCCTTATTGAAATCATGTTTGAGATACCACCTCCTATTGTTCTTAATATACAGGCAGAGGTCACTTCTGAGTTCCAGGATTACAAATTGATAGACAATCCAAAGGTGTACAGTGGGCTCATAAACATGCTTGGGCTAAACTCCATATTCTCTATAAAACATGTCCCTCTCCAGCCAGAGGTCATTAAAGCCTCTTTTAAAAGGTCTCTATGTTATCATCTTGAGCACATACATCACCCTAAAGGTTGACAGGATTGCAGTGTAGGTCCTCCACAAACCCATAAATTAACCATATACCTGTTCATAGCTAAAGACAATACTGACCAGCAGGAGTAAATTCAGGCTCAGGATTCTCCTCTGTCTCCCATGTTTGGGGTCCATATTCAAGTCCTAGAGATACTATGGTAACTATATGATGACTAACTGGAACTCCTCTAAAATATAATAATAGCTTTAGGAAGTCCTATGATTGGGCCATCTAGCTACCAGAGAAAGAGGGGATGAGAGGCCAAAACTATTTCACCTTGGGACTGGCCTTCATCTTAAAAGTAAAGGAGAAAAAAAAAACAAAACAAAAAAAAAAACCAAAACAAAACAAACAAAAAAAAAACAAAAAAAACAAAAAAAACAAAAAACTTGATGACCAAGCCCACTCAGTCAATTAACAGGGTTCTCCAGAGCAGGACTGGGGATTAAAAAGAAAAATGAAGTACCCATGCATTGGTCTTCCTTCTTGATTTTCTTGTGTTTTGGAAGTTGTATCTTGGGTATTCTAGGTTTCTGGGCTAATATCCACTTAACAGTGAGTGCATATCAAGTGACTTATTTTGTGATTGGGTTACCTCACTCGGAATGAAACCCTCTAGATACATCCATTTGCCAAGAATTTCATAAATTCATTGTTTTTAATAGCTGAGTAGTACTCCATTGTGTAAATGTACCACATTTTCTATATCCATTCCTTTGTTGAGGGACATCTGGGTTCTTTCCAGCTTCTGGCTATTATAAATCGGGCTGCTATGAACATAGTGGAGTGTGTGTCCTTATTATAAGTTGGAGCATCTAGATATATGCCCAGGAGAGGTATTGCTGGATCCTCAGGTAGTACTATGTCTAGTTTTCTGAGGAACCACCAGACTGATTTCCAGAGTGGTTGTACCAGCTTGCAATCCCACCAGCAATGAAAGAGGGTTCTTCTTTCTCCACATCCTTGCCCGCATCTGCTGTCTCCTGAATTTTTGATCTTAGCCATTCTGACTGAAGTGAGGTGGAATCTCAGGGTTTTTTTTTTTTTTTTTTTTTGCATTTCCCTGATGATTAAGGATGTTGAACATGTTTTCAAGTGCTTCTCAGCCCTTTGGTATTCCTCAGTTGAGAATTCTTTTTTTAGCTCTGTAACTGATTTTTTTTAATGAGGTTATTTGAATTTCTGGAGTTCAGCTTCTTGAGTTCTTTGTATATATTAGATATTAGTCCCCTATCAGATTTAGGATTGGTAAAAATTCTTTCCCAATCTGTTGGTGGCCTTTTTGTCTTATTGAAAGTATCTTTGCCTTACAGAAGCTTTGCAATTTTATGAGGTCCCATTTGTCGATTCTTGATCTTACAGAATAGAGAATAAAATATCCATGGAAGGAGTTGCAGAGACAAAGTTTGGAGCTAAGACGAAAGGATGGACCATCCAGAGACTGCCCCATCTGGGGTCCATCCCATAATCAGCCACCAAATGCAGACACTACTGCATATGTCAACAAGATTTTGCTGAAAGGACCCTGATATAGCTGTCTCCTGTGAGGCTTTGTCAGTGCCTGGCAAATACAGAAGTAGGATGCTCACAGTCATCTATAGGATGGAACACAGGGTCCCCAATGGAGGAACTAGAGAAAGTACCCAAGACACAAAGAGGTCTGCAACCCTATAGGTGGAAAAACAATATGAACTAATCCATATCCTGAGAGCTGTCTCTAACTTCTTATGTAGCAGAGGATGGTCTAGTTGGCCATTATTGGAAAGAGAGGCCCCTTAGTCTAGCAAACTTTATATGCCCCAGTACAGAGGAATGCCAGGGCCAAGAAGTGGGAGTGAGAGAGTAGGGGGGAGGATATAGGGGACTTTGGGGATAGCAATTGAAATATAAATGAAGAAAATATCTAATAATAAAAAAACGGATCCATCTGCACTTGATACAACAGGTGCTCAAGAAAAAAAAAAAAAAAAAGATTTCAAGCATGAATATACTGTAGGTAAAATATCCTAAATAAAAAATAGAGCATATGTTGAAATAAAATTCCTGTGAACATTAAAAAAAAAAAAAAGAAAGAAAGAAAGAAAAAAGAAAAATGACAATTAGACACCATTGTAACATGACACCAGCCAGTTCTGAGGCTGAGTCTGAAGCAGAGGCAGGTTTATTTTTTCCCAATCCACTTCTATACCATTTTAATTATATGCAAGTATTAAGGGCGGGCAGTACAATGAGGAACAAGTAAGGCAGTAAGCAGAGTCCTATGATTACTCCCGTGACAGTTGTTTCCAACTTGTTCCACAGCTGAACCCAAGCGACTACACTCAAGTACCAGGGCTCGACCTGGAACTTTTAATACTTGGCATTTTCTTTAACTGATATATCAGTATCTTCTATGGTATCTTCTATACCTGAGATTCTCTCTTCCATCACTTGTATTCTGTTATTGATTCTTGTGTCTGTGGTTGCTATTTTCTTTTCTAGGTTTTACATCTCCAGGATGTAATCTGGATTTGTGATCTTTTTATTGTTTCTATTTCCATTTTTTGGTCTTGGGCTCTTTTGTCCAATTCCTTCACCTGTTTGACTGCATTTTCCTATATTTCCTAAAGGGATTTATTTGTTTCCTCTGCAATATCTTCTTCCTGTTTGCTTGTTTTTCTGTACTTTAAGGTATATATATATATCCTCTGTAAGGGTCTCTATCATCTTCATGAGATGGGATATAAGGTCAGAATCTTTCCCTCCATATGTCTTTGGATATCCAGAGCTTGCTGTGGTATGATATCTGGGTTCTGCTTGTTGCATTGGTTTCTGTTGATTATGTTCTTGCACTTGCCTTTTTCCATCTGTTTTGCACAAGTGTTAACTTGCCCAAGTGTTTTGGAATGGGGCATACTTCCTAGGAGTCAAGTGCAGTTGTGTGTCCTGGGTTAAAGCAAATGTCCTTGGAGGAAGGCACTGCTGTCCCTTGTTAAAGCAGGGCTCCTGGATCCCTGGTTAGAGCAATTCTGTTGGACAACAGTCAGGCTGTGGTGTGGAAGACAAGGCATGCTAATGAGAGTTGCATAAGAGAAGAACAATTGGCATATTCCAACTTCTGACTTAATACAAATTCTAATGAGTTATGCCTCTGCACCTTCTACTAAGAAACCTTTGTTTACATGCTTTTCTATATTGTTTAGGAATACTGAAATGCCTATAAAGATAACTAGCTTCATTGACTTAATAAAATACCCATCCATCTAGGAATTTTTATTAAAGCCCCTAGTTGTCCAGTTTCCATTGATGACTGCTAATATCCACTCCATTTTTTAAAAATTTATTATAATTTTATATAAAGGGTTTTGGATATACAGCTTCTTTCAGTATATTTACTTCTCATTTAACCATTTATGAAATATCTATTTCTTTACATTAACCTTAGAGAGTTAATGGCATTCCTGAGAGTTGATATGCCCCCCTCAAATGCACAACTCATTGTGTAAAAGAATAATACTGTGGTGTCTTTTTCCTTCTACACTGGAAAGTTTATATATACTGCATGGCTTCAATGAATACATAATGTTTTCATGCATTAATTTCATTTTGATTGACACATAGTTGTGTATATTTACAGTATAAAATGTAATGTTTGCTACATATATAAATTCTTTAATATTCAAATACACAGTATTTATAATTTTTTTAGTGCTGATACTAGTTATAATCTCTTCACTTTGTAATTTTGCTGTATGCAGTGGAGTATTGTTAATTATATTACACATTCTCCTGTGCAATAGAAAGGCAGAACTTACCTCTCTTTAGCTTTAGTGACAGTATATCTGAAGATGCCAAAATATAACTCTGAATCTGTGTAAACCCCTCTGGTATTATTTTCATTATATGACTTTTACAATCTACTTGAAATCTCTCAATGTAGGAAGTATGAATTTATTTCCTATTTCATAGTAACTACTTGTGACTTATCCAGCATAATACAATGAACAATAGACCAAATATTCTGGGTGTAAGAAAACTCATAAAGCAAACTGAATAGGTTCAATCCAGTGTGCTTTCATAACAATACATTTTTTTCAGGATGGACTGGTCTTTATACTCATTGCAATTTGCTGAACTCAAGAAGAGGAGGTCAATTCATTTAAATATTTTAAATGAAACTGTCCAACCACTTGATGAATTATAAACAAATCAATAAGCATGGTTGGCAAGGTAACCAGCATGTGGTAGCTTGGCAAACTGGGTGTTGTGCATAAAGATTATGAGTGTTCTTTGTGATGAAAATGAAGAGGCTGATGAGGTCAGAAGGACTAAGTTCCCTTTTAAAGTTAAAATGGAGGAAACCTGTAAGGTGTTAAATATTCTGAACTTCCATGTGTTTTAAACTAAATATATTAAGCTCTTAATATTTGCACCATAAAATAAATGGGTCCATATATGTTTTCTTATATATTATAAAGTATGATCAACAATTTGGAATTCTTGAAGTCTAGACTACACCCTGAGCCCTTTGAGAGAAAGAAATGGGTATATTTGCTTTAGAAGCTTTTCTCAGATTATAGTATCTGATTTATGATATGAACTCAATACAGGTTTCCCTAGAATGAAATTGAAAGGAATCTGTTAAAAGTAGACAATTTGCTAGCAATGACCCTAGTCTATGGGTCATCACGATTTCTCACAATTACACAGTAGATTAATTAAGGCTGAGCTAATTGGAAACAAGAAGAGTCACTTACTGAGCTCTACATTCTATGGTCAAGACTCATGTGAAGTGGATTCAAAGATGTATCTACCACCCTTTTTTTCCACTTACCTTTTTTTTTTTTTTTTTTTTTTTTCCATTTTCATCAGAAATGGGGAATAAAGGAACTGGCTATCACAATTCCTTAGGTGTTAGAGGTGGGAAGAGAAGTGGACTCATCATATTACTAAAGAATCCATTTATTAGAAATGGTCCCATAAAGCAACCCCAAAGAAAGAGAAACTGGTAAGTTTTCAGAATCAGTCCAACTGGGAAAGAAAAGAAATTGATCTATACAAAGTATCGATTTTAAACCTCAATGTATTTTCCTGCTGGTATTAAATAGTTGATAGATTGTTTTCACTTGTTTTTTTAATTTTTGAAAACGTATTTTAATCACAACAATAAATTGCTTTTCTTCACTCAGCACAGTTCCATATGTCCCTATCTGCCCTGAGGAAACATTTTTAATTTTTTTTCTGGGGATAAAAAGAAGACTTTCTACACACTCAGCATGTGCTGACTCTCTGTGCTATATATATCACCGACCTAAGAAGGACTCTGGATAAAAGTTGGATGGTCAACCATATCCTTATATTAAGCATCACATTCTCAACATTCCCCTTGGGTTCCTGGTGCAAAAGGACCAGACACTTATCTAAGAAAACAATAAATGTTGAAAATGTGACAAGATGGTCATATGAATGGGAAGAAATCATTTCTTCTCATCATTATTTGTTTCAGTAGTTTGAATCTAAAATGTTTCCCCTAGGTTCGTGGGTTTGAAAACTTTGTCCCTAGCTGGTAATGGATTTGAAAGGATATGGATCCTGTATGATGTACAGCGTAGTTGGAGGAAGAGACTCACGGGAGCAGGCATTGAGGATGTATTATCTGGTACTACTTCCAGGTTTCTTTCTGTCTGCTATTCCCCCAAATTTGAAAAGGTAGAGACTCCCAGCCAAACACTCCTCATGCCATAGAGCTGTTTTGTTCTTGGGCTTCCCTCCCATTGCCCTTAAACTGTCAGCTCAGCCAAGCCTGTACTCCCTAAGTTGCTACCTGTCAGTCATTTGTTCAAAGCAACATGAAAAATATGCAAAGCAGTCCATAAACTGGGTCTTATTTTTCCCTTCATTTATTATTCACATGAATTTAATCCAGCTTGAAAACACCTTTTCTAATGAAAACAATCAAGCCACATTAGTCATGAAAATACTATAACTTTAGTTCAAAATAAATATTACTGAAAGTATGAGTCAATCAAACATCATCTGAATGATTCCTGCCAATGTAGCAGAGAAGCAATATCAATTTGGAGAGACAGGATATTTCCTTATTACCTTCAAATAGGACAACATAAACAACTATCAACTTCAAGTATAAAAAATTATTTTTGACACGTCATTTATAGATTAAATGTAACTCAGTACCACTGAAAATAAGATTTTGTGCAGTGGAAATCTTAGAGATTCTAGTAACTCACAATGAGGCATATATATATGAGCATCTGGGAAGATGGAAATAAACTAAAATACCAGCAGTTACAGTAAAAGGAAACAAATTATCATTAAATAATTGTACTATATTCTCACTTAGAAGTAGCTCCTTTCAGCTTCTCAAAATTCAGTTATATACAATTAATTGGGAATACAAATTATGAAAATTCATTATTGCCATTTAGTATGATTTATTTATAATTTTCAAGGATATCCTAAAGAAAACTAAGTCAAATAAGAAATTAATTTTGAGAGTCTAAGGAGAGTAAAAGGTTCAAAGAATGTGATAAGATGTATTGAATCAAAAAGTAAGAAAAGAGAGGCAAATCGTGAATGAATACTTTTATTGCAGAGGACATGAGTTGGTTCCCAGCACTCATATCAAGAGGCTCACAAACACCTGTAATTCTAGCTGCAGGGAACCTGTTGCAACAACATTTTTTTGGCCTCCATGAGTAACTGCACTCACATGTAGAGATTCCCAAACCTACACATAGACACATATAGACATGTATATTGAATAAAACACACTATCAACAAAATATATATCAAAAGAGATGGAGAAAGACACTTCATACTCACCAAAGAAAAACCCAACCAAGATGAACTCTCAATTCTGAAAATATATATCCAAATACAAGGGCACCCACATTTATAAAAGAAATGTTACTAAAGCTCAGTACATACATTGAACATCAGACAATAATAGTGGGAGACTTCAACATCCAGTTCTCACCAATGGACAGATCATGTAAACAGAAATTAAACAGAGACATAGCAAAACTAACCAAAGTTATGAAACAAATGGATTTGACATATATCTACAGAACATTTTACCCTAAAACAAAAGAATATATCTTCTTCTCAGAACCCTATGGTACGTTCTCCAAAACTGACCATATAATTGGACACAAAACAAGTCTTCTATGCATTCTATCAGATAACCATGCACTAAGGCTGGTCTTCAATAACAACAAAAACAACAGAAATCCCACATACCCATAGAAACTGAATAACTACTCAGTTATAACTTGGTCAGGGAATAAATAAAGAAATTAAAGACTTTCTAGAATGTAATAAAAATGAAGGTGCAACATACTTAAACTTGTGGGATATAATGAAAGCAGTGCTAAGAGAAAAATTCATAGCACTAAATGCTATTAAATAATAACTAATAAAGAAATTGGAGACAACATATACTAGAAACTTAACAACACATCTGAAGACTCTAGAACAAAAAGAATCAAATAAATCCAAAAGGTATAGGCAGAAGGAAATAATCGAACTCAGGGCTGAAATCAACCAAGTAGAAACAAAGAGAACTATACAAAGATTTAACAAAACTAGGAGCTGGTTCTTTGAGAAAATCAACAAGATAGATAAATTATTAGCCAGACTAATAAGAGAGCAAAGAGACAATATCCAAATTATCAAAATCAGAAATGAAAAGGGAGATATGGGGGCTGGTGAGATGGCTCAGCTTGTAAGAGTTTGACTGCCCTTCCAAAGGTCCTGAGTTCAAATCCCAGAAATCACATGGTGGCTCACAACCAACCTTAATGAGATTTGATGTCCCCTTCTGGTGCAACTGAAGACAACTACAATGTACTTAGGTATAATAATAAATAAACCTTTTAGAAAAAGAAATAGGAAAGGGAGACATAACAGGAAGTAAAGAAATGAAAAAAAAAATCAGCACCTACTACAAAAGCCTATACTCAATAAAACTGGAAAATCTTGGTGAAATGGATGATTTTCTAGACAGATACCAGGTAACAAAGTTAAATCTGGATTAGATAGACCATATAAATAATCCCATAACTCATAAAAAACATACAAGCAGTCATTAATAGTCTCCCAACCAAAAAATGCCCAGAGCCAGATAATTTTAATGCAGAATTCTATCAGACGTTCAGAGAACTAATAAGAATACTTTTTAAACTATTCCACAAAATAGAAACAGAAGTAACATTACCTATTTTTTTCTATGAAGCTACTGTTACACTGATACTTCAAGACAAAGACCCAACAGAGAAAGAGAACATCATATCAATTTCACTTATGAATCTCGATGTAAAAATAAGTTTTATTCAAACCTAATTAAAAAAAAAAACAGCAAAGCAATCATTCACTAGGATCAAGGAGGCTTCATCACAGGGATGCAGATATGGTTTGATATATGGAAATACTTTGACAAAATACAACACCTCTTCATAGTAACAATATTGGAGAGATCAGGAATTTAAGGTCCCTACCTAAACATAATAAAAATAACATATATTAAACTAATAGCCAACATTATATTAAATGGTGAGAATCTTGAAACAATCCCATTAAAATCATGGATAAGACAATGCTGCACATGCTTTGCTAATTTATTAAATATATTACTCAAAGTTCTAACTAGAGCAATTAGACAACAAAAGGAGGTCAAAGGAATACAATTGGAAAGAAAAAGTCAAGACATTATTTACAGATGATATGATAGTATACATTATCAACCCTAAATGTTCTACCAGAGAACACCTACACCTAAAATATAACTTCAGTAACGTGATTTCACAATAGTCACAAATAATATAAATATCGTGTTATACATCTAAGTAAACAAGTGAAAGATCTGTATAAAAAGAACTCCAAGTGTCTCATGAGAGAAATCAAAGAAGACCTCAGAAGATTGAAAGATCTCCCATGCACATAGATAGGAATGATTAACAAAATAAAAATGACCGTCTTAACAAAAGCAAGCTACACATTCAAAGCAGTCCCTATTAAAAAAAAACAAAAAACAAACAAAAAAAAAAACACTCAATTCTTCACCGAGACAGAAAGAGCAACTCTCAGCTTTATCTGGAATAACAAATATCACAGGATAGAAAAAACAACTGTCAACAACAACAACAAAAATTCTGGAGGAATAACCATCCCTGACCTCAAGCTTTACTACAGAGCAATACTGATAGAAACAGCATGGTATTGGTACAAAGACAGATAGGTAGATCCGTCTATAACAAGATGCATGCTCTACTATGTTCATACCAGCCTTATCTATAATAGCTAGAAGCTGGAAACAACACAAATGTCCTCNATGAAGAGTAGATACAGAAAATGTGGCTCATTTACACAGTGGTATACTACTCAGCTATTAAAAATGATGACTTCTTGAAATTGGCAAGCAAATTGAAGGATCTACACAAAATCATCCTGAGTGAGGTAACAAGACACAAAAGACCACACAAGATATGTACTCACTGATAATTGGACATTAGCCCAAAAGCCAAAATACCCAGGATCCAACTCACAGACCATATGAAATTTAAGAAGAAGGAAGACCAAAACGTGAATGTTTCTGTCCTACTTAGAAGGGGAACAAATTAATCACAGAAGGTAGAGGGAGGGAGGGACCTGAATGGGAGAGGGAAAGGGGAGGTAAAAATCTGGGGGCAGGACACAGAGGAGAAGTCCAAAGGGCCAGGAGAGTGAAAAAAAATAAGTAGCAGTGAGGGATAAGGAACTGGAGGACCCACTTGAGGATTCCACATGCCATGAATATAAGAGGATTCTAGGACTGAATGGGGATGACGTTAGCCAAAATACCCAACAGAGGAGAGATAGAATTGGAAGAGACTGCCTCTAGTTGAGAGACATGGATTCCAGTGGAGGGATGGGACTACCTACCCATCTCAAAATTTTTAACCCAGAATTGTTCCTGTCTGAAGGAAACTTGGGGTGAAAAAGTCTAGCGAAGTCTAAAGGAAAGGTTATCCAGAGACTATCTCACCTTGGGATCCCTCCCATCTGCAGAAACCAAACCCCTACAGTATTTCTGATCCTAAAAAGTGCTTGTGGACAGGAGCCTGGTATGGCTGTCCTCTGACATATGCTTTCCACTTGACCCGGTGGGCATCTAAGCCACTGACGCCACATGGCAGTGGGTCCCAAGCAAGTGGGCCTTGATGAACAGACAGTCTATAGTTTTAGAGCTTTATTGTAGAAAGGCAGGGGGAAAGAGAGAAGGTAAAAGAGAGAGAGAGACTGGCCCTGGCAAAGAGAAGCAAAGGGGGGAAAGGAGAAAAAAAGGCTAGAGAGTAAAAAAGAGAGAGTGAGAGTGAGAGAGAGTAAGAGAGTGAGAGGAGAGAGTGAGATGGGGCCAAGCAGCCCCTCTTATGGTAGGCTGTTATCTTGTTGTTGCTAGGTAACTGGGAGGAGTCTAGCCTGAAGGTCAGAAGCTTGGAATATTGTCTTCATGGTGACTAAAAGCTATGATTCTTCTCTTGGAGCTGTGGGGGGCAGTAACTTCAACAGGAGCCAGGAGTACAGGAGACATGAGGGAACCATGTAGGTGAATTATCACTACTGGTACCAGGTACCAGGGTTTCATACCGCAGCTCGACTGGAGACCAGATTGTCTGTATATAGCATACTGCCCTACACTTGAACACACAAAGACCATGTTTGATATTGACTATACTCTCTCTTGATCTTATCTAAAATTTAGGTTTTACTAGAACATTTGCAGAAAGGTCCACTCTCTAATCTCGGAGAATAGAATGAGTAGTAAATTATATTAAATCCATACCACAAAATTTGCCATAATGTATGGAAACAAACAAAAATAGACTTTTTAAATTACTCCTCAACTATTTCACTACATGCAAACATTATACAATATAAAATTTCTTAACCCTCCTCAAATTTGTCATCCCCAATGTGCATGTTAATTTATGGAAGTAGGGCATGAGCATGATGATTGACAACCTGACTAGGTCAGGAATCACCTAGAAGACAAATAAGCTTTTTTCCAGGATTATGTAGATATTAATTACCTCTGGGCTTGCTTGTTCAGGATTATCTTGATAAACTGAGGCTGGAAGGGCTGTGACACTATTACTTGAGCTTTGGTCCCACACTGCATCAACAGGAAGGCAGTAAAGCTGAGCACAAGAATCTGCCATTCACTGGTTTACATGCAAATTAAATGTGGTTTACTGCTTCATTCTCTTTCATGATTTCTTCAGCTTGATTGAAACCTGAAACTATGAGCTAAACTAGATTATTCTTGGGTTGCATTTGTCAGTGTGTGTTACTACATCAACAGATTAGTCCCTGAGACAGGGGCAAAGGACAAGTATTTTAATTTCTAAATATGTTCCTGCCTTGGTGTGATAGCTGTGGAAGCTGCTTGTGTCAGAGAAGACATCTGATCGTTCTCTGTGTATTAGATGCAGCTGCATGATTCTTATTAGAGTAAGGCTGAGACACACCCTGTAGACACTCAGAGAGGATATGGGCCTCTGCTACAGAAATTATAAAAGCTCAGTGGTTTAGTCTTAGAAAACTCAAATATATTGGTCATAGATAAAAGTAGTACATACAATATAAATAGTGCACATGCTGCCTCTGTCACCCATATCCATCAGAAATTTCATTTTATATGAATGTAAGATTTCCAGAAATATAAAGTATGAAGGCCTAACCTACTGGTCTTGATTCATAAACTAAAATATGGCTATGTATTGGGACTGAAAAGGTGCTATACCTGGAGGTGATCTCTGAAGCTCACTAGCTAACCAGACAGTCTTACTACTTAGTGAGTACACGTCCATTGAAAGACTTATACAAATATGCTCTATCCTGATCAAAAGGCATGAGATTACCACTGTAAATGATCTATTCTAGGATATTATCCTTTTTATATTTTGTTATATTGAATTCATACTTTTGAAATTATTTTTTATTAATTGTTTTATTTATTTACATTTCAAATATTGTACCCCTTCCCAGTCTCACTTCTAAACACTGACCACCCTATGACCCTCCCCTTTGCTTCTAAGAGCGTGCTCCCCCACCTACCCGCCCACTCTCAGCTCACCCCTCCAGCATCCCACTTTACCTGGACAAGTCATAGGTATCTAACAAATATGCAGTAATTGTGATAAACTCTAGGCCTGGTACTAGGCAAATATGCTACTACTGAAATGCATAGCTAGCCTGTGACTTTTGTAACAAGTGCTTACTATAGTGCCTTGATCTATGGAGTACAAGGTGCCCTTGAATTTGTTAACCTCAAGAGGCTAACCCTCCTGACCACTAATAACTATGTGTCACTATGTTGGGCTAATACTCACATGTTTAATGATCTTCAACATTACCTATATAAAAATGCACTACTATAATTGATTTTAATAAGTTATAATTTATTTATCAAGAAGGTGTTTGAACTGCAGAGAATGTTCAATGTTAGCCTTGTATATTAATTTTATATCTCCCCAAACCTATTTTTAAAGGCTAGGTATGATGCCATAAATTTAAAGTGCTAGAGCTGAAAAGGCAGAGGCAGACAGATCCATAGATCAGACCAGCAAGCATAGACTAATGGAAGCCCAGTCCTGTGAGAGACCCTGGCAATGAACGAGCAAACAAGTGAGATAACAGCTATGAAACTAAACTTGTCCTCTGAACTCCAAATATGTACACAAAACTGTGTACTTGCACACAAGAACACCTGAACACATGAATATGTATATTACATAAAAAAGTTATTCTCATAAAAATGCCTAAGTATAACCAAATAGATTTCCCTCAAGAAATAAAATGATAGTTCTGCATATATATTTTATATGATTTATGCAAACTGATGACTGATACACCATATCAATAAAAGACAATAGATGCAAAAAAAGGCATTTCATAAAATTTAAATCCATTCATGGGAAAAATCTGAATAAATTAGTTTTAAAAGTAGCATTATTTTGTATAGTAAAAGCCATTATGACATATAGAACCTGAGATTATTTTGAATGCAGAAAAGCCAAGAGCTTCCTAGATCAGGATCTAACAATGGGGACTGTTTACCAATATACTTGGCAGCAGGAGCTGGGAGAATGGAGCTAATAAATGAGGCACGCAGAAGTCTCATGCAAGAGTCAACTTTTTATCATAGCACCAAACAATGTATAATCTGAGTGTTAAGAAAAGTCATGTGAGTAAACTGTCCAATCACTAGGACAAGCTTGCATGGCAGAAGGGTCTAACATGGCATAAAAACATGTTCTTTTCCATGGAGGCATTGAAACAAATAACAATACTGTCTTAGTCAGGGTTTCTATTCCTGCACAAACACCATGACCAAGAAGCAAGTTGGGGAGGAAAGGGTTTATTTGGCTTACAGTTCCATACTGCTGTTCATCACCAAGGAAGTCAGGACTGGAACTCAAGCAGGTCAGAAAACAGGAGCTGATGCAGAAGCCATGGAGGGATGTTCTTTACTAGCTTGCCTCCCCTGACTTGCTCAGTCTGCTTTCTTTTTTTTTTTTNTTTTTTGTTATTCCAGATGAACTTGCTGATTGTCTTTTCTAGATCCTTGAAGAATTGAGTTGGAATTTTGATGGGGATTGCATTGAATCTGTAGATAGCTTTTGGCAAGATAGCCATTTTTACTATATTGATTCTGCCAATCCATGAGCATGGGAGATCCTTCCATCTTCTGAGATCTTCCTCAATTTCTTTCTTCAGTCAGTCTGCTTTCTTATAGAACCCAAGACTGCCAGCCCAGAGATGGTCCCACCCACAAGGGGCCCTGGATCACTAATTGAGAAAATGCCTTACAGCTAGATCTCATGGAGGCATTTCCCCAACGTAAGCTCCTTTCTCTGTGGTAACTCCAGCTGTGTCAAGTTGACACAAACCTAGCCAGTACAAATACCCAGGTGTAATGAATATTCTGCTGTAGACTCACTCCTATCTGCTTCATCTGCAAGGGACACAAATGCATATTTCAAAAAAAAAGTTTGTATTTTTGAAGAAACTGAGGTACATCTTTTCATTCATGTCAAGTGTGTACATCATTACCCACAATATCATCAATTTAGGATTTAGGACATCATTAGTTTTTTTGTGAGAGTTATGAGAGGGATTTTGTTTGTAAATTTAAATGACCTAGTCTGGTGATCATTCCCTCCCTCTGTTTACAAACATTTTCCTCTAAAGTGAAATGATTTAATCATTAACCCTGTGAGCTGATGGTCAGGTATCACTGACTCTACAAAAGGAGTATATGGGACTGGAGAGATTACTCAGTGGTTAACAGCACTAGCCTGTCTCCCAGAGAACCTTAGTCCAATTTAATTACCTCCATGGCAGGATGTAACTGTCTATAACGGCATTCCTAGGGGGTCCAACACACTCTTCTTTCCTCTGTGGGTACCGGAAATGCACATGATGCACAGGCATAATTGTAGTCTAAAAATCCACCAGCTTGTGTCTGTTGGCTGGATATAAATATCTTCGTTTGACTTAGCTGCTTGCTGTGCCTTAATGAGGGCACTCATGAGGCACTCATAGGCTGTTGTTTGTAAGCACACCATAGCTTCAGTAATAGTGTCTGGCCTTGGGGACTCCCCTTGAGCTGGGTCTCATTTTGGCCCTGTCACTGGACCTCCTTTCCCTCAGGCTCTTCTTCATTTTTGACCCTGCAGTTCATTCAGACAGGATCAATTCTGGGTCAGAATTTTTGACTGTTGGATGACAACCCCATCCCTCCGTTTGGTGTCCTGTCTTCCTGTTGGAGGTGGACTCTACAAGTTTCTTCTCCCCACTGTAGGGCATTTCATCTAAAGTCCCTCCCTTCAAGTCCTGAGAATCTCTTACCTCCCAGGTCCCTGGTACATTCTAGTGGGTCCCCCCACCTCCTGTTTCCAGAGTTTGCCTGTTTCCCTTCTTTTTGCTGTCCCTCAGGGCTTTAGTACTATTCTTCCCAATACCTGATCCTGTTACCCTCTTCCTCATCCCTGTCCTCTTTCCCAACCAGGTCTCGAAAGTGATATAGCTGGGTCTGCAGGTAGATCTGTTTCCAATTTTTTGAGAAACATCCTGATTGATTTCCAGATTGACTGTAGCAGTTTGCAATCCCACCAGCAAAGTAGGAGTGTGTCTCTTCTTTCACATCCTTGACAGCATCTGCTGTTTGTCACCTGAGGATTTGATCTTAACCATCCTGATTGGTGTAAGGTAGAATCTCAGGGTCATTTTGAACTGCATTTCCCTGACCTCTAAGGACTTTGAACATTTCTTTAAGTGCTTCTCCACTTTAAGTGCTTCTTAAGTGAATCTCTTTGAGATTCTTCTTATGAATTCTGCTTAGTTCTATACCCCATTTTTTGATTCAGTTGTTTGGTTTCTTGGTGGTTAGCTTCTTGAGTTCTTTATATATCTTGAATATTACCCCTCTCTCATATATTTTTTCCCAATCTGAAGGTTGCTATTGACTATGTACTTTGCCTTACAGAAGTTTTCCAATTTCATGAGGTCCCATTTTTCAATTATTGATCTTAGAGCCTGAGCCACTGGAGTTCTTTTTAGGAAAATTTTCCCCTGCGCCAATGAGTTTGAGGATCTTTCCCACTTTCTCTTCTATTAGATGTTGTGTTTATAGACACTCACTATCACAGCATAATTATTTCAGGATATGTAAATAAGACAGTGGTTTTAGAACAAAGATATTATGACTTCAATTTCATTAAAAATGTCAATGATTCATCAACACACTTTGGGCTTTACTTTTTGTTTGTCCCACAGTTTTTACTACTAATTCACTCTCTCCCTTTGTATCTTCATGAATCTTTCAGTACCCTCACATATTTTTATGATAATTATCCAATACCATCAATTTATAACTCTTAGCAATTTCCTTACACATGAAAAAATATGAGAAAGTAATGTCTCCATCATATTCCAGACTCCTGTGGATCATACAAAAAAAAGTTTATGATGTTCTCTATCATGACAGTAGGGAAGGCATTTTGTACAAGGGCCATAATTAAGAACAGTGTGTGTGTGTGTGTGTGTGTGTGTGTGTGTGTGTGTGTGCCTGTGCAGATGTATTTTTTTCTTGAAGAATGGTGAATTTGGAAATGCCCTGAATATCCAGCTCCAGACACACAGTTCTTGAACTGAACTGATCAAATCTCCGGTTAGTACACTTGACTGCCACTCACCTGTACACTCTGTAAGAAGTATACATTCCTTTGTTTCTGGCAATTCCTCACAGGCTTTTTAAAAAAATATACACCATTGTCTTTATATAGAAACTTTCTCATGTAAGCACCAAGAGCTACTCATTAGGTGATTTGCACAGGGGGTCATTACAAATGGTTTAGTTGGGTACAGTATTTGAAGAAGTAATGGGCAGTTCTACAGAGTTTTTTTCTAAGACCTGGTGTTATGCTGGCTTATTTGGGTAAAAATGTGCCTGAATAGAATTTGTAATGTACAATAAATTGGACAGGTTTTCCCCAGATTCAATTGTTCCTTCATTTGTTCACTGAAGATATAACTTGTAATGTTACAGGTTCTTTCTGTTATACAAAGATCTAATTGAAATAAAACTCACCCTGTAGTGCTTAACAAACTAAATAAGAGAGTTCATTAAAAACCTCTGTTTTATTACCTAAAGTTGGAACAGGCACTGTCGATATCCTTCCCAGATTCAGATCCTCCCAAACAACACTAACAATGAAGAAGAAGAAGAAGAAGAAGAAGAAGAAGAAGAAGAAGAAGAAGAAGAAGAAGAAGAAGAAGAAGAAGGAAGAAGGAGGAGGAGGAGGAGGAGGAGGAGAAGAAGAAGAAGAAGAAGAAGAAGAAGAAGAAGAAGAAGAAGAAGAAGAAGAAGAAGAAGAGAAGAAGAAGAAGAAAAAGAAAATAGCTAGGAGTAACATACTTTCTGAAAATAAATACTAATTTTTATATCCACCACTATGAAGTATTGGATAACATTTTGTTGTTTGTGTGTTTGTAATTATGATGGATTTAACCCAGTATTGTCTCATTTTTAAAATAATTTTATTGAAAACAATATTTTTCTCCCCTATCTAAACTGCCTGATAAGTCCTAAGTAGGAAAGAATATTCTTAGTCTGACTTGATATTCCTAAACAAGATACTACCCAAAGGGGCTTTCCACTTATGTGAGAAGAAAGGAGTTAATGGGGAGAAGGATTCCTGAGGATGGGACACAAGGAGAGGAGGGAGTGGGCTGCCTGCGACATGCATACAAAATGAGGACATAAACTAATAGAAAGAAAATAGTTTAAAGAATATTTTCTAAACATATTATTTTTTGTTTTCCATAAAAACTTTTATATAGTAACATGAATTCTATAAGCTAGATGATTACTAATGTAACTCTTTACTTAAAAAAGAAAAGACATAAAATATCTCTTTGGAATTTTTTCAGTAATATTCATGATTTTACATTAGAATAAATATATTTAAAAACCATTTTTCTTCTTTCAGAGAATGTTGCTAACACGGCACCAGATTACCACAAATTATGCAATCAAGTTTTTATCACTTGAAGTAATTGCAGGGGTCAGCACATCTGGAGTTCATTGGATAAGACTTGCCCTGGTAAAAGCACCTTCATAATGATGGTATCTCTACAACTATGTATTCAAAACCAATTTTTATGTCAGCAGCAATTTTCATTTCCAGAGCATTTAGTAATTTGTAAATTATAATCAAGTATTGATCATTTTAAATATGCTAAGAAGTAGGCAAGTAAGTCTCATTATCTTAATTTCACAAGTGAGAAATTAAAAATCAGGTATTTGCACAAATACAAACTACAAATTACTAATTTTAATAGTCAAATTTAATTATGGGAAGTTTGGTTTAAATATTCATAGACATATGTCTCAATCATATGATAGGCAAATTTGGGACGTTTCAAATATAGAAAAAAAATGCATACAAACAGCTGTCTAATAAAGGATGCCAATGTCACAGAAATAAACCTTGTGGGGACTGGTTGTCACACTTCAAAAAAGTAAGCTATAGATATAAAGTTTCCAAATATTTCTTAGTAAAAATAAATAAATAAAAAGATGCAAAAGGATGCAAAAGTATGCCAGTGGCTGTGCAATTATAAGAATTTGATACAATGTTTAAGTGAGAGTAATTCACAAACTTTTTGACTTTCAGAACACCTTATTTCTGTTTCAAATAACTCCACCCACTTGACTGTGCCATTCTGGGCTAGTAATGGAGAAGAGCAACCCGTTAAACAGCACAGCTCTTTAATCACAGTTCAGAACAAATATTGCTACACATCTTGCTAGAAATGTAATTTTTATAATCTTTCTCTAAAAAGGTAGGTAAATTAGCTTGTGCATATTGCTAACTCATGTTATTAAAATTATTATTATTTCAAGAAGATATTAAATTGCAAAATTGTCTGACACACAAAAGAACTTGTAAGACAAATTGGGTTGATTATGTATGCCTGATAATCAATGTTATTTTGATTTGGTCATGGTAATATTTACAAATATTGGCTTAAATAATTGTCAAGATGTGTACTTGAAAAAACTGACATATCCAGAGTTATTTAAACCTGTTTGAGTTTTATATCTGAGACTTTTCTGAATATTATGCAAATATTACCTTTTTGTAAAAATGTTGGTCTGTCATTTATAAAATTCATATAAAATATTTTATGTATTTCCCATTGAGTAAAAACAACTTTTAGATAACTATGTTTTAATGATAGAAACATTCTTGCTGCCTAAAATTTTTGCTACCTAAAATATACCTGAATATTATATAATAATGACAAAATGTATTTTGTTAAGCAAATTCTTAAATTTATAATGTCTGATACTACTGGCTCTAAACTAATGATTAAATAAATCACTACCACTAATAAATCATGTATTTTCCCACAGTAATCTCTTTCAAAGCAAGGATGACTAGATAATTTTATTAATTAACAGAACACTGCTTCCAATCTCAAGGGAAAGTTGAACTCTTTTTATTTTTTAATCTCCTCATGTTTAAGAGACACGGGAATTTTTCTTGATACATATGTAACTGATGGAAATGATGCTAATACTCAATCTAGTAAAACTATAAGCAAAGATGGCAGTATGTCCTCACTTGAAGCTTACCAACCCCAGTTTGTTCTGATTGGCAAATAAAGATACCGACAGCCAGTGGCAGGGCAGAAGAGACAGAGGTGAGACTTTTAGGATTCTTGGGCTAGGGACAGAGAGGATGAAGGAGATCTGCCAAGCTGGAGGAAGGAGAAGGAGAGGAGAAACAAAATGGCTGAGGACAGTAGAGGACAGGGAGGCATAACCAACATGGGAAGCAGCAAGGGGTGTGTGACCCAGCTGGACATCACTCTGGGTCCAGAGCACTCAACATAGAACATTTTGTAAGTGATAACTCAGGATTATAGGCAGAGGGTGGATTAAATACATGGAAGTTAAGAAGTGGCCCAGCCATTGAGCTGATTACGACATATTAAAATACAAACGCTGTGCATGTGTCTTTCATTCAGGAACCCAGAACATTGGGGCAGGCATCAAGGAACTTATTGCCAATTTTTATTTAATTATTTAATTCTACAAGATATAGTTTAAATCTCTCTGTCTCTGTCTCTCTCTGTCTCTCTCTCTCTCTCTCTCTCTCTTTCTCTCTCTCTCTCTCTCTCTCCCTCTCCCTTGCTTGATTTGATACGTTTACCCTTCAGAAGTAAAGCCTTGGACCAGCTTTTCCATGCTCTTTGATTGGTAGCTTAGTCTCTAGGATCTCCCAGGGATCTAGGTTAGTTGACACTGTAGGTCTTCCTTTGGGATTTCCATTCTCTTTAGCTCCTTCAATCTTTCCTCTAACATTTCCATGGAGGTTCCCAACTTCAGTTCTATGATTGACTGTAAGTACCTACATGTGTCTCAGATGCACAAGAGCCCTTTCAGAGCTTTCAGAGGACCACCAAGCTAGGCTCTTGTCTGGAAGCACAGAATGACATCTGTAATAGAATCAGGGTTTGGTGCCCACACATGGAATAGATCCCTAGTCAGGCCAGTCACTGGTTGGCCTTTCCTTCAGTTTCTGCTCCATTTTGCCCCTTCAATTCCTTTAGACAGGAAGAATGCTAAAGTGTTTGAAGGTGGATTGGAGACCCAATTGCTCCACTGGGGGTCCTATTTCACTACTGAAGGTGGTCTCTTCAAGTTCCATCTCCTCATTGTTGGGCATTTCAAGGTCAACTTCACTGAGTCCTGGTAGCTTCTAAAGTCCTTTCTTTGTTTTTATTAATTATTATAACCCATTTGGTCCACTTAGTGCTGACTTTATGTACATGGCTATATAGTGCCATCTACTGGAACACTAGAAACCCACCATGAACCACACTGCAGAAGAGAAATGATTACGAATATTGAATAGTTACTACCAGTCTCACACTGTTTATTTTCTTCCCATTTCCACATTTAGTAATTAATGTCTTTGTGCATAAAGTACACTCTTGTTATTCCATTCTCAAGAGTAATTACTACCAAAATTGACAGTTGGAATTTTTATTTTTTAATAAGCTCACAAACCAGTTGGAGTTGGCTCATCAGTTAATCCTTTATATTCAGTGTTACGGAATATGATATACAGTTGCATGAGCAGATAAGTTGATTGTACAGAACAGCAGGGGCAGCTAGGGACAAGAAAGACAGCACACTAAAGATTGAATTAATATGGGTAATTTTTAAAATTCTAAGCAACAACAAACTTTCTTGTGTGTATATTCACATGACAAAATAAGATAAATAGAATTAGTTATAAATACAGTTAAATGAAATTTAAGGTGGAAAATTCAAAATCAGGTAGATGATTCAAAAAATCAGAGCACACATTTAGAATTTCAGACACATAGGGTCAGAAAAAACAAACAAACAAAACCAAACTCTTCTTTGTTCTATTACAATCCAAATTCTATCTATGCAGAACAACAACAACAACAACAACAACAACAAAAAAAAACAGAGAGAGAGAGAGAGAGAGGAAAAACAAAGATATTCCAGAGCAAATCTACAACTCACATATAAAGACAGTGTCACCTAACTAGAAGCAAAATTTTTAGCAGTCTCTAAAAGCCAGAATGTATTGATTGACGTAGCTCATGTTCTAAAATGGCATTATCTATCTGCCAATTATGAGACCAAGATATACTCCATAATTTTAAAAAGGAAATTTTCCATAATAAACATATAATAAAGAAATTTACAACCACAAAGCTAACTTGGCAGGAGATACTTGAAAGAACACATACAAAAGAGAATGATCAATATCAGGACAGTCAGAGGGCATAGTAAGCAACACTTGAACTTGAATAAGCAAACAAAGACTGAATCAAGACTAAACAGACCAAAATAACATGAAGATAAGTGACATAGATCTTTCAATAGTAACTATGGATGTTAACAGTTTTGAGTTTTCCACTGAAAACTAAATATCACTATACAAGTTTAAAAATAGTAACCATCTAATAATTGCTTCCAAGCAGCAGTAAAGATAGTCACAGTTGTAAGATAAAAAGGTCATTCCAAACAAAAGTAACTAAAAAGCTAGGGATTGTAGCTGTTTAAATATATCACAAAATAGACTTTACACCACAGGAGGAATGAAGATGAATTCATAATAATTAAGGAACCAAACAACAAGAAGGACACATCATCTATATGTCATCTATCTATCTATCTAACTATCTATCTATCTATCTATCTATCTATCTATCTATCTATCTATCTATCTGTCTATCTTCATCATCTATCTACCTACCTACCTACCTATCCATCCATATCTATCTATCTATCTATCTATCTATCTATCTATCTATCTATCTATCTATCTATCTATATGTGTCTATCTTAAACATTCATGCATCTCAACAAAAGCTTGGCATCAATAGTAAAAAACCCAAACAAAAACAAAACAAAAAACAAAAACAAAAACAAAAGGGAAACATCATGCTTTCCAAACTGACAACTAATTTTGATTAAAATAGCAAGAAAAAAATACAACTTGAACCATTAATTGGACTTAGGCATCTGCAAAATATTTCAACCAACAACTGCATCATAAACATAGTTCCCAGAAGTTCATGACATCTCCCCAGAGTTCACCATGCCATACTCCATAATCTAAGCATTAATAAATGTAAAATAAATAAAATAATCTCTACCATCCATCTAATTACAGTGGAATAAAATTAGAAAACCACAAAGGAAGAAACTCCAGAAAATGTACAAACTCATAGAAGTTTAAAGACTATTAGATCTGTAGGCACTCAGGATGAATTTTTTTAAATCTTAAAATGAATGAAAATATAGCATGCAGGATACAGTGTGAACAGCTCGAAGAGGGAACTTGGTAGCTACAAGCACGTGCACGGAAAGCTCAATGATGCTTCAAATAAATGTAATGGCAAATCTCAGGGTCTTATAAAACAAAAGTCATGCCAATGATATATATTAAAATAAATAAGACCCAAATGAATGAAATTTAAAGAAAAATTGGAAATAAATGAGCAAATATCTGGTAAAGGTAGACAAGTAGATAAAGTGGAGGAAAGCCTCAATATCACAAGCAATAAAGAGTGGCATTTCACAATGTATGACCATAAATATTTGGAGGCTCACTATGACATTCTTTGACAACTGTATTTCCATAAAATAGAAAACTCAAAGAAATGAAAAACGTTTATAAGTGTGTGGGCAAACCAATTTTTTTTAAAAAAGGATATAAACAATTTACACAAATATTTCATGAATGATTATTTTAAAACCTTAATAAACACAGTCCAATTTTAAAAATGGAAAAGCAATGATAAATCCTCTGCAGAATCCAATTACATCAATAAAATATTAACATCATGCTCCTTAAAGCTAGTCTATAAAATATTAAAGGAATGAACATTAATGAACTCATTCCAAGATTACAGAATACAAGAGGTATTAAGAGTGACACTGAAAGGCCCAATTGAAGAAAGATGAATCATAAATTCATGATTTTGGAATTTAAAAATGTAATAACATCAGAAGAAAATTTTAAAAATTGTAAATCATAACCTACATTATAAATAAATGAAAATAAATTTGACCAAAAGAAATATACACTTGATACAATACATACAGTTGAAACTGCATAAAATTAGACTTTTATCTAAATATGTGGAAAAAATATAGAAAGAGAAAAAACTTGTTCTTGTTGTGTGTTTTGTTTTTTTCTGTGTGTTTTTATATAATCTATTGTGATTAAATTATTAGCTCAGTGAGAAGCACTTCTTTAGAAAGCAATAGCACTTGCCTAGGTAAAATTAACAGCACATTTTATTTTTTTAATTTTTTAATTTATCTTTTTTAACTTATTCACTTTACATCCTGGTCACTGCCCCTCCTGGTCACCTCCTCCCACAATCCTTCCCCAGCCTCCTGTTACCTTCTCATTTTAGCGGGTGGACCTCTGCTAGATATCCCCTACTCTGGCTCTTCAATTCTCTGTGAGACTAGGCACTTCCTCTTCCACTGAGGTTAGACAAGGCAGCCCAGCTAGCAAAGCATATCCTACTGTTGCAGGCAACAGCTTTTGGAATAGCCCCCACTCTAATTGTTTAGGACCCACATGAAGACCAAGATGAACATCTGGACATAAGTCAGGGGAGGCCTAGGTCCAGCCTGTGTATAATCTTTGCTTGGTGTTTCAGACTCTGAGAGACCTAAGAGTCCAGGTTAGTTAAGTCTATTGGTCTTCCTGTGGAGTTTCTACCCCCTTAAGGCCCACAATCCTTCCTCTGATTCTTCTGTAAGAGTCCCCAAGCTCCATCCTATGGCTGTGGTTGTATATATCTGAGTGACCTGTTTGGTAGATTTTCTCATAGAATAGCCATGCTAGCCTCATTTCTCCAAGCATAACATAATATCATTAACAGGGTCAAGGATTGGAACTTGCCCATGAGATGGGTCTCTATTTGGACCAGTTATTGGTTGGCCATTCCCTCAGTCTCTTTTCCATCCCATGTCTGCAGTTCTTGTAGTCAGTATAAATTTTGGGCTGAAAGTTTTGTGGGTGGGTTGATGTCTCTAACAATCAACTGGTGTGCCTGCGTAATTGCTTTAACTTTAGATGATAGATAAATAGATAGATAATAGATAGATAGATAGATAGATAGATAGATAGATAGATAGATAGATAGATGATAGATAGACATACAGACAGATAGATAGATAGTTGCATTTGTTGAAATAATAGCTGCAGAAAATCTTAAGATGGTTAAATCCCATGCTGAACAAGTGTGAAGACCTGAGGTCAAACACTCAGAAGCACATAAACAGCAGATGTGGTGGCACAGCATATAACCTAAGCAATTATTCACTGATCTGTAAGGAGAAATAAGTCTCTGGATTCATGGGAATGAGGAGATCCTGCCGGTATAGTAACAAACCGGCTCTGTGAAACATAGTGGACTGTGAGTTCATATACTGCTATGAGAGACACACTTCTGTACTCAGACACAGAAATATGCACACAGATTCAAAATTCATTTTAATTTGGTGAGTTGAAAAAATACGTAAATAATCGAGAGTGGTCATCTCTGAAATGACATACACACAAACAACAAAAGTGGACTCAGCATATTAATTACATTTATGTATCTGTGAACACACACACACACACACACACACACACACACACACAAAGAAATAGTAAAGAAAAAGTGAAGCAGAACCTCTCAGGAGTTGGAATGAAGTAGCAGGAGGGTACAACTGATGTAAATCTGTTTTAAGTAAAAACATATTAAAATTATGTCAAACCTTATAACTACACAAATGACTAAATTTTCATTGAATATTTCATGAATTCAACTTTCTTATGCTGCTTTCTTCAGACTTTGGAGTTGAGCAATTCTTGTGCCATTGAAGTTATCTTTCCAAGAATCTCATGTAAATTGTAAGACAGAGTTTACCTGGAAGTTTCTAATGTTGTTCATTCGAAATTAATATTTAGATTCATGTATGTCCTTGTTTTCTGAATACTGTTCATTGTTAGTGCTATATAATATCTTATATGAATATATCAAAATGTGTTGACCCATTTAATTAGTTTTTATTTCAGTTTATTGATTTAAAATAATTAAAAGTAAATATGCATTTTGTTCAAGTCTTTGTGTAAGCATAATGATTTTATAATTACCTTGTTAGAATTGCTAGATTCTGTAAGTGATGTTCAGTTTTAAAATAGGCTTTGGAAATATTTTCTGCTGTGAACTTATTACTCCTAACAACATGGAGACCTGCCAAGGATTCATGGTAGTCATGTTGGTTAGATTATGACAATCACTCATTGTGTGCTTCTGGTATAGACTACATTTGAATAAACATTTCTTGTGTATTAATTATGATATATATTTGCTAATATTTTGTTGATTATTTAAAATTTGTATCCACTAGGTATACTGCCTTGAATTATTTACTTGTTTATGTTACAAATATGCTTCTTTTCTCTTTTATTTTATGCTATAAGAAATGTTATCATCATAAAATATTTGCACATTATATTCTTCTATTTCTTGAACATGGTACTGCAGAGTTAATACTTTTATTTAAAATTGTTAGCAGACCAATAGAGAAAGTATCTCATTCTAAAATTTTCTGTGTTTTATGTAACTTCTGATACAGTTTATTTAATGCATGTCAGGCAACACATATGATTATATTTGAGAAAGCTCTGATATTGTGGTGTTCAAAACATTCCTTGTGATATTGGTTATCTTGTGTGTAAGCATAATGTACTTGATAATACTTCTTGCTGTCTGTCATAGTGGGATTTGAGACAAGGAGTGATATCACTTCTCTTATTTCTAATATTGGTAATTTTTCTTTTCTCTTGATTCATCTGACTACAAATCTATATATTTTACCCACCATTTTCAAGGAAAACAATCCCTTGACTTCTCTCTGGTGTGTGTACAATGACTTCTGTTTTAATATTTATATATCTCTACCTTGTATTTCCTCGGTTGTAATTTTAGTTGCTCTAACTACTTTAAGGTAGAACACTGAACCACTCTTTATTACTTACCCTTTTACTAATAAAATGGTTAAGAGTTATAAATTTCCCTCAGTCATAGTTTAATAAAAATGTTTACCTTGATTTTATTATAATAACCTAACTTATTATAATGAGCCTGTATGTTTTCCACAACAAATCCTAAAATCTAGTCACTATGCATATAGTTCAATTTTCTCTTATCAGGCATTTCTCACATGATCTTGATCAATTTTATATTACATATAAAATTCTACTCAGAGAGCCAAGATTGAGTGATACTTACAATTATTCAAGTCAACTTTTCATTAATTTTAATTGTCATTAAATTTAATTGTAATTAAAAGTAATAAGTTAATTTAAAATAAATATATAGGTCATTTAAATTCCCTAGTTAATTTTAATTTGCTTAATTATTGCAGTAATTATTGAGATATAAATATTGAAATCACCATTTAAATGGCTAATTTTCTTATGTCCCCCTCTCTGGCAAGTGTGGCTTCTCTGTTTCTAAGTGAAAGACTTTGCAATTTTTATATCTTTATCCCTTTATCACTAAAAATATCTTTTAGCTTATAATAGTTTCTCCGTGTCAATCTACTCCATAACATTAAAACATCATCATTAACTTTGATATAATGTGGTTTGATGTGATACAATTTTTTCACTTTCTTTTATTTGAAGAATATTTAGGTTGAATGACACTTCACAAAATAATGCCCTTGCCTAAGATCTGAAAGTTTTACTTATCCAAAGCTTTGAAGTCGTGTCTCAGTAAACAAAGTTGAAATTAGGTAAGGATCCTGAATATAAGTCTGTCAGATACAACTCTGCATTTCATGAGAATAATGGAGAACTAATCTCAAATAAACACTGCTGTGGATGGAACTGGATGCATGATTATTTCCTCGGAGAAGGATAGAACACCAATGAACAAGAACATGAAGTTAAGTAACTGGATACCACAAAAGAAGAGAAAACATCTGTGCTGGCTACTTTTTGCCAACTTGAAAGAGGAAAGTCCAACTGAGAAACTGCCTCCAACTGATTGACCTGTAATGATATTCAAGTAGTGTTTTTTAATTATTTATTGATGTCTGAATACTTAGCCAACTGACAGTGGTTGGTGTTATCCCTGGGTAGGTGGCCCTGGGCTGCATAAAGAAGATACTTTAACTGTCTATAAACCTTGGAGTAAGTCACTAAGCAGTGTTACTCCATGAACGCTGCTTCAGTTCACAACTCCAGGTCCCTATTTGAGTAGTTGCCCACGTTTATCTTAATAAGTTTCTTACACTTATGAAGTGTAAGACAATTACATCTTTCTTTATTTTGATAAGCGTAATTTCATAGAACCAGGGAAACAAACCAGTGCAGACAAGTTTTTGTTGTTGTTTCATTTTGTTTTTTTGAGACAGGGTTTCTCTGTGTAGCCCTGGCTGTCCTGGAACTCACTTTGTAGACCAGGCTGGCCTCGAACTCAGAAATCTGCCTGCCTCTGCCTCCCAAGTGCTGGGATTAATGGCGTACATCCCCACTACCTGGCTAGTGTAGACAAATTAACTTCAAACTACAATCAATAATTTTAGTTAAAACATTAGATCACATGATTCAAAATAACTGCAGAAAAGAAATTTTAATATTATTATCACAAAAAGTAAATATTCAAGGTGATTATCATGATATCAAAATATAATATTTAACTGTAATAAAAGACTGCTTTGTTCCATGAATATGAACATTAATTATCTCTAGAACAAAAACGCAAGATATAAAATTAAAGAAAAATGTGATGACATCGATGTCAGTATGTTTACTCAATTCTTTGATGGTGTTATTAAAATTGCCTTAGTCACTGGAGTCTTTATGTTGAAAATAATTAAAAAAACATTTACATTTCTAAATTGTCTATCACATGTTATCAGAAAAAATAGATGAAAAGAGAAAAATAAAAGATGACAGATACAGGGTAAGTGTATTAAATGATTTAAAAAGTACAAGAAGAGGGACATGTCAACAAAGGCATTGAATGTTAACAGTGGCATTGAATTCAAACTGACAAAATTATTTTGTTTTCAAGATATTATAATTAAGAAACTTCTGCTTCTCCAGAGTTTGGAGTAAGCTGTCACACAGAAAACTCAGCCAGGCATGTATCCCAATGCATAGTGGAATCGTTATTCTAGACCAGACTGTTATTTATTCTTTAAAAACCATGTATCAGCATACATATCCCAATAATGTTCCCAGCAGTGCCCATGGCTACATATATTGTATTTTACTATAATGTGGATGTGATAAGTTTTAATATTTACTCATTTTTATTACATTTTAGTCAAGTTACATATACAATGTCATCACCATGAACATTTGTGGCTACTCATCTCCTAGAGAAGAACTTTCTTATATGCATTTGCTATGTATTTGTATTTCTTCTTCCTTCATATTTTGTCATCATGGTCATTTGAGTAATTTTCGTCACACCCTGCACCTTCTTGTCCACACCTAGCAGTGCTTATTTTTGGTTAAACTTTTGTCAAAGACTTTTTTTAAAAACTATATTCTTTTTGTCATGGTGGTACATTTTTGTAAGTCCCGCATTCATGAAGTAGAGATGGGTAGATTCAGGGGATCACTTCAATTTTCTTGTATCTGTCAACACTTACTTTGTGACCAAGTATATGGTCAATTTTGAATAAACTCCTTTGAGGTACTGTGAAGAAGGTACATTCTTTTGTGTTTGCATGAAATATTCTATAGATATTGGTTAGGTCATTTGACTCATAAAGTCTTTTAGTTTCATTATTTTCTTTTTAGTTTCTTTCTGGGTGACCTGTCAATTGGTGATAGTGGGGTGCCTTACCACCCATTAATTGTATTGAAGTCTCGTACAATTAATGTCTGCTTTTAGATTTAGCAAATGCTTTTTACAAATGTAGGTGCCCCTGCATTTTGGGCATAGATATTAGGAACTGAGAAGTCATTTTGAAAGATTTTCCATTGATGAATATGAATTCTCATTCCCCACATTTTTAGATTCACTTTGGAAGTCTATTTTATTAGATATGAGAATGACTACTCCACCTTGTTTCTCGTATCTTTTTGCTTAGAAAAAATTTTTCCAGCCCTTTAATCTAAGGTAATGTTTTTCTTTTTTTATGAGCCCCATTTCTTTATGTAGCAGTCTGGATCTTGTTTCCTCATCAATTTTGTTAGTCTGTGTCTTTTTATTGGGGGAATATACTCCATTTATGTTAAAAGATATTAATGATCTAATTACCAGTGATTGTTCATTCCTGTTATTTTGATGGTTTTGATGAGAGAGAGAGAGAGAGAGAGAGAGAGAGAGAGAGAGAGAGAGAGAATATACTTCCCTTCTTTTGTGTATGGAATATCTTGATTTGTCCATCTATGGTAAGTGAATATTTTTTTCTGGTTATAGTAGTCATGGCTGGCATATGTGATCTCTTAGAAACTGCAAGACATTTGCCCAGGCCCCCTTCTATCATATCTTCTAGGCCTAATATTCTTTCATCCATCTTTTCTTGTATTCTGTTGGTGATGCTTATCTCTGTATGTTCTACTTACTTACCTAATATTTCTATCTCCAGGACACACTCAGTTTTTTTTTTTAATTGCATGTATTTCCATTTTCAAGTCTTGAACAGTTTTATTCATTTCATTCACCAGATTGACTGTATTTTTCTGTATTATTTAAGGATTTATTTATTTCCTTTCTAAAGGCCTTTATCATCTTTATTTTTTTTAATTAGATATTTTCTTAATTTACATTTCAAATGCTATCCTGAAAGTTCCCTATACCCTCTCCCTGCCCTGCTCCCCTACCAACCCACTCCCACTTCTTCATCCTGGCGTTCCCCTGTATTGGGGCATATAAAGTTTGCAATACTAAAAGGCCTCTCTTCACAATGATGACCGACTAGGCCATCTTCTGCTACATATGCAGCTAGAAACACGAGCTCTGGGGGTTCCGGTTAGTTCATATTGTTGTTCCTCTTCAGCTTGCAGACCCCTTCAACTCCTTGGGTATTCCTGCTATCTTGAGATTATCCAGGGCTTGCTGTAGTAGGATACATGGGATCTGGTGGTACCATACTCCCCTGACTTGATCTTGTTGACTAGGTTCTTAGTCTGGCCATTAGCCATCTGGTTGTTCTTAGGCAGACCTCTTGGAATGGGAGCAGAGCTGTGGGCTAGAAAATGGGGCACATGGGCAACAGAGTACAGCTCACAGCTGGTGGCCCTTCCAGGAGTCAGAGAAGAGGTGTGGATGAATGGAAGGGTTCTCATCTCCTGCCAGTAGACTTCTAGAAATGCATGCATATCTATGGGCCAGGGGAAAAAATGAAAATGAAGGTGATAATGTATTAAATGCATTTTTTTGTTTTTGTTTTTACACAAACTCTCACTATGTAGCCATGGATGACTGAGAACTCACTGTGTAGACTATACTGTCCTAGAACTGAGAAATCAGCTTGCCTCTGTATCACAAGTACTGAAATTAAAGATATGCACCATATTGCCCGGTTATATTTTGTATTAATTAAATTTATATTTTTCCAATTTTTTAAATGCATATAATCCATTTTTATTACTCTCACATTGCCTGTGCTTTTAAAAAAATGTTTCTCTATTCCAATTTGTTTTGTCCTATGACCCTTTCAACCAAGACAGTCGGTATATGAGTTTGAAACATTTGGAACGATAGGCATATGAATGGGTATAAAATGAGAGCAATGACTCCCACTTTCTCAGAATACATCAAGCATCAACAGTATATCAGAGTTACATAGTCTTTATTTTTAAAATATGACACATTTAAAATACAAGATATTTAATATTTGAAAGATTTTATTTTTTTTTCTCTTGGAATAAATAATTTTAATTGTATCATGTCAACGAATAAAAAGGGATTGAGAAATCATTTGCTTCAGTACCTGGAGAGGAAGCTCAGATTGAATATCAGAGTTGGAATTCAGGCTGACAGTGATGTTGCCAATCTTGCAGGTCATACTGTAGAAGTTAAAGCAACATATGTACATGCAGATGGCACTATCACAGGAGGGAACTGTGATATTTCAGATGACAAAATGGAGTCCAAAGCACTTTAAAAGGTTAACAAGAGGGTCATGAAACATAATCCAACAGGATTGTATATAAATATTTTGATCTGGATTCTAAATTCAGCCTTATAGGATTTGGGGAGGAAAAAAAGGAGTTATTTGAAAATTTCTGAAACAAACAAACAACAACAAAAAAAAAATCAATGGTTTTACCCACTAGGATACCAAATTAAAACAATAAAATAAGTACCAATACCACCAGAACTCGTGTCTCTAGCTGTGTATGTAGCAGAAGATGGCCTAGTTGGCCATCATGGGAAGAGAGGCCTCTTGGTCATGCAAACATTATATCCCCCAGTGCAGGGGAATGCCAGGGCCATGATGTGGGAGTGGGTGGGTAGGGGAGTCGGGCGGGAGATGGGAGAGGATATAGGGGACTTTCGGGATAGCATTTGAAATGTAAATGAAGAAAATATCTAATAAAAATTGGAAAAAATAAAATGTAGTAATTTAAATATATCCATAAAACCTAAATTTGTTCTAGAGACCTAATGATATAATAATATTAGCACTGGATTCAAATAATAAGACAGGACATAGATTCTTCACAAATGACAGGTTTCTACATATTATGGGTATTATGAGTCAAGAAAACAGTGCTCAGTACTTATCAAAAGTGATTGATTTTTGTTGTTGTTGTTGTTGTTGTTGTTGTTTTTTTTTTTTTTTTCGAGACAGGGTTTCTCTGTGTAGCCCTGGCTGTCCTGGAACTCACTTTGTAGACCAGGCTGGCCTCGAACTCAGAAATCCGCCTGCCTCTGCCTCCCGAGTGCTGGGATTAACGGCGTGTGCCACCACGCCCGGCTTGATTTTTTTTTTTTTTTTTTTTTTTTTTTTTTTTTTTTTTTTTTTTTTTTTTTTTTTTTTTTTATAGATCTGCCAAGCAGAGCTACAAACAATACAGCACATGTTCAGGTAGGAAAGTGAGCAGTAGACACAGGAGTCTAGAAGAAGAAATGCTAAATTCTCCAGAATCTTGGAAGCCAGCAGTGGGTTTTAAATTCCACTAACATTATTAGGTAAAAACTGGACTGAGTGACAAGTGGTTGCATACCTCTTGACATGAGTACAGCAATTCAAACTCCAGACTTCTTAACCCCATGCCCTCTCTCCACCTCTTTCTATACAATTTTAGCACTAAACCTTGATGACTATGAGATAATATCAAATAAAACAAATATGCTCCCAAAGAAATTATATCTGTTTTAAGATCACTTTGACACCTAGACAAAAAGAAGATATGATAAAATTTAGTAGATTACAATGTAAACATAAAATTTCTGTGCTAAACTCACTCCAGTGAAGTCTGCATGGCAAGTTCAAAATCTTGGTCTCAGTCCTGAGGCAAAAAGTTTCATGGAAACTAGTCTCCTGGAACCTTGGCATCCTGTAGCACGAATGCTAAGATTTGTCCTTGTGATAGTCGGTGGTGTTATATTATAGGTAATTCTACTCATTCAGAATTAATGTCTCCAGTGTTGATAGACAGTGAAAGAAATCAGACATTGCAGTTTACTGGGTAAGAGCTAGAAATCTCAGGGCAAGTTCTACAAAGCAAACTTGGAATTACAGCTGAGTCACTCCCATATGCAGGAATTTACAATGGCCTAGGAAGGAGGAGGGTTTTTTTTTTTTTTGTTTTGTTTTGTTTTTTGTTTTTTTTTTTTTTTTTTTTTTTTTTTTTAAGGTGGAACTGCAGTATTGCATTATTCATAAAAAGGTTAGCAAGAGCAGAACCCTCTGGTACAAGCTTTCACAAAGCTCAGAGGAATCGCATACATTGTGACTAGGGTATGAAATCTTCACCTGGCTCCTAGAATGGCTGACTTTAGAAAGGGCCACATTTTATCTCAGTTGTAACCACTGCCTGGTTCCTGTCAGTCTTTATGTATGCATTTCTCTTTTTTGTGTCAGACAACTTTAATGTACTTTTTTCTGATGTTTCACCTAACTTCTTTATTTTCTTCTGAAATATAAGTCTAATGCTTGCTTTGAGAAATTACATTCAGAACAACACTCCTTTGTGTTCATGTCTGTTTGTCACTTTTTGCCTACTCTTTGCCTACCTGAGTACTAGGACCCTGATTCCCCCCGTGGGTTGAGGGACTGTGTGAGTCCTGTCAGTGGCATTCCTGCTTTTGATATGAAATAAATATATACAGCATCAAATCTGTTATATTTTCCAAGAAAATAAAACAAAAAGTTTTGCCTCTAAGAGTATCAGGAAAGAAGTTTAAAGTCAGTAATTTCATAAAATAGTAGAAAGTAAGTGAACAAGTGAAATCAGTGTTACTTATCAGAAACTAGTTTACTTAGCTAGACATGATGGTTCACACTTATAACCATAGAACTTCATAACAGAAAAAGGAAAATTAGGCATTCAGGAGCAGCTTTGCCTACAGAGCAATTTCAACACCAGTTTGAGCTATATGATGCCTATTTAAAAGAATAAACATCACATAATCAGCCACCAAATGTAGATACTACTGCACACACCAGCAGGATATTGCTGAAAGGACTCTGATATAGCTGTCTCCTGGCAGGCTTTGACAGTCCCTGACAAATACAGAAGTGGATGCTCACAACCATCTATAGGGCAGAGCACAGGGTCCCCAATGTAGGAGCTAGAGAGTACCCAAGAGCGAGCTGTAGGGGTCTGCAACCCTATAGATGGAACAACAATATGAACTAATCAGAACCCACAGAGCTCTTGTCTCTAGCTGCATATGTATTAGAAGATGGCCTACTTAACCATTACTCGGGAAGAAAGGCCCTTGGTCTAGCAATGTTTATATGCCCCAGTACAGGAGAATGCCAGGGCCAAATAGTGGGAGGGGGAGGGTAGGGGAGCAGGGCGGGGGGGTGAGTATAGGGGACTTTTGGGATAACACATCGAAATGTAAATAAAGAATTTCTCTTAAAAAAAAAAGAATAAACTTCTGTAATTTTTTATTACCAAAAATTAAAAATGGTTGTTAATGTGAAAATGCAACACACTTATAAATAAAGTAATTATAATTAAACCAACATCGAAAAACCTAATAATTATATTTAAAAGAAAAATTGCTAGCAGAATACACTATCAAGTTATAATATATCAGTCCATATATTGAACAACGTCCTTGTGAGCAAAAGTCATAAAACTGAATAGTAAAGTGTATGTGTGTGTGTGTGTGTGTGTGTGTGTAATATATAGGATGATACACATGTAGAGGGATAGCAAGATATTGGGTATTCTGCTCTATCAGTCTCCATTTTATTGTGTTGAGACAAAATCACTCACTGAGTTGAGGCTGAAGGTCCAGAGGAATGTTTCTTATAATTTGCTATGTAACACAAGGAAATGATAGGAGTCCATGTTGGCCAAACAGAAGAGAAGTGTATGAGAAAGAAAAATTACAAATATTCATACAAGTCCAAAGGAAAGACAGGGGCAAAAAGATGATTCAGAGACTGAAGGAAGAGCCATCTTGGTACCAGCCTACCTGGGGATCCTTTCTGTCTGCAGATAACAAACTCCTACACTGTTGCTATTGCCAAGAGGGGCTTGCTGACAGGAATGCCATATGGATGTATGGATGTTCCTTGAGAGGTTCTGCCAGCACCCGATCAATGCAGATGAGGATGCTTGGAGCCAACCATTAGACTGAGCTCAGGGAACCCAATGGGAGAGTTGGCAGAAGGACTTGAGGAGTAGAGAGGGATTGCAACACCATAGGAAGAACAATGTCAGATGGCTAGACCACTGAGTGCTCTCAGGGATTAGGCCATCAATCAAGTAGTGCACAGGAAAGGATCCATGGTTCCAGACATATATATAGCAGAGTATGGCCTTGTCTGACATGAATGGGAGGGGAGGGCCTTGGTCCTGTGGAGTTTTGATGCCCCAGCATAGGGGAATATAGGAACAGTAGGACAGGAGTGGGTAGGTGGGTAGGTGGGTAGTGAAGCACCCTCAGAGAAGCAAAGTGAAGGGGGAGGGGGTGGATGTGGGAGGTGTGTTGTGGAGCAGTACCTGGAAAGGGGTAATCATTTGAGATGTAAATGAGTGAAATGATTAATAAAACAATTTTCCTTTGTCAATTTAAAAAGCATGAGAAAAATATGAAAATTCAGGGGTCAAACAGGAAAAATTGAGTTTGATTTTAAGATGTGGAGGGACAACTGTTATTTTTTTCAATTCATTGTCTTCCATAAAATTAATAAACATACAACTTAACTCCTACTCCTAAGGAACAGGAAACATTAAAGAAATATGGGTGGAAATATCATAAGAGCCAGAAAAACAATTTTCTGTAAGACTGTGTCTTCTAGGATGGTCATAAGCTATGCCCAGGAAGTCTCACTAACATTGTCTAAGTACCTACTAAACAAGGATACCAATAGACACTCTAATGAAGAAGGTTTTGTCTTGCACCACATATAAACATTCTTTGCCTAAGGTGCTGGAATAACTGGGAAAGGACAATCACACATTTGAAAAAACCTGATTTCTGAGTCCTAGAACACACACAATAGCAAATTGTGGAAGTGCATGTCATCATAGTGCACCCACAGAGCAACAAAAGGTGGAGACAAAAGACTCTCTGGAACCTTGTGCTGAATAAATGACTCTGTCTCAGATGAACTGAAGGACAAAGACTGACTAACCCCTGAGATTGAGCACAGTATCACATGGGGATACTCATATATCCAATGAAAATGCACCCAAAACTTGTGCATATATGCAAGAATCATATATGCAAAGCAAGACAAAGAGTTAGAGATGAGAGAAAGAGAGAAAGAGACAGAGACAGAGGAGACAGGGAGACAGACAGACAAACAGACAGACAGAGAATTAATCAAGGCCCTCTAACCTTCCAAACTGCCCAAGAATATACCAAATCTACTGTCTGTGGACCTTCTGCTAGTCCCCACTCTATCATATTCATGGGACTTAAGCATTATTGTAAACAGGAATTATCCCTAGATATGTGATGATTTTGTCTCTGACCTCTATATGATATTCATCCATCATTCAGGGCATTTTACATGTCTAATTTGATAGCAACTAATAATATTAAAGTATTTGTAAATGTGGACACATTTAATCCTTAAGTTACAGAAAATGAGAAACTTTTTGTAACAAAATAAAGACAATATAAAACAAACTTCATTTTACTGAGGAAGTGAGGATAAGTAATTTCATAAATAATTTTACTAAGATGTCTTAGTAAATTGAAGACAAGCAAGTAATCTGTTAAGAATATAAAAATTTTAAAAAAGAATATAAAAATTTAGATATTCAACCTGATAGAAAAGGAATTATAATTGCAAATGTGGAGTACAATTATTTATTCAAGGGTCCTTGCTGAATTAAAGCTTACTTTATGGCAAGATTATTTTTTATTTAAGATACTGTTATTAATCCCATTTTAAGGAGAATGTTCTTATAGTTTCACTCAATGAAATTACTTCAAGCTTCCAGGTTTATTTATGTACTTCTAACTGAATACTAGCATTCAAATAGCTTGAGTTCAGTCTATACTTTGTTTTTTAACAAACTGGAAAGAATTAATAAACAAACAAAATATTTAATGTCTCACATATGATCTAAAAGAATGTGATCACTGTGATTAGTGAAAGATCACTGGGTAAATCATATCTGGATTAATGGCACATGGAAACTGTAAGGGAATATAACTAATGGATTAAGTGAATTGAAAATCCAAGTGTATACTTCCCAATGAAAGGCTAATTTTCAGTTACCATAAAATTGCTCTTCCATACAATCATCCTCAAAATATAAGTAAATGTTTGAGAGTGATTTTTTTTTCACAAGATTCTTCACCAAGATTCTAGCTTTTGTTCTTTCCAGTGACAATCATGCTTTGTTATGTGTATATGGTCTTAAACCCAGTATACTTTGACAATATTAGTGAGATACAAAACCTAACTTGGTGTTGATTGCATGATCTGACTGTGCTATGTTTCCTACTACCTTGACTTCAACTATGTTGATAGCTTAAAAATACCATTAGTGGAAGCATTTACACTTAGGCCTCCTGTGAAAGCAGCAAATAGAACCTCCTTTTAAAATAAATAACTGACATGATTGATGTCTACTAACATTTTTTTCATTTCTATGTCAATTTCCAGACAAGGCATTACAAAGTCTTCTCTTTCTTATATAAGATATTAAATGAATAAGATAATGCTGGAAAGATACATGAACAGTTAAGACGCTTCCTGCTCTTTCAGAGATTCCAAGTTCACTTCCTAAAATCTTTTCTTTAGGATTTACAATTCTATCTTGAGGGGATCCAATGCTCCTTTCTGACCTTAGAGGGAACTGTTTTGTATATATATATATATATATATATATATATATATATATATATATATCCACCCAACATAAATAAAAAGAAATTAAATCATGAAAATTGAATGAACTAGGTCAGTTAAAATGGAAGCAAACAGCAAGTTACAAACCACAGTAAATAAATAAATACATATATATTCCAAATCAAACACTCATTCTACTTAAAATAATGGATTATCTTTCCAATGGCATTCTATTTGTCACAGGAACTGTAAAATTTATGTCACATAATATAATTTATTTTTATGGTATAAACTAAAGAGCAAACAACATTGCTACTTCTGTTAGGATGAGTCTTCAATTGCTATCCCACAGTCAAACTCTGACCTATAATTCTTCCTGTCTGAAAGAACTGCAGGGATGGAAATGGAAAGGAGCCAAAGTGGGATCCAGCTCAAGCAGAGGTCCTAAGGCCTGACACTATTATTGAGGTTGTGGAGTGCTCACAAAAAGGGACCTAACATGACTACCTTCTGAAAGACCCAACCAGCAGCTGAAAGAGTCAGATGAAGATATTTGCAACCAACTTATGGACAGAAGCTTCTGATCCCTGTGGTTGAATTAGGCATAAGCTGGAAGAAGATGAGGAGGAGGTTGACCCTGTAGTAGCCTCAATTAACCTGGACCTCTGAGATCTCTCAGACACTGGATCACCAACCAGGCAGCCTACACCAGCTGATATGAGGCCCCCAACACATATACAGAAGAGGACTTCTGGGTCTGGATTCAGCCAGAAAAGTTGCACCTAACCCTGGAGGCCCAAGGGAGTTTAAGGGTCTGATGGGAGTAAGAGGAGACTTCCTAGTGGAGACAGGAGGGCAGGGAGGAGTTATGGGATGTGGAACATTCAGAGGATGAACCAGGAGGGGAATGAAATCTAGAGTTAAAAAAAAAAAAAAAAGACTGAAATGCACCTAAAGAAATGTTCAACATCTTAGTCATCAGGAAAATGCAAATCAAAATGACCCTGATATTAAACCTCTCACCAGTCAAAATGCCTAAGATCAAAAAACTCAGGTGACAGCAGATGCTGGCAAGCAAGTGGAGAAAGAGGAACACTCTTCCATTTTTGGTGGGATTGCAAGCTGGTGCAACCACTCCTGAAATTAATCTGGCGGCTCCTCAGAAATTTGGATATAGTACTACATGAGGACCCAGCTGTATCACTCCTGGGAATATACCCAGGTGATGCTCCAATATAAGGACATATGATCTACTATGTTCATAGCAGCCTTTTTTTTTATATATAATAGCCAAGAAGCTGGAATGAACTCAGATGTCCCTCAACAGTGGAATGTATACAGGAAATGTGGTACATTTGCACAATGGAATACTACTCAGCTATTAAAAAATAATTTCATGAAATCACAGGAAAATGGATGGATCTAGAAAATATCATCCTGAGTGAGGTAACTCAGTCACAAATGGCCACACATGGCATGTACTCATTGATAAGTAAATATTAGGGAACGAGTGTGGAATGCACAGGATACATTTCACTAACCACATGAAGCTCAAGAAGAAAACCAAAGAGTGGATGCTTCATCCTACTTAGAAGTGGGGACAAAATAATCATGGGAAGTAGAGGGTTGGAGGGACTTTGGAGGAAGAGAAGAGGGGAAGTCAGGAAGAATCATGTATGGGAGGAGATGGAGGAGATGTACAGAAGGTCAGAAAAATGAACAGAGATGTATAGCAAAGGGGCATTTGGAACTAGGGCTAGAAACCAGATGCCAGGAAAGCAAGGGGCTCCCAGGACTCCACGGGGATGTTATTAGCTGAAATACCCGACAAAAGAGAATCTGTTGGGAACATATTCAGAGGTTAGGTATGGTCCTGGGTTGAAAGTTGGGGCCACCCACCCATTTCCAAAATTTTAACCCAGAATTGCTCCTGTCTAAAGGAAATACAGGGGCAAAGGTTGGAACAGAGACTGAAGGAAAGGCCATCCAGAGACTGCCCCACCAAGGGATTCATCCCACATACAGACACCAAAGCCACATACTATTGCTGATGCCAAGAAATGCTTGCTGAAAGAAAATTGATACAAATATCTCCTGAGAGGCTCTGCCAGATCCTGACCAATACATATGTGAATGCTCACAGCCAACCCTCTGACTGAGCACAGGAATCCCAATGGAGGAGTTAGGAGGAGGACTGAAGGAACTAAACGGGCCTTATCTGACATCAATGTGAGGGAAGGCCCTTGGTCCCGTGAAGGCTTGATGTCCCTGTGTAGAGGAATGTCAGGGCAGTGAGGCTGGAGTGGGTAGGTAGGTGGGGGAGCACCCTTATAGAACCTGAGTAAAGAGGGATGGGATAGGGAATTTCAGGGGGAAACCTGGAAAGGGGATAACATGTAAATGTAAATAAATAAAATTTCAATTAAAATAATTATAATAATAATTAAAAAGAAAATGATAACTTTGTTTATGAAGTACAATGCAATGACTTCATTGCATGTACATTTTCATATGTATGAAATGTTGAATGAGTCAATGAAACTAATTAGCATGTGTAAAAAAAGTTGAGTCTTCAAGGAAACAGAGGTTTGGGGGAAGGGATGGTTGTTTTTAAACCATAACTTGAAATTTGATAAATCCAAATATCTCTACACATCAAGTAATATGCATCAAATTTATGGATTTCATATATCTATCATACCTCAAAATATGTTTTGAAAGTGCTATTTCCTGAATACTTTTATTTAGAAAGATGAGACCATTTGATGCACATTCATAGATAATGGTAATTTGTGTCTTAGAATGTATCAGGTTTATTGTATCTAGAATATTTCTAAATACTTTAAAATTCTTTAAGACATTTGTGATAGGTAAATAGGTGTGAGTGTGTATGTGGGGGGGGGGAAGAGTTATTTGTTGTATGTAAAAGTTTGAAGTTTTAGTGATAAAAAATATAATTTATAATCAGGCTTAAAGATAAAGCAGTGTTTAAATTTTAAATTCAAATATATGAGTTAGTTTTCTTTATTGTCATAATATTTCCTTTGCACATAAATTGTAACCTGATTTATGAAGTTAATTGCCTGTTGAACTTCTAGAGGAAAAGACCTAAGGGGCTTTAAGTTTAAATTTTCCAAACACTTTGGCATATGTGGATATTTTCAAATATCTGTGATATCACTTTGAAAGTGTCATAAGCTATCTTTGGACCATGTTGACCTTCTTTCTTGTGCCTGTCTCTCTGCCAATGAGAAACTCAACCTAGATTTCAGGTTGGGGCATCTTTTTCCCAAGACTTAGTTTTCCCTGTGTTTATATTCTGTTTCCACTCTACTATTAAACATGAAAAAACAAAACAAAACAAAACAAAACAAACAAAGAAAAGAAAACCACCCAATGTTACTTTGCTATTCTTTGGTGTCGCATCTTGAACACATGCTTCATATAAGAAAGTGTTTGTGCAGTTTCACAGTATTCTGGCATTTGTTTCTAGTGGTAGGGGTTTGTTTCCAGGAGATCGAGTGTAGAAATGATCACAGTGTAAACAGAAGCAATAAAAACAGATTTAAATTTTAATGAGTCATCTTCTATTTGTTCGTGAGATTATTTTGAGCCTATCCACTAACTTCTCTAAGCATTGTTTTATAATCATAAAGTCAGTGTAATGACCCATACTCTGTTTCCCTCACAGGCTTAAAGTGAGAATAGAGCATAAAAAAATTTAAAGACCATAAAACTAGAATCCATATACTAAAGGAGTCTATATTGCTGCCCAGAGGAAGAAGAAGCTTATGTCTGATAAATATGCATCCAAATCAGCCAGAAAAGCCCTCTATTATATACAAATATCAAATCTGCTACAATACTACTTATCAATCTCCTAGAACATAATATATCCTAAAGAAACATCATATGCACATATGTGAAGCTTTGATTCAAATGTGAAGAATAGTATAAACAGACCAGAAAATGAGCCATTATATCGATAGATTGATCCTCAGATTACAGTGGGAAAAAAAATCTACCATGAACATGAAGACATTAAGGCATAAATGCTTTACTTTACTTTACTTTATGGAAATGCAGTCATACTCAATATGACAGCTATTTTAAGGAGGACCCCCCACTAGGAAATACCCTTAAATTTGGTGGAGGGTTTGTGGATGAAAAGACAGAGTAGGATACCAGTATCAAGTTTGTTCATTCATGGATGGATGTAGGTAACAAAGGGTATCATGTTAGCATTATTAGTTTTTTTAGTCCAGTCTGCAGGACTCAGTCTGTAGCTACAGATGCTGTAAGTGGAGTTGGTACCTACATAGGAACTTATAACACAGCTTACATTTTAAGAATTTGATGGGATGAGTTTTAACATTATTGCCTTGGGGAAGTTTTCAGTTCTATAGTGAATGAAACTGTATTGCTTTTGATCAATAAAGTACCATGTAGACTCATAAAGAACACCATCTTAATGGAATGCCAAATGAATAGAATGGACCAAGATTAAGATTTTTTTCCTAGACTAGTTGTTTCTGATGCCAGTTGGAACCAGTGCACTGAATAATAGTGCTTTCTAAAGACAGGAAAGGGTGGACCTAATTGGGAAAGGGGAAAAGACATGTGAGAGACACAAAAATTTTTCAAAAATAGCATATGAAAAGAGGAGACATTATTAAACAAGTCTCCAAAAATAATTATGTTTCCAAGAGAATAAAAATCATACATTGGTGAGACCAGCCCTGCTGTCAAAAATCTGAGCAAACAAAGCAGAACCATGCAAACTTTAATAGCTTCATTCTAGGTGACACTTTAGCTATACACTATGGTAATGGAATGAACAAATGCTTGTATATATGTAGGAACCAAGACCTGTGTATATTTTTGCTCTTCTTTTTCAAGTTCAATCTATGCCCTTACTAGGAAATGAGTAGTGTATTGGCATTATGGCAGTATTATAATATTGAAAATAACCACAATAAAAGAAACAGGACTTGGCCATCAACTAATTGTTATGCAACAAACATCTGCACAAATTTATCATCCTAAAAGGAGGACAACAAATAATAAAGATGAAAAAATATACGCAGTAGTCTTATAATATGTTTCACTTTAAAATTTGCATCTCTATTTTATGATAGCTTCTCTAAATATAAGCACAGTCAATAATGGCATAGCTTTGCTACAGTGTATCATCACACCCAGAAGATATATCACAGCACTGTTTGAGGGTTCACACATTCATGTCAGGTGCCTTAAAGCTGTCCAGTCAGAAATGCCAAATGTAATAGGTTAATAGCCTTGATACAAAATAAGGAAGTCCTAAGAATCAGTTTGATATACATCAATTTTATTAGACTGTACATAATAGGATCAGATGATTAATTTTATGTTTTAAATTGAGTAAAAGAAAAATCATATAAAAACTTAATATGAATTTCTTTTTTAGAAACTGAGTTATGGAAATATACGTTGAGATTTCCTAAAAAGATAGACTATTCAATGGCTAAGGTTAAAAATTCAGGTGACAGCAGATGCTGGCGAGGATGTGGAGAAAGAGGAACACTGCTGGTGGGATTGCAAGCTGGTACAACCACTCTGGAAATCAGCTTGGCGGTTCCTCAGAAAATTGGATATAGTACTACCAGAAGATCCAGCAATACCTCTCCTGGGCATATACCCAGAAGATGTTCCAGCTGGTAACAAGGACACATGCTCCACTATGTTCATAGCAGCCTTATTTATAATAGCCAGCAGCTGGAAAGAACCCAGATGTCCCTCAACAGAGGAGTGGATACAGAAAATGTGGTATATTTGCACAATGGAGTACTGTATAGCTATTAAAAACAATGAATTTATTAAATTCTTAGGCAAATAGATGGATCTGGAGGATATCATCCTGAGTGAGGTAACACAATCACAAAAGAACACATGTGATATGCACTCACTGATAAGTGGATATTGACCAGAAACTTAAAATACCCAAGATACAATTTACAAAACACATGAAACTCAAGAAGGAAGACCAAAGTGTGGATACTTCATTCCTTTTTAGAATGGGGAACAAAATACCCATGGAAGGAGTTACAGTGACAAAGTTGGGAACTGAAATGGAAGGAAAGACCATCCAGAGACGGCCCCACCCAGGGATCCATCCCATAAACAACCACCAAACCCAGACAATATTGCATATGCTTGCAAGATTTTGCTGACAGGACCCTGATATAGCTATCTCTTATGAGGCTATGCCATTGCCTGTAAAATACAAAAGTGGATGCTCACAGTCATCTATTGGATGGAACACAGGGCCCCCAATGAAGGAGCTAGAGAAAGTAACCAAGGAGCTAAAGGGGTCTGCAACCCTGTAGGAGGAACAACAATATGAGCTAACCAGTAGCCCCCTCACCCCCAGAACTTGTGTCTCCAGTTGCATATGTAGCAGAGGATGGCCTAGTTGGCCATCAATGGGAAGAGAGGCTCTTGGTCTTGCAAAGTTTATATGCTCCAATGCAGAAGAATGCCAGGGCCAGGAAGCAGGAGTGATTGGTTTGGGGAGCAGGGCAGGGGTCAGTATAGTGACTTTCAGAGAGGAAACTAGGAAAGGGGAAAGCATTTGAAAAAGAAATGAAGAAAATATGTAATAAAAAATAAAAAAGAAATACTATTCACAAATTAATGATACTACTATGTTGTCTTTCATTGCCTTAACTCATAGAACAAGCTGCTAGAATAGAACTCTGGAATTCCTGATGTCTAATTTCCTCAGAGGCGAAGAATATACTTTATCTGACTTGATAGATTAATCCCAGTTGTTATATAAAGAAAAGGGTCTTATTTTATTTCACTTTTATGTTAATGCCATCTTTTTATATTCTTTACCTTTGTACACTTAATCCAAAGGAAAAGAATATAGAACTTTGCCAAGTAGGACATATTTTTGCATTTCATTCTTGACTGCTAAGTCTTTTATTTCTTCATTTTTGTCTAGGCATATTGGAAAAAGAAGTTTTCTTTCTAAATGCATTTCACTCCTTTCAGCAAATAATAATATTTTCTCGTTGACTGTTTTTTCCCCAAGAAACACTCCAATGATTTAGGTCTGACAAGATTAGGCTTGGAATTTTGAAACACAATCTGTCAACTGAAATTATCAAATTAATATAATGAAACACTTCTAAATTCAATTAATTTTGACTTGTGGGAAATGGACTTAAAAGATTGAAAAGGAAAAATAAGTCTTGAAAATGAATTTGGCTTTTGAAAGCAGAGTTTCTTGGCAAAATTGGGAAAATCTTCTTTGACATCAAGGTCAGATCATACTCTCTAGTTGATTTCATTCAAATTGATTTGATTTCAACCTAAAAGTTCAACTGAGTTCCATCCAATTGAGACTTTCAGGTTAATGAAATTTAGCCAAATACACTGCATGGAATATTAATGAGGAAACTATTCCACATTTATCTCAGAAATTCAGTAAAGTAAGAAAGGTTCCCTTGTACTGACTACAATACAAAAAGCTGAAGATATTCTTCCCAATATTATTTATGAATTCTGAAAGTCTTTTTAACATGTTACATCTCTTTTTCTATGGGCCATAAGCTTTTTTGATTTGTTTGTATGTAGTATGTATGTGATGTGTTCAAGAGAGATTACAGATGAACATACACATATGTGTAGATGCTTGTGCAGGTCCAAGGAGAAGTTGAGGTCATGTGTCTTTTCTGGTTCAGATGATTCCCCTCCTTTACTTTTTGACGTGGGTTCTCTCACTGAAGTTGAATTGCGTTAATTGAGCTAGACTCGCTGGCCGCTGTACTTCAGAAATCTACCTGTTTCAATTCTTACCATTGCAAAGGCTGAGGTTACTAGAATGCCCTGACATGCCTAGCTCTTGATGTGCACTCTAGAGCTTTTGTGTTCTTATGGCAAGCCTTTACTGAATGAGACAGCTCCTCAGATCTCAACCACAAATGTTTAAAGGGACATATTTAGGTGGGTGTAGAGATGGCTCAATGGTTAAGAACTCTAAATGATCTTCCAGAGGTCCTGTGTTTAATTCTAGGCAACCACTTTGTGGCTCACAACCATCTGATACCCTTTTCTGGTGTGTCTGAAGAGAGCAACAGTGTTATCACATACTTTAAATAAATAAAAAATTTTAAAGTTCATGTATGTGTTCACATTTAAAACTTTTTCATATAGAAATATTTTTTGAAGGAAAGTAATGATTATATACTTATTAAGTACTTTTCAGAAATGAGTGAAACCTTTGTAAAATGATTCATAGACATTCATAGACAAAAAGCTCAGGGTCTTAGAAGGCAGCCTTCTTAGAAACCAGACAGCAGACATCTGTCTTTACCAGTATTCCAAATAACAACCAAATTTTGAAATTTTCTGATGTCTCAAACATCTGGAATAACCACTATGTGCTGATAATGAATAAGCTTCCATAAAGGATACCTTTTTAGAGATCAAAGAAAAGGCAAGCAATGAATATTAATATCTCTATTCACCCCCCAAAACAAGTAGCAATAGCCAAATATAGATTGGCTACTAGAAGCTTTGGTTGCTGTTAAGATATTATAAAGGCTAAAACAATATGATACAGACTTTCTGAACCATATTAATGTTTTCTTAATATGTGTGAAGATATTACATTTGCAAACAATAATGTTTTCATTCAGAATCTCAGAGAAGAGGAATTAATATTCCCTGTCACAGGTGATGCATATCATTTTAAGATTGATTAAGGACCAAGGATTTTAGGAATATGAAAGTGGATGTATTAAATTGTTTTAGGAGAATGATCCATGAAGTTGGAACATAGCTCAGTTACTGAAGTATTTGCATGGTATGATCCGGCTCTTAATTTAATCCATGGTACCTCATATTTCGGATAAGATACAACACTAGTGGAGAGATAGAAGCAGGTAAATCAGATGTTGAAGTTTCTCCTATATATCTAGCTTGAGGCCCATTATGTATCAGTTTCCTTCAAGATTGTAAATCCTATCCTGCAGATAAAGTTGTTAAAGTAGAAAGCAAACAAGTGAAAATAGGTTCAGTCCCCAAAACTGACCAGATTCTCTGGGCCCCTCCATTCCCTAGAGTACATAAGCAGTAAAGACTGCTGAAGATTACTCCAAGATAAGCTCCAGTGACTATCTTCATTTCCTCATCCCAAACTGCTACATATTTTTATTGGATTTCCTGACCCTCTATACCTCTCTACAGTCCCCTCCAGCACCTGATATCTTACCCTTCCTCTCTTCATCCCAAGTTCCCCCTCCCTCCATCTCTCCTGATCATCCTGTTCAGTACACAGTGCAGGATAGAAGCTTCCACCCTTGATCTTCCTTCCTCCTAAGATCCATATGGTCTGTAATTAAATCATCAGTAATTAAATCAGGGGCATTATGAGTTTTGGGGCTAATATTCACTTATCAGTGAGTACATACAATGTGTGTTCTTTTATGTCTGGGTTACCACACTCAGCATAATATTTTCTAGTTCCATCCATTTGCCTGCAAATTTCATGAAGTCATTGTTTTTAATAGCTGAGTAATACTCCATTGTGTAAGTGTACCACAGAGGAACATCTGGGTTGTTTTCAGCTTCCAGCTATTATAAATAAGGCTGCTATGAGCATAGTGGAGCATGTGTCCTTGCAATATGCTGTAGCATAATTTGAATACATGTCCAGTAGTGATATAGCTGGGTCTTCAGGTAGAACTATTTCCAATTTTCTTAGGAACTGCCAGATGGATTTTCAAAGTGATTTTAACAGCTTGCAGTCCCACCAGCAATAGAGGAGAGTTCCTTTTTCTCCACACCTTCACAAGCATCTGCTATCACCTGAAATTTTGATCTTAGCCATTCTTAATTGGTGTGAGATGGAATCTCAGAGTCATTTTAATTTGCATTTCCATGATGACTAAGGATGTTGAACATTTCTTAAAGTGCTTCTCAGTCATGTGAGATTCCTCACTTGAGAATTCTCCCTTTAGCTCTGTACCCCATTTTTAATAGGGTTATTTGGTTCTCTGGAGTCTAGCTTCTTGAATTCTTTGTATATTTTGGATATTAGCCCTGTATTGATTGGTAAAGATCTTTTCCCAATCTGTGGGTTCCCATTTTGTCCTATTGAAAGTGCCCTTTGCCTTACAGAAGCTTTTCAATTTTATGAGGTCCCATTTGTCAATTGTTTATCTTAGAGCATAAGTCTTTGGTGTTCTGTTCAGGAAATTTTCCCCTGTGCTCATGTGTTCAGGGCTCTTCCCCACTTTCTTTTCTATTAGTTTCAGTGTATTTGATTTTATGTGGAGGTCCTTGATCCACCAGGACTTAAACTTTGTACAAGGAGATAAAAATGTATCAATTTGCATTCCTCTACATGCTAACCTTCAGTTGAACCAGCACCATTTCTTGAAAATGCCGTCTTTTCTTCACTGGATAATTTTAACTTCTTTTTCAATGATCAAGTGACCATAGGTATGTGGGTTCATTTCTGGGTCTTCATTTCTATTGCAATGATCTACTTACCTGCCTCTACATAAATACCATGCAGTTTTTATCACTGTTGCTCTAGAGTACAGCTTAAGTTCAGGGATGTTGATTCCCCTAGTAGTTCTTTTATTGTTTATAATGGAGCAGCAACTGAAAGAAGGGCCATCCAGGGACCACCTCACATGGAACCCATCCTGTCTGCAGTCTAAGCTTAGGGATCTCTGTAGGGGAGATGGCAGAAGGACCGGAGGAACAAAGAGGCATTGCAACCCCATATGAAGAACATAATCGACTAGCTGGAACACCCAGGGATCACAGGAATTAAACCACCAACAGAGTCCTACTTGCAGAACTACACAGAAGTGGAGAGCAATGATTGTAGGACCCAGAAGCATCAAGGATTCTAGAAGCGCAGGGCACACAGAATCAACTAAGCCAAGTGCTAAAGGGCTCACAGACACTAAAGTGGCCATCAAGGAGCTTGCCTGGCTCTCGATTAGGCCCGGTGCATATATGCTGTGATACTTTAGCTTAGGTTTGTTTCTTTGTTTATTTTGTTGTGGTTTGGACTCCTAACCATGGGGGTGGGGTTATCTCTGACTATTTTGCCTGCCCAAGGGATGTTTTTTGTTTTACTGGACTGCCTTCTCTAGCCTTGATATGAGGGTATATGCCTAGTCTTATTGCAGCTTGTTATGCTGAGTTCAGTTGATATTATTAGGAAGCTTGCTCTTTTCTAAGGAGAAATAGGAGCAGTGGATCTGCGGGAGAGGGGAGGTGGAGGGAAAAACTGGAAGGAGGGAATATATTGTATATAATAATAATAATAATAATAATAATAATAATTATTATTATTATTATTATTATTATTATTATTATTATTATTATCATAACAATGGCCTCAGAGTGTTGTCTAGCTGTTACTTAAAATTTACTAATAATCTTAGTTGGTAAACAGATTGACATGTTAGCTTCACAACATATTAGTCATAATCAAATATTCTTCATCAATACCATGAACTAAAAGAAACAAATCACACCTTTGAGCCATAAACAGAAGGAAAAAAATTAACTATCTTTAGATCTGATAGTGCATGAGGAATAATGAGAATGAGAGAGATTTGGCTACCAGAAAAATATAAAATTTAATATATTAGAAATGTCAATAAGTAGGTTTTGCCAGCCTTAATTTTCCCACAGAGACACATAATCTGGCAAACACCTCAAAGATGGATATGGAAGCCCCATAGTGCATCTGAGGGAACAAGAGCCCAGTTCGAAAAAATACTCAAGTGGATAGATAAAAGAAGGTGTATAGATCAGTTTAACACTACCCTTGTCACCATCCCTCAATACCACATCACCCATGTCCATAGAGATGTCTTTGATTAATGATCAGTCTCTGGGATAAAATGATAGGAACACAAGTATCTACACTGACCAGTATGTAGAAAATGTCTAAGGACACCTCCCAAACCTGATTTTTCCCCTTGAGTCATAATCTTAGAAACTTAAATTCATCTTAAAATGTCCTCAAAATTAGGCCATTGATTTTTTCTTTTATTATAATAATATGCCTATGGTGAGTCCAGGCTCTAATGCACAAGTTTGCATTAACTTGAAACTGAGGTCTCCATTTAAGGGACATTGACTCATCTATCTTGCTGCAAATACTCTAGATTAAAATGGCATAAGCATCAGTTTCGTCATGATAGTTTTCTTTATAAACAAATGGTTAAAGTACTCATTTGCATAAAGATATTTTTCTTTCTTAATCCAACTTACAATTTGGGGAGAAGATCCCACAATTAAAAAGAGCACCATATTATAGTCATTCATCAGTAATTAAATCTGCAAATTTTTAGAAGCATTACTTGAAAATATTTGCTCTGATACCTTAATGGTTCACTGGCAAGTTCTAAAAGAATACTTGTAAAGGTGCCTATTGATTTTACTCTACATGCTTTTAAGATTCCATTTTTACTGTTTAATGCTGGATTTAAATTTTAACTTGGTTAATAAAACATAATCTATATTAATGGTTTAAAGTCATTACATTAAGACAATTTGTTTCCTCTAGTTTGAAAATATTTTTACACACTTTAAGTTGCTGAATGACTTAGCAGAATATATTTTATATGGTTTCCAGTAAAACTCCCATTTATTTCAGTAACATTTTATCTGAAATATTAAAAAATGATTTTTGCAATTTTAGACACTGAGGATAAGACAGATATAACTCTAAATTATATTTCTCTAGATGACTCTATCAATATGCATGCAAATTATAAGAATATTTTAACAAAATATAGTACTTATTATTCATTTATTTGGAGAACTAGAAAATATGAAAATANCCCCTGGCTTGCTCAGCCTGCTCTCTTATAGAACCCAAGACTGCCAGCCCAGAGATGGTCCCACCCACAAGGGGCCCTTGATCACTAATTGAGAAAATACCCCACAGCTAGATCTCATGGAGGCATTTCCCCAACTGAAGCTCCTTTCTCTGTGGTAACTCCAGCTGTGTCAAGTTGACACAAACCTAGCCAGTACACTCTCTTTCTTTCTTTCTTTCTTTCTTTCTTTCTTTCTTTCTTTCTTTCTTTCTTTCTTTCTTTCTTTCTTTCTTTCTTTTCTCTCTCTCTTTCTCCCTTTTTTTCTTTCCCTCCCATGTCTACTCTTCCATTGTTCCACATCCCTTACCTCCTCCCCATCCCTCTGTCTTACAAGGATGTCCCCACCACCTACCACCCACCCAAACTGACCTCTAAACTCCCTAGAGCTTCCATTCTCTTGAGGTTGTGTGCATCTTCTCTGACTGAACCCAGACCCAGCAGTTATCTGCTGTACATGTGTTGGGAGCCTCATATCAGCTGGAATATTCTGCCTGATTGGTGATCCAGGGTTTGAGAGCTCTCAGGGTCCAGGTTAATTGAGACTACTGATCCTCCTACAGGGTCTCCCTCTTCCTCAGCTTCTTCCAGCCTTTCCCCTAATTCAACCACAGGGGTCATCAGCTTCTGTCCATTGGTTGGGTGCAATTATCTGCATCTGATTCTTTCAGCTGCTTGTTTGGCCTTTCAGAAGTCATTCAGGATAGGTACCTTTTTGTGAGTGCTCTATAGCCTCAGTAATAGTGTCATGCCTTGGGACCATCCCTTGAGCTAGATCCCTCTTTGGGCCTGTCGCTGGACCTTCTTTTCCTCATGCATTTCTCCATTTCTATCCCTGTAATTCTTTGATACAGGAAGAATTATGGGTCAGAGTTTTGACTGTAGGATGCCAACCCCTCTCACTTGATGTCCTGTCTTTCTGCTGGAGGTGATCTCTATAAGTTCCCTCTCCCTACAGTTGGGCATTTCACCTAAAATCCATCCCTTTGAGTCCTGAGAGTATCTCACCTTCCAGGTCTCTGGTCTATTCTGGAGGGTCCCTCCAACATCATTCCTTCCAAAATTGTCTGTTTCCATTCTTTCTGCTGGCCCTCAGGCCACTGGTTCTTAATGGACTTTCTAGGTGTGTGTTACAGGTGTTATACTATATGGGATCAAGTCATCTTTGGATAGTGATTACTTGTGACTTCTTTTCCAGCATGGGTGCTATTTATCCTTTCTCTTGCCTGATTTCTATCAATGGGATTTGAAAGTCCCTTCAGACAGATCATCCTGGATGATGGGCAGGATGGCTTTTTGTACCTCTCTGCTCAAGAGAGACAGCAGCAATATTGAGTAGTATAGTTGTGGTGTCTGGGGTCAATGTCTTTTGCTCACTGTGAGTTCTGGAATTCAGTGGTAAAGTCCTTCTTACAGACATGCATAACTGCTGATCTTGGCACAGTGAAATGGGTAGTTTTTAGGCTGGAAGTTAAAATTACCAAATTGAATGGATGTTGTTCTTCTAAACCTTATCTGACTTCAAAGGTTCAGAAAGCGCTGTGTTTTCAATATAGTTGCATTAGATTTAGCCAAATGATTTTTATCCACATATAGAAAAGGAAGCCTGGTGCTGACTAAAGTCTCTATTTCCAGAAACCTCATCTCCAAAGTAATTTTCCAAATCTATGGCATTCTCATTTCCTAAAATCCTCTTGCATTTAAATTATATCACCAATATTTTATATGTACTATGATAAATATATAACTACCCATAAGTAACTCTTAGTTATTCAGAATAATTAATTTCTTAGTCTGTATGCTGTAATATGTTTTTTTGCCCCTAACTTTTTATCTTAAAATTAACTCCTTACATCTACACCTACTATTTTCCATCCAGCATAAAATACTTAATTTTTCATTGTACTTTAATTTCCTTTGAATCTCTATCACTTTCTAGATTTAAAGCCTTGTACAAATTATGTTTTCCTTTTTGGACCATTTTTTTTTACTTTAAAATTACAAACAATATTTACCTCATCAGATATGGTTAACCATAGTATTTAAGCATAATGTAGTATTAATATCATCTTAATTATTCTCTCAATGAATATCAAATATTTTCTAATACTATCCCTTCCCTTTTTTCTTTTATTTTCTTCTCCTGTTTCTTTATCCTTTGCTCTTCCATCTCTTCTCTCTACTCTCCTGTCCTTCGTGCTTTGGGATAGATAATTATCTATGTACAAGTACTCAGAGTGATCTGCACTTTGTGCCTAGATACACAGTTCACTGTAAGTATTCCCCATGTTCACAGTCAGGATCCATGTTTCTCTCTCCTAGCTCTGCTTCAACTCAATCTCTTTGTCCAATTCTTTCTGGACACCTTCTATTTGCCCTCCTGGATCCTGCATAGACTACTTAGAATGTAGATGTTGCCTTCATAATCCCATTGTGAACTGTTTCATTATCTTTTGTGCTTTTAAATATTTATTTGATTTTCAATTATCTGTACCCAAGTCTGTTTGTGTATGCATATGCACATGTGCAAGTAAAGTCCAGAATAAGTCAATAGATCTCTGATTTGGGTTTATCCTTATGCTGCTTGTATCTAGTTAATCTGCGTCCCCATAATTATACTACAACTCACATGTCCACATCTAAGACACTGAAGGAACCCTGTCCCCAATTGGTGTTGATTGGTAAAGAAACTTGCCAGCCGCCAATGATTAGGCAGGGAGACAAATTGCAGAACTTTTAGGATTTCCAGGAAAGGGACTGAGGGAGGGAAAGAGCAGGAGAAGTGACACCACACCTGGAAAGGTATGGTTCAGAGAACATAACTACCAGGTAAGAGCTGGGGTGGACCCAAGAGAACTGCCTTACCATGCATGGGCAGCAAAGACAGAATTTAGATTTTAGTAAGTAATAACTAGAGAATATCAGATTAGCCATGTGGAGTTTAGGAAGTGTCCCAACCATAGAGGAGTTTTAGGCATATAAAAATATAAAGGCTATGTATATGTATCTTTCATTCAGGAAGCCAGAGCACTGGGGCAGGTAGCAGGAGCACCCTTCCACCTGGATGATTTGAGTAGCATTCATTGGGTTCTGCTACAGATCTCCTGGCAATTGAGTTTCAGATGGTTTTACAGTACAGGGTGTGCATCCAGGGTAATGAACTTGAGTCTTCTGGAAGAGCTGCAAGGTATTCTAACCATTGAACCATCTATGAAGCATAACAACTCTGAAAATAAGTTAAATTTAAATTTAGTCTCTATCCACATTACTTGAAAAAGTAATAATAATACATAATTTCATAAGCAATAATAATATATTCTGTAAGATTGTAAGCTCAGGAGACTGACTGGGCTTAAACACATTTTATACTACTGATTAGCCTGATATTACTTTGCTTAAATTCTTGAATTTTCAATTTGTAATCACATTTACCAAGAAGTTCAGAACTAAAAACACTTTATATACAATGCCTCCATTTATTTTAGAAAAATAATAATTTTTGTAAACAAAACATGCCAGTTTTTTCTAAAGAAATGTCTCTTTGATGATTTTCTTGTCTCAAAATAGTCACTAAGCTTATCATTGAAATGTGTCTCATACCACTTCTCATACAGAACTTCTCTTCTGTTTTCTGACATTCTTTATTCCTACCTCCACTCTTTGGCTTTCCTCCATGTGTCTCTTCATATCTGTTTATGTAACACCAGTCACTGTTTCTATTTTCTAGTTTATGACTTAACTCACTGTTTCCCAGGTAATAAGCAAGTGACAACACCCAGTTACTAGCAAATCTAATGGTGGGAAATGAATATTACAGTTTAAAAGTACTATTAAAATAAAGTTAATCAACATTATGTTTGGTGCATGCATTTAATTTATCCAGCACTGAAGTAAATGTGTGTGGATTTGAGGCAAATTTGTTTAGTGTAGAGAGTCCCAGATCACTGGAACCTACATAATGAGACCTTGTCCCTAGAAACAAAAAAAATTAAAAAAAGCAAACAATGAAAATGTGAAGTCAATCAAACATAGTAAGCATCTTACTCTTTTTTTTAATATTACTACATAGTATGGAAAGTGTTTGAAAACATAGTTTTGATTAAAATAGGATAATGTTGATATTTCCAGATGTCCCGAATCTAAGATAATCCACTATTTGTTTATTTGTATGTACTCAGTAATTATTTTCATTTTTGAGACACTGTCTCAAATAATTCATTTTGGCCACTAAGATGACTGCTTAGCATTGAACTTATGATCCTCTTCTTTCCCCCTCCTTTTAAGTACTGGGATAGAGTATTGCCTCATCATGTTCCATGCTAATATCCTCCTTTACTGCTCAGTAATTCAACAGTGAGTTACATGCATCATAAAATATCTAGACCAAGTTGTATCTATTTCTGATAAGCTGATATATAATCACAATTAACTAAGGACATTAAAACTTTCATAGAACTTACTGATTTTTCTGTACCTTCAATTTCATTCCTTTTTTATTCATTTAAAAATATATAGTAGATATAAGGAATAACTATAGAAAGTGTTCAAGGACCATAGCTTACTTTACTAGATGTTCTTGTCTAAATATGCAACTTTACTGCAATGTAAAGAATTGTCCTCAGGTCTGTGATCATATGAACATACTACTAGGTCTGTGATCCATGAACGTACTACTACAACATTCTGCTAATATGTGTCATCTTTACTTTTTTCCCCTTAACAATCTGTAATTGTCATCTTAACACACTAAGAATCACCTGATAAGAGTTTCAGTGAGGAGCTGTAGGCATGTTTTTACAGTGAATTATCTTAAGTCAGTTGGTATGAGAAGATACAGCAAACTTTAGGTGGCATCATTCCATGAACAGAAGGGCTGTACTATATAAGGGTGATGTAAAGTCAAGATAAGCAATAGCAAAGCAAGCAAGTGAGCATGCAGACTCATTGGTTGAAGAGTCTTGGACTATTGTCCATTACTGCTATTTGTTTTGTTTGCTTTGAGTCACTTCACATGAACAGAAATTTTTGGTACTACAAACAATTAGCCTTTGTGAACGAGAAGAGAAGGTTGACTGTAGGAATGTTACTCAAAGAGATATATTTTGGTATAATACTCAAATAAAAAGGTGTTATTCTAAAAGTTGTAAAGCTGATATTTAGAAATATGTTTCTTTGCATAGAAATTCATGCATGATAATGCCCATAAACTTAACCTACTAGCTTTTCTAACAAAACAGACTAAAAATAGTACTACAATATTAATAATGCTCACAACAACAAAACTGTAAACTTGTCATTTTAGCTAAGTAATTGTGACCTATCTATATTGTGATGTATTGATCGTATAATTCACTGAAAAAATAAAATGATGTTTATTTATGACCACAGTCTACTTAGAATCACTGGAAGGAAAATTTTCCTTAGATCCTTTCTTTCCTTGGCACTGTCTGTATTTTGTCAGCTAATTCACAGAATCTACTGCACATAAATGCCTTGCTTTGCAATTAACAGTATGGATGACTCTAAAAACATTGTGAATGAAAAAAATAGGAGAAATTCATACAATTGATTTTAAATTTGCATTTTGGTACTGGTTTTGTTGCAGGAAAAAGTATTAGACTAGAGAAACTTGAGGAATGAGGGGTTATTTTGGTTCACAGTTTCAAAGAACAATACATTTTGATGGACTTTACACAACTTACCACATTATGCCCAGAAATATGAAGCAGAGAGTGATGAAAGTTAGTGCTTAGCTCCCTTTCTTATTTTGACATTCCAAGAAAGATGCTATCCAATGAAATGGTAAAGACCATATTTAGAGTGAATATTTCTTTAATTTAATCTAGAATCATCCTAGGAAGCATTCCCAGAATATGTCTTTCCATTATAATGCTAAATCATAGGTTGGCAATCAAAATTAACCATTACAATCTATTTACAAAAATAAAAATAAAAACTGGATCTAAAATCTGTATAAAATAGTAAATAGAAATAGAATTATGTGGTTGTTTTTCATATATTTGTAATATCACTCCAGCTTTTTGGATATCTAAAATTAGCCTCATCACATAAAATAGACTACTATAAATTCATACTTAGTACTTTAGGTTATTGGACCAAAAGAAAAATTATGAATTTGAGGGTAGCTACAATATAGGAAAAGACATTTCAATACAAAATATGACAGGATAAGAAATAACAAAACATATTGTAGTCTCTTATGCTAGTGTCCTGGCTGGTTTTGTTTGTCAACTTGACACAAGCTGGTGCTATCATAGATGAAGAAGCCTCCCTTGAGGGCATGCCTCCATGAGATCCAGCTGTATGGCATTTATTCAATTAGGGACCAAGGATGAGAGGGCCAATTGTGGGTGGTGTCATCCCTGAGCTCATTGTCCTGGGTGGTATAGAAATGCAAGCTGAGCAAGGCTGGGGAAGCAAGATAGTAAGTAGCACCCCTCCATTGCCTCTGCATCAGCTCCTGCCCCAAAGTTCCTGCTCCTTGTGAGTTCTTGTCCTGACTTCCTTTGATGAGGAACAGCAATGTGGAAGTATAAGCTGAATAAACTATTTCTTCTCCAACTTGCTTTTTTAACATGATATTTTATGTAGGAATACAAACCCTGACTAAGACAGCCAGCTACTGTCTAATTTGTTTAATCAAAAATGTATCTGCTCCCTTTTGATTAATTCACCTCAAAAATTCTGGTCTCCTATATCATTCCCCATCAATTAAGGTAAGTCTATGGTTAAAGTTTATGGATGATAACTTTTATGTTAGTAAGGTGCTAGTCAAATATTCATTCACCTTGATTGGTAATTTTTTATCTCTCTCTCTTTCTCTTTCTCTCTCTGCCTCACTCTGTCTCTGCCTCTCTCTCTCTCTCTCTCTCTCTCTCTCTCTCTCTCTCTCTCAAGTACATACATACACAAAAACATACATAACACACACAGAGACACATACAAACTCACAACTTTGGTAGTCCTTTTGACATAAATGTCAGAACTGAGGCACCTGCAGACAATGGGTATTACTCAGTGCTATGAAAAACAATCATTGAACTACAAAATGTCATATACAAGATTAAAATGGAATCACGGAGTGAAAGGAGCTAATGTGAAAGATCAAAAAGTATATTTTATCGTAACAGTT
>LR754812.1:5752-27578 GCA_902729485.2 Mus minutoides
TGTTTGGTATTGTTTTCCTGTAACTCTCTAAATTTTTCCTCTATAACTGCTTCTAGTTGTTTAACTGTGTTTTCCTGCATTTCCTTCTTATAGTCCTCCATCATCATCATGACTAGTGACTTTATATCCATGTCCTGTTTTTCTGGTGTGCTGTTGTATCTAGGACTTGATGGGGTGGGTGAGTTTGGATCTGGTGATGCCAAGTACCCTTGGATTCTGTTGCTTCTGTTCTTACGCTTACCTCCTGCCATCTCCAACCAAGGAGACCTGTGTTCCAAAGACAGGCTGGGGGGTCCCCGCAGATAGTGCGCAGAGCCCACGCCCGAGCCATGGGCTGGTGCGGGCGCACAGGACCAGACCAGAAGGGGAAGGGAGAGTCCTTCCTGGGCCGGGCTTCTAATTCTGTCCTGGCTGGTGACTCAGGTTGCACGGGATTGGGCAGGAACAGATGCTGCGTTCAGCTGTTCACCTGTGGTCCCAAGACAGGCTGGGGGGAGCCAGCGCCCGAGCCCTGGCTGGTGCGGGCGCACAGGACCAGACCCTATTTTATATCTTGATCAGTGTAGAGTACCGGGAGTTGGGGAATAGAGGGAGTGGGAGAAAACCCGCGACCCATCTGAGTTCTAGTGCTCTAGGCAGACAGACACGGGAGGACTGCCACACGCTTTCCTCACAGCCCCAGGTGGGTGTCCAGCTGTGGGAAGCCCCTGAACCCAGCCTGCCAGGGGATGGACAAGGGGCAGTCCGAGGTCTCTGGGCCTCACGGAGGCCAAAGATAAACATGTTCTCAGTCTCCGGCATCCCAGATGCCTCTAGACACCACAGAAGGGTTGAGAACAAAGTGGGGGCTCCGGGAGCTGCTCAGCCATCCTTGGGGCCAAAGAGAGGTTAGGGCAGGGAGAGAGGACATGCTGGGTGGTTCTCTCGCAGGCGAGAGTCCTTGGTCCGGTCCGTGGCCTGAGTGCAGGAGGCCTTCTGGTGGGAGGTTAGACTCAGCTCTTTAAGAGAAAGCCTATCCCATTGTCCAAGCACAGTGGGCCTTGATGAGCAGAGACATTCTGTGGTTTTAGAGCTTTATTGTAGAAAGGCAGGGAGAAAGAGAGAACAAAGAAAGAGAGAGAGACAGGGCATGGCCGCCTGAAGAGAAGGGAGAAAGGAGGGAGAGAAGGAGAGCTAGAGATGAGAGTAAGAAAGGTGAAAGCTTAAGAGAGTGAAGTGGAGCCAAGCAGCTCCTCTTATAGTGGGATGGGCTACCTTGCTGGATAACTGTGGGTAGGAGCATACCTGGCTATAGTCCAGGTAACTGTGGAGGTGGCGTCTAGCCAGAATACCAGGAGCTTAGAGCTTTATCTGTGTGACTGATAGTCACAGAATTATGGGGTTGGGGGACTCTGTGGTGTCAGGCACCTGTATTCTGGGAATGTGGATCACTGTTCCATTTCTTGTAGAGTTTTCTACTGGGTCTCCAGAGCAAGCCTCATTCAACCAAATCAGGCTGCCTTTCACCATCCCACAGATCAGAGCTTCCCCTCCCTCCTCAACTCAAACTCCCTCCCTCCCCCCTTATCTTCTCTCATGGCCTTTCCATTTCTCATCAGAGAAGCTTCCAATTGCTGTAAACTCCACTTTGCCTGCCTAACCATCATGTGATGAAATCTTTCCTAAACCATGTAGCCAATAAATCCTTCCTGAGTTGTTGGGTCAGTATTTTGTCATAGCAATACAAAAGTAACAAAAATATCAAGGAGTTATACTTTATCATTTGAATCCATCCTTTCATCTCAAGTGTAAAGTACAGTTCATCATTCTGAGTCACCCATAGCAGCATCTCTTTACCCCTGTTACTAATGGAATACGTTTTTATTTAAGGAAAAATATTCTTAGAAGGTGAAAAAACATACGGCAAAGAACTGATGGTCAGTTAAATTTCAACAACGTGCTCCTGTTTCCTCTCCTCTAGAAAGCAAGAACAACAACAACAACAACAAAAAACAACAAACAAAAACAAAAAAAACCCTAAATTTGTCAAATTTCACTTAGTTGAACATGGATAAGAGGACTAGAATGACAAAGGTGGCCATGGGAAGAAAAACTGAGGACAGTCTGATCAGTTGGTAGAACTATCTCCAAATCCAGTGAGGTGTCAAAAATGTCAAAAGGTGTGTGCCATCTGGATATGGGATTCAACTAGAGGACATTGGATCCAGACAGTTGACCTTATATTCTGTGTTCACACTCTTCGTTTATGTGACCCTGGTGAGGTGCTTGACATTTCAGGTATCCCCTTCTTCACCCATAAAATGAGCATGACCACAGTACCACCTTGAAGTGTCTAAAACCTGAGGGGACTAAGGTCTGCCTTATAACCAGTCTGTACACAGATGGCGATCCAGCTCATTAAAAGCTCACAAGAGAAAAAATGTCAGCCCACTTACTACCTTATAACAGCCCTGTGGATGTCATAATTCAAAAATTCAGCCAGCCCATGTCAAAACTCCTGAATTATGGAACCCATAGTACAATGAATATGTATTATTAAGCTACACATTTATGTTGGTATTGTTATAAAATATAAATATGAAACACCTCCCTTCAGAGCTAGGGATATATAAGCCATGGATTAAAGTATAAGCTGTGGGGAGGAGCATACCTGGATCTCAGTTCCATCCTCTGTTCTGATACTTTCCCTAGTCACAAGGATTCAGGATGCAAACAAGACCTCATTCCTCCATCATTCACACCTGAGGGTACTACAACTAAGACAAGGCAGGCTGGCATAGAAGACAGAGCCAGAGACCTTATTAATTCAGCATTTTGAAAGTAGGGTTTGGATTAATTGCCATTTGGCTAATTTACAAGACATGGACCCATTAAACAACAACCTTACTCTGGATGATTCCCAACATGCGGTGGAGAGAATTCCTTCAAATTCCCTATCAACTTAGGGAAGGGGATGTATGGGTTAAGCAAGGGCAATTGCCCTTGTGAAACTTGGAATGGCATATGAATTTAGCACCATCCTCACCTAGTGACATACCTTCCAAACACCACATCAAAACACTCACATCGTAGCTGTGACTGAGAGCACATCTCATGCTAGACTAGGGTCTGATTTAGAAATCTCACTGAAAAGTGTGATATCAGGAAAAAACACATGACATCCCAAAGCTCACTCATCCTTTTTAGTCCTCTCTCATTGACTTTTCCTCTATCTCTGTTTCTTAAATTCACACACTGATATCAACTTAAATTCACACACTTATATTCAGCATAAGAGTCATTGTATTAGAAGGGGGTCTGTGAAATGACATCAGGATAGATTGAGGAAATTGTCACAAATTGAGTACAAGTGATCATGTGACTTTGGCCTCAGAAAAAAAAAACAATAAGAAAAATCCTTTCTCCATATCATCATGGGTACAGGTTAACCAGTAATGGTGTGACTAGATGATGGAATTTATTATACACAACCTCTTAGAGAAGTCTTTCAGAAAATTTGACAGACATTTTTTTCACTTTAACATTTATTTCAAGCGAATGAAACAGTAGAAAGTATTGCTTCACTGGATGTTGTTGGCTCTGGAATAAAACACACAGTCCAGTCTTTCGTAAATAAAAAGCTAACAGTTTTTACTTCCCCCTAGTATTTCCTTCTTGAATCATGAATTGCTTCAGCATCTCCTTACCCACAGAAACTAAACTAGGAAAAAAAAAAAACACAGAAGAGGCAGTTATTATCTTGTTCCATACTCTAAGCCAAAGGTGACTGTCATATTCCCTTTATGTAACTGGCAACAGCATTTGCAACTTTTATGGAGCAGGGAAAAGAGAAAGGCTGTTTATCAAACAAAAGGATGCATCCATGAAAGCCATCTTCCACATGGTACCATGTTACAGGGACACCTTGGTCTTCTAAGCGCTTCTTGTAAAGCAAAGCATCGTCGCGCAGAGGGTCATTCTCACAGGTCACCAGGAATGCTTCTGGAAGCTGAGCAATGATCTTGTCATCTACTAGGATAGGCGAGACCTCTGAATCTGAATTATGTCTGATTTCCAGAAAGGCAGCCTCATCGAAAGGTCTTGAAAACTCAGGCAGAAGGTTTTTATTCTTGAACCTTCTAGGGATGTTATCAGAGCTGAGCCATTTCCTATACTTCTCCCAGGTGTCTGGATGCATATAAGTACCATTAAACAGTGCATCTTTCCAAGATAAGTCAATGTCCAGGTATTTACACACAGCTATCGTGAGTATGTCTCTGGTGAGGAATGGGACATTTTGGTTTTGCTGATGTGATGGCAAACGGAAATTGATTGCCTGTGTACTTGGAGTAATGAGCACCTGAGCACAGATGCGGGGGAGACTTGGGAAGCTGACCAATGCCTGGGTAACTAAGGCCACAGCCCCACCTCCAATACTCTCTCCACAGGCTACCACCCGGGAGGGGTCTACCCCATAGGTCATTAAATTCTTCAAGAAGTGAATGGAGGCATTTAGGCAATCCTTAGAAATACAAGGGTAATGGTGGTCAGGAAGCTTGCGGTACCTAAGAGAAAACAAACAAACTCAAGACAGCAATATACACATGAACCACTGGAGGCCATTTGAACAACATCCTCTACTCTTATTAGAAAAAAACAAACAAACAACCTGATTAAATCCTCAGAATGACCCTAGCAAGTAAAGATCTATCCTCATTTTCCTATGTGGACACGAGGAGCCTGTCAGAGTCAGAAAGGACAGATTTTTCCATTTCCAAAGCACATTATGATTCCCATAGATGAGTAAACCCCACAAAGGATCAGGCAAGCTCAAAGCTGCTGCCTTAGGAAACAGAACAACCAACAAAGATTCAGAAGTGGTGACTGGAGCTCTGCTGGTTCCAGTGGGACAGGTGAAGGGTTTTAGCTCTCCCTGCTGTATCTTGAGCATTGCCAAAACCACTGTTTGTTTGTTTTTTTAATTTTTACATCAATGTTATATTAATAACATTGGTTATACTAATAACTAATAGCATGAGGTATTAATGTAAATGAACCTTCTAATCTTCATTTTCCTGGAAATAAGTGTCATTTTTAGGGGATGGGACAATTAGACTCCCTAACTGAAAATTCTTAGATTCTTCTCCAGTATCCTGGCTGATTTAAGAAAATGACTACTACTCACTCATCTGGGCTATCCTTGTGTCAGCACTGGTCACTTTGAAGAACATATCTACATTGAGGAAGCAACAAGCTACACAACTGCAGCTACTAGCTGCTAAGACACTCTAGCTCTTGCAGTTGCAGTTGCAAGCAACCTATCCACTATTTCAAACAGCTTTCACCAGACTTTCCCTATCACTGTCCCACCAAGACCTTGGTAGCCTGAAAGATGTAATGTTGAAACAGCCTAAGAGGGACAATGATACTATTCTCATGAATACAATGATCTGGTTACAGGAAGAAAGAACTGATGTCACTACTGACCACAGGACTGGAAGAACTGGAGCAGGTTCAGAGGTGAGAGAACACCATATGGGGACACCATGTAGTGTAACGGTGGCAGAGGCACAAAGACCAATGGACACCTTGGCAGTGGGAATTGCTAACTCTTGGAGGAAGCTAGAAGCCTTAACACAAAAACTGCACAGTAGTCTTGAAGCATCAAAAGTGAAGCTTTAAGAGTGGCAACAAATAACTGAAGCAAAGACACATTGGCAACAATAGCAGCCCTTGAAGACAACAATAGATAAAGAAGACAGGCAGCAGTGGCCATAATGTGGGCAATTAGCACAACAGAAGCAGGAACCACTGCCGTAGGGCCAAGGGTTTTTAGACACCCTAGAACATGGGTGTTGTCAAGGACTGGGGCAGAGGTGATTTCACACATACACACAGGAGCTGTAACACTAAGCATCATTGCGTTAAAGATCCCATTAACAGAAGCAAGCTTAAGGACAATGAACACAGAGGCGGCGCCTGTTGTGGCTCCTAGTTCTCTACTGCCACCAGTTACTTCAGAAGCTAAGTACTATGGAGCCATAAATGACCAGTTGGAAGAGTTGCTCACCTACACCCAATTTCCACCCTGGTGGAAGAAAAGAACTCCAGAGAGATGATTGATGTCACCACTCTCTGTCAACAGAGTTTCAGAGACTTCATTTAGACTCACAGGTTGTTGCATCCAGGAAAGGAAGGTCAGAAAGGGAAGAAAAAATGAAAAAGGGGGAATTAGGAGGAGGGATGGTGAAGAGTGTGCAAGAAGAGCTAAGGATGGAGGGAGGAGTGGGTAAAGGGGAAGGGTGGGGATAAATGGCTGCTAGTTACAGCAGCATAACTCACAGCAGCCCTCTGGCAGTCCCAAACCTCTTCTCTAGCTGAGCAGCTCCACTTGCTATTCTAGTACAGCTTCTCTGGCCCATGAATCAGAACTCTAAGTACCTGGAACTCCACACTGAGGAATTCCCTTTGAGATTTCAGACCAGGTGCTTGCACACACCTCTGCAGCTCCATTGAGGGAATCTCAGAGATGTGGGAAGTTCAGACACTGTGGGAGGTTCAGATGAGAGATGGTCTCTGAAGTCTGAGGTGTTACTAGACCTCCCTATGCCATCAGAGAGGAACAGAGTCTAAGTGATTTGCTCTAGCCACCCATTCTGAGAGGTGTTGGGGTATGAAAGGACAACTGAAGTGGAAGTTATTGAAGTAGCAGAATCTAGCAGTGTGGTTTTCAAATTTTCTCATTTCGTTCTTTAAGTTGTATTTGTTCTCAAACAATGATAAATATTCATCTCTGACTTCCATCCTTTCAAAGAGGCCTTTATTTTCAAAAGACCAGAGTTGGGTTTTAAGTTATGTTCTACATTCATTCAAAGACGTTTCTACACAGTGGATATTTTATTGTTACAACAAATATCAGAACCATCAGGCAACAGTAGTCATGACTTCAATTTACCTTGACCATTTCCCAAGTCTAATCGCACCAGTGTTTGCAAAGGCAGCATAACCCAACCAAATGAAGAGATAACTTGATTTCAATATTGGCCAGTTATTCTTTTCTGTATTTCCAACTCCTGTCGGTCTCTGGCTGTCTGAGGAAGTGCTCTTGTGACTTTAATGAATGTAACATCAGAAAGAAGACATAAAATGTCACTTTTGATTTTAAAACACTACCTTGGTTCCTTTCCATCCTGGCATGTCCTTTCTGGTTCTCTACAGTGTGGCTCTATATTATTCCATAGGAACCCAGAACTCTGTAGTTTTACATTCCATCTGTTACTGTATACTGATGTACTTCCAAGAAATGGGTATATTTCAAGACTTCTAAGTATATTTTAAGACTTTGTTTTGAAAGTGGAGTGGACATGTTCAGGGAAACATTTACAAGAGAGTATCTGAGGTCAGGACCCTTTTCTGTGGTCTAGAGTCACCCAAATCTGTACCCCAAAATTCACATCCACACATATAAACCACCAATTGTCTCAGGCCACTCACCCCACTGATAGCACCACTGAATCCGTCTGCTGGGCCAGGAAGCTGCACAGATTGTGGTAACAGTCTGTAAGAGGAACCCAGGTGTTAAGCAGTGTGACAAGAGCCAAGCATTGCCCACTACAGTCCCAGGAATGGCAGCTGTCCTGGTGAACATGGTAATAATGTCATCTGTATTTTGCTATTCTTTATTCTTCTGAGGTAACGTTGGCCAGCTCTGCCTGGTCAAGGATAGACATCATTCCCAAATTCCTGAATATCAAGATTTGGTTGGAATTTATGGTTTACTTTCTATAGCATTGAATTTTAAACATTGTGGATAAACCAGGGACTTTTGGATGATTGGATCTGAAATGGGCATTGCTACGGTGGTATGTTTGCAGATCCAGATCTGGATTGTTAGTAAGCTCATAGGTGCGCATTCATAAGGAGATAAATGATGACCTATAGTAGTAGACAAGTCCATTAACATTAGTGCAAAGCTCATCTTGGTTCAATTTAGGACTTTGTTTGAGAGATTGATCAGAAGCCCTGAATAACTCTTTGTTCCATCCCTGTGATACCCACATTTGAAACCACCTCCTCATTTTTGTTCTCCTGCATGTTCTAGCCTCCTCCTTTGACATGTAGACCCCTAAATTTATGGACTGTGTGTGTCTGTGTGTTCTGGTGTGTCCTCTATTCCTGGAGAGGGTCTATGGTTAAGTAGATATTTAAAAAATAGCTCCTGAGCCATTTCTACTTAAGATGCGGAAATAGCACTATCCTGAAGTAGAAGATTATAACTCAGAGAAGAGGGTCTTAGGGGCTGATAACAGTGAAGAAAGAACAAGGACAACAAGTTTCTGGAAATGGGTGGGTGCCACAGACAAGATAGACTTATAGGTAACTTATGAATTATAGAAGGCATCTTGGTAACATCTTCAGAACTTCTATGACTACCTCAATCACCAGAAGGTATGAAGTAACCCTCATCCCAAAAGTGATATCTTTTGTCTGTACAAACAACAAGCACAGAAAAACATGTGAGCAACCCAGGATGCTTGCTGTATTGACAAGTTCACAGGCTGTATGTAGCACAGCAAAGTTAAGGGGAGGCACAAGTGGCAAGGTGGGATCTGTGCTCAGGTACGTAATGGAAGCTGACATGTACCAATGGCAAGTACTGAGTCATTCTTGTAGGGAAAGATGATGAAATGAATGTATAATAACTCTAGCAAGGAAACAACGTTTGGCTATGGAAATGATGTAATGATCAAGAATGGGGTTTTAGAACAGTGGTCAGGCTGAGCTGAAGGAAGCAAACAGACTTAAAGTCTTTATGGGGCAGATAGGAAGGGCCAGTGCTATGAGTGGAAAGTAAAGGAAGATGTCACAGTGCTGGGAGAATCCCAATGGACAACGCTGCCCAAACCTAGACTGACTGATATATTATACAGGAAACATTGCCGTGGAGGCTTTTATCCCATTGAGTGATATGATTTCCAAGCTGTCAATCCATTCCTTAAAAGTTTCAACTTATATTTGCTTTGACTCCCCCCAAAGAGGTCCTTGTAAGAATGTATGAAAGACTTTGTCTGTCATGAAGACCTCCCTCTCCCACCCAGCACAGAAAGTACTCACCCAGGCTGCCACATATGGCTCCCCCTCCATGGTAGAAGATAATGCCTCGCCGGCCTTCTGAGGACACTGCCTTAGGCTGGAATAGTCTCACAGGGATTGTCCCAAAATGCATGTTGGTTACCACCAAGTCGTGGTTCTTCTTTATGACTATTAATTCCTGGAATAACTGAATAAATCTGACCATGGAGCAAATTCTCATCTTCTCTAATATATTTCCCTGTAGGAGTTAAAAGAAGAAGGAGGACATGATGATGATGATGATGTTGATGGAGAAGGAAAAAGAAAAGAATGAGATGGGAAGGAGAAGGTGGTGGAAAGGAAGAAGAAGAGGAAAAAAATTGAGGCTCAGGAGACTATAAGGTAGGCTTGTAGATGCTGTATCCACTTAGCATTGCTAAAATTAGTTGACTGTTTCTTGACTCCTGCATACATGATGCACTCGTGTCTACAACTGACTGTGGATTTCTTTCTTTAGAAAGAAAGGGAATTTTCAGAGCTTCTACCCCAAACATCCAGATTAGATAATGATGTGGTCCTAATTTGATTTTCTCATGTCATTGTGTTGATGTGGCCTTTTCACAAGACAAATATATAGAAAAATGGCATAGCACGGAAGACCCAAATCTACCTTCGCATAATCACAGCCATCTGAGTTTCAGCAAGCGTGACTAAAAGAGGAAAGGAAAGCCTCTTCAACGAATGGCTCTGGAAAAACTAAGTATCTCCATGGTTGATGAATGGTCCTACATCCCTATATAACAACAAATCCAAATGGATCAAATATTGTACTATAAGATCTGAAATTCTAAAAATGTTAGAAGAAACAATGTGGGAAAAACTTTAAGATATGTAAAGACTTCTTGCACAAGCTTCCATTCTATCTGGATATAAGGGCAAACACTGACAAATGGAATGAAAAGTCTTCCATACACAAAGGAAACCGTTTTAATTGACTGAAGACTCAGCCTGTAGAAAGGAAAAAATTTGCTGGTGATGCCTCAAAGAGAATTAAATGCCTAGTGTGTGTGTGTGTGTGTGTGTGTGTGTGTGTGTGTGTGTGTGTGTGAGAGAGAGAGAGAGAGAGAGAGAGAGAGAGAGAGATCATAAATATCAAGAAAGTAAGTCATCCAAACAGTAAAATGAATAGATCACACAAGACAAAGTACAAATGGCCAATAAATATATTGTCTTTTTTTGTGTGTGGCTTTGATAAGCAACTTGGCCACAAACAATTTGTGAGAGAAAAGTATTTATTTGGCTTACAGGTTACAGTTCATCATTAAGAGAAACCAAGCCAGGAACTCAAGACAGGATCATGGAAGCAGTTCACTGGCTTACCCGCCTTGCTTGCTCAATTACCTACTCAGAAACAGTCTCACCATGTGGACTGGGCAGCCCCACATTTTTTTAAAAAGACAAGTCTTTGTTATTGGATCACCAGGGGAAATTATATAATTATAATCTCAAAAATAAAGCATCTCATGGGGGGAGAGGCACCAGGGTCTGACACTATTACTGATGCTATGGTGTGCTTACAGCCAGGAGTCTAGTAGTGAGAGGCCCAACCAGCAGCTGATTGAGACAGAGGCAGATACTTACACCTAACCATTAGACTGAAGTTAGGGACTGCTATGGCTGAATGAGGTTCCCCTGGTTGAGATAGTTCCTCTGGAGGAGGCTCCCAGGAGGTGAGGTCTTGATTAAGAAACTAGAAAGAGCTTGTATCTGGTCTGGAGCAAAGCAGACATAAACTAAAGGCTGAGGCAGTCAACAGCTAACTGAAAAACACTGTACATCATTGTTGTGGAGATTTCCTGGGCGAGTGTTATCTATGGACGTGAGCCAGGGAAGACGTGAAGGGTCAGGTAGAACTGCCCTCAGAGAAGGACTTACTGATGAGACCCAGCAGAGCAGGCCCCCGGCAGAGGATAAATGAATTTGTTTTTAGTTCAAAGTTCTGTGGGATGACCCATTGTTCTATGAAAGAACTCCCCAAAGAGGGCTCCAAATGATGGTTTTCCTGTTTGAGTTTTAGGAGAGAGGAAAGAGTTTAGCCTACAAGCCTCACCTGCCTCTCCCATCAAGAGTGCATGATCTGTATTAGAAGATGGTCTAGTTGGCCATTATTCGGGAAGAAAGGCTCTTGGTCTAGCAATGTTTATAGGCCCCAGTACAGGGGAATACCAGGGCCAAGTAGCGGGAGAGGGAGGGTAGGGGAGCAAGGCAGGCGGTGGGGGGGGGAGGATATAGGGGACTTTTGGAATAACACTTGAAATGTAAATGAAGAAACTCTCTAATAAAAAAAAAAAAAAGAGTGCATGATCTGCTGAGCTTTGACAACTCAGCTCTCAACCCCTCAAATTTCAATGCAGCCCTTAATAGTGCAGGTTGGTTCCAACCCTCTCTCCCTCAAGAGAAGTTTGACTATACCTATTATTCAAGCAGCTTCCCCTTTTCCCACTGGGAGCCTTTCTTACCTGCTCGTGGGTGGATGGGGTGGATGGGCCCAAACTGTCACCCTTTGTAATGATAGCTGTGTATTCCTTACATACCTTCACTATGCTTGTCTGACTTCCTTAGAAATTGCCTAAGAGTTCACTGTTAAAATATGATCACCCATACTACCCAATGAGGCATCTGATAGCAAAGATAACAACTTCTTCCTCTCTCAGCCTCCACCTCTAGAATAACAAAAATATTTGTTTGGGAATATTGAAGAGCATACAGTTTTTTTCTTATTTATTTGTTTATTATTAGAGAATTTCATTTCAAGTGTTAGCCCATAAGTCCCCTATACCTTCCCCCCCCCCCCCGCTCTGCTCCCCTACCCACCCACTCCTACTACTTGGCCCTGGCATTCCCCTGTACTGGGGCATATAAACATGAGCATACAGTGTTAAACAAAGACTCACATTCTAAAAGGCCATTAGATACATCAGAGAATTACACTGTTTTGTGCGGGCTTTTTCTTTTTTTAGATGATGTTCACATTTCCCACAACTGTGAACTAGGTGTGATGCTATAGAAAAGAAACTACAGGTTGGAAAGAGTGTGGTGTTTCTGTTAAATTTGGCTATTGCAGGGCTCTAAACTATCCTGTAATTCTACACAGTCCATGGGCTTGAAACAGCTTGACCTTTAGGAAAGTACTGGCAGATAAAGATGAATGAAGGGTTGAGGCCAGAATCTTTCAATTATTGTATTGATCAAGGCTTGCTCACTCCACTAGGTGTGGTCAATTGTGGAGAAAAATCCAACAGCACAGTGACACATTACATTTTAAAGTCACATATGAATCCTATTATTCTTTGTTATATGCTATATAATATGTATATTGACCTCACAAGACAGAGAATGTTGCCTGCTTTAAAGAGGAAGACTCTGACATACATAGAGATTAAGCAAAGGGTTCTTGCAGCCAGTGAGAGCAGCACAGAGATGCTTAGAAGACAGCTTGGCTGCAGCTTCTCTTTACCCCTCTCTTATCCACCTCTCTTCTCCACTGTAGCTGCCACGTGAAATGATCACTTATGAACTGTGACCACTACAGGCCTTCAGCCAAGGTTGAGACATTACATTCTTCAAACTGTTTACTTCCCACACAAAGCCAAACTTTCTTTCCAAACCTACTCTACCTTAGGATAGGCTTTGGTCCCTATCTCCAGTCAGCAACAAAGGGAAGTGCAGAGTCCAGCCGGGTGTGGTGGCGCACGCCTTTAATCCCAGCACTCGGGAGGCAGAAGCAGGTGGATTTCTGAGTTCAAGGCCAGCCTGGTCTACAAAGTGAGTTCCAGGACATCCAGGGCTATACAGAGAAACCCTGTCTCGAAAAACAAAAACAAAAACAAAACACAACAAAACAAAAAGCTAGATACATGCATCAACACATAGATTTGACCTACAAAGGGCTCCTGCTGAGAAATAGTCAGTGGTTCCCAGATGTTCGCAAGTACGCAACAAAACACCCAGAAGCAAGTGAGTAGAAGGCAGTAGGGGGCTGCTGCTGAAGGCGTCAGACAGATCTATCTTGAGGAGAAACTGGCTGAAATAATTTTTCTGTCCTCAGAAATAGAGTCTAGTTAATGAGTAGTGATGCCTGCATCCAATCTCAGCCCTCGGATGGTGGGAATCAAAAGATAACCACTTCAACATCATGAGACACTTATCTCAAAACTTTAAATGCAAAGAAAGAGCTGGGGGTGTAGCTAAATAGAGTACTGACCTAGTGCACAAGCCCTAGTCTGATCCTCAGAAGCACACTAACCAAGCATGGTATTGTACATCTCTAACCACAGCACTTGGGAAATTTTGTTTTGGTTTGGTTTCGGTTTTTGGAGACAGGGTTTCTCTGTGTAGCCCTAGCTGTCCTGGAACTCCCTTTGTAGACCAGGCTGGCTTCGAACTCAGAAATTCACCTGCCTCTGCCTCCCGGGTGCTGGGATTAAAGGTGTGCATCACCACGTGTGGCTCAAGATAAGAGTTCTAATCCCAGCACTAGGAAGGCAGCAGTAGGACAATCAGAAGCCTCGGGTCATTTCTGGATACATAGTGAATTCAAGGCCAGCCTAAACTCCACAATATACTGTCTTTAAAAAGTAAGAACAAAGAGAGGAGGGAGGCAGGGAGGGAAGAGAGAAAGAAAGAGGGATAGATAGAAACAAACACAATGTTTCCATGTTTCTGAGATACAGCAATGTAGTCACTCACACATGTGGGGAATCTAGTTATGGGGAATGAAAGAAGGGAAAACTGGGGAGATGAACACTGAAAACCACAATGCCCACAAGAACAGACTCACCAGAGTAATTATGTACAGCATTAAACAATGCAGAAGTCTGAACTTGGCAGGATGCTGCAAGGCAGGAGGAATGTCCACAGTGAGAAAGTGCTGAATGACAGCCCATATGAAGACTCCCAGATGAAAGGTAGACAGGCTCACTAGCAGCACCAGCCACGGGACAGCCATGGTCCTGGGCCTCTGAGAAACTGCTATCTGAGGGCCTGAGAAGGTGCTACCCTGAAGATATTCCTTGAGAACAACTGACCCAGTTTTATGACCTACCACCTCCACTCCCTTCTTTCAGACTGCACCTGACTCAATGGCCTGACCTCGCCTCTGAAATAACCACACAAATCAACAGGAGCCAGAGGAACCTGCTCACCAAGGAACAAGTGCATTAGGAAAGCCACCCAGGATGACCAAAGTTGCAGATTTTTGTTTATTTGTTTTTTGTTTTATGGAGGTTGTTGTTGTTGATGATGATGATGATGATGATGATGATGATGATGATGATGGTGATGATGATTACTACTATTTTTATTTTTTACAGTCCAGTCATTACTCCCCTCTCTGTCCACTCTCCCACATTCCTTCATCCCATTCCTCCTCCTCCCTGTCTCCAAGAGGATGCCCCCCCACCCCCGCCATGGCCAAGCACCCCCTCTCCCTGGGACCTCAAGTCACTCTAGGGTTAAGCATGTCTTCTCCCACTGAGGCCAGACCAGGCAGTCCTCAGCTGTATATGTGTTGGGGGCCTCGGACCAGCTCGTGGAGGCTGCGTGGTTGGTGGGTCAGTGTCTGAGAGATCTCAGGGGTCCAGGTTAGTTGAGATTGCTGGTTTTCCAATGGGGTCACTTTTCTCCTCAGCTTCTTCCAGCTTTTCCCTAATTCAACCACGGGGGTCCCTGACTTTAGTCTAATGCTTGGCTGTAAGTATCTGCATCTGTCTCAGTCTGCTGCTTGTTGGGCCTCTCAGAGCACCAGTAATAGTATCAGGCTTTGGAGCTTCCCTTTGAGATGGATCCTTAGTTAGGCCAGTCACTGGACCGCCTTTCCTTCAGTCTCATCTCCGTTTTTGTCACTGCAGCTCTTTTTGACAGGTACAATTCTGGGTAGAGCTTTTGACAGTGGGATGGCAACCCCATCCCTCCTCCACTTGATGTCCTGTCTTTCTACTGGAGGTGGACTCTACTAGTTCCCTTTCCCCACTGATGGGCATTTCATCTAAGGTCCCTCCCTTTATGTCCTGAGAGTCTCTCACCTCCCAGATCTCTGGTATTTTCTAGAGGGTGCCCCCATCTTCCACCTCCCGAGGTTGCATATTTCCATTCATTCTGCTGGCACTTAGGGCTTCTCTCCTGTCAGGATTCCAAAGCAGAACTGGATATGAGCTTTTTCAGCATCCATCTGCTGGAGGGCACAAAGGGAGAGGTCTTACATGAGCATAGATCCCTGTAGTCTGACCCTTCGCTGAATACCAAGAGGCATGAACCCCTTCTGCACCAGTTTGGTTAAGAAATATGAACTCATCCCATTTGCAACTACTTGCTTAGCTGCCACCAGAACCCAGTCTTTTCTCACTTCTGACTATTTGGACTTGGACAGGCTCTTTTCTCTCTGAGTGGATGAGGTAGAGGAGCTCAGGAATGGGTAACCTGTTTCCAGGCCAAGCCCATGTGTAGCTGCAGGTCCTAGGGATACAGACACTTGAGCAGCAGTATAGGACCCAATGCATAGAGTTTTGTACAGGCTAAATATTCTAAGGCCAAGAATATTTTGATAGGAAAAGCACATAGACTATTATTTCTATGTGTTTGCTTAATTGCCATTTAAAAGCATATGACAGGGCTGATACAGTAGGTTAAAGCACTTGTCATCAAGCATAATGATCTGAGTTAAATTTCCAGGACCTATATGATAGAGGGAGAAAACCCTACTACCACATGTTGTCATCTGACTTACACACACACACATAACATTACATGTGTGTGTGTGCCTATACACATGTACAGAGTTACAATATCATGTAATAAAAATGTAAGCACATAATATAAAATTTACTGTCAGAACCATTTCTAAGTGTATGGCACAGCAGAGTTAACTGAATGTGTCGCATACAAGAGATCTCTTACAACAATGAACTTATATCCTTGGACTCAACCCCTTCGCAAACAACCATAATTCTACTCTGTAAGAGTCTGGCTACCTTAGATACCTCCATAGATGGGACTATGTGATGTCTGGCTTTTTGTAACTACCTTGGTCTACTTAGCAAATTGTCCTCAACTTTGTCAATACTTTAGCAGACAAGACTTTTTTCATATATATATATATATATATATATATATATATATATATATATATATATATATATATAGTGTGTGTGCCACATCTCCTTTATTGATTTTTAAAAATTTCTGTGGGAAATAAAGATCGAAGCTAGGGCCTTGAACATATGAGACAAATGCTCTACCACTGAACTACATCCCAGGATCTAAATTTTCTTTGTCCATTTATGATGGATGGACATCTATGTTGCCTCTACCTTTTTGCTATGATGCATATGCTATCATAGCCTCATACATATGCAAATATTAACTCATTTTAAGTTTTTTATTTGTTTATAATGCATTTGTATTGCTTCTCTGCCTTTTGACTAAGATCAAGTGTAGTATAATGCATTTGCATGTACATGTGGGTGTGTAAAGTAGACATAAAGTAAAAATGATTAATCTAGAGGAGTCCTTGCAAAATAAATTCTCTCAGTAATGATTCTTCCTCTACTATTTTTCAGTCCCAAATATTTATAGGGACCTCAGAAAATCCAGGACAACAACAGGTCTCATTTATCCACTGTTCATAGATGAGAAAGCTGGTCCCAGAAAAGATATGGTTACATAGAAGAGCATCAGCTACTTCATAACTTGAGCAGGGGTTGTATCATCTACAGGTACATGTAACAAACAAACACCGACCTACAGAAAGAACAAAAAAACAAAAACAAAACAAACAAACAAAAAAAACCAAAAACCTGTTATGGGCATTGACAGAGCTTAATGATGGTTTTCTCAAACCATTCCTTATGAACACTAAAAAGGAATTAGCTAAGGACAAGAGACATTTCAAACACTGAAAATTGCATGTAAAGGATGTTACTCTCTTAGAGAATATATTTTCCATGCTTAGGTAGCTCCAGAGCTGTCCTCATTGCCTTGGTTCCAAGAACCTGCCTCTTGGTAGAGAGGGACCTGCTACATGCCAGATAGTAGTTTGATCCCAGGAAAACTTGTGTCTCCTAAACTCATCCTCTCCTTCCATGCCTCTTTAATCAAATCCATTTCTTACAAAATTTCCACTGAAATAACCCCATAGGTTTACCAGAAGTTTGTTTCTCAGAAAATCCAGAGATTATGTGAGTTGCACTATGACCAGTGTCTTTGTTTTCAGACAAGATAAAATGAGCCTTTCTGCAGCAGAGGTAAGGCCCAAATTATCCTCATTTACCATGGGTATGGATTCAATAAACAAAAGTGTAACTAGATATACCATTAATCTGCACAGACCTCAGGATAAACGTCAAGGGAAGCTTATCGACGTGAGACACTTTCTCAACACTGTTGGCAAGGAAACTCATTGAGTGTTTTGACATCATCGTGGAACCATTCAGAGACCAGCATCTGAGAAGACAGAGAGATATCATCTAACACTCCAGAGTCAAGCCAAGATGAAAACTAAGTCAGTTCAACTCTGCAGAACCATAAGTGGAGAAATGAGTTAGATCCATTCCTAGTGTGCCTGAGAGGTGAGGAATTTCAAAGTGAGTAGACATTATTTCTGATGAATCTGGTCCTATCCCAGAAGAGTTGGAGTTGTTTCTTTGTCCTTGCCTCCTGAAGTGAAGTGTCAACAACTCAGCATATATAAGGTGTCCTCTTTAAAGAAACTTTTAAGTTCAAGTTAGCACAACACACTGGGAAAATTCAGACCTAACAAGAGGCTACATCCCTATTATGGACCCACTGAGCATAGAATGCCTAAGAGGCTCCAGTCCTGAGTATCATTTAAATGAGCGCAGTATACATGAGAGACTTCAGCTGCTTTCACTCTCCTCTCAATCATAGTGTTAAACACTTGCTCAACTTGACTAGGGATAAATATATATTTATACACAAATGTATAAATGTATCATATTTATATATAATTTATAAATATATACTCTATCCCACATATAATTTTAAATATTATAAATTATAAATAATATAAGTTTATATATATATATATATATATATATATATATATATATATATATATATATATATAGTTTCAGCCACCAAGCTACAGATGGACGATCCAGAGACTACCCCACCCAGGGATCCATCCCATAATCAGCCACTATTGCATATGCCAGCAAGATTTTGCTGAAGAGACCCTGATATAGCTGTCTCATATGAGGCTATGCCAGTGCCTGGCAAACACAGAAGTGGATGCTCACAGTCATCTATAGGATGGAATTCAGAGCCCCCAATTGAGGAGCTAGAGAAAGTACCCAAGGAGCTGAAGGGGTCTGCAACCCTATAGGTGGAACAACAATATGAACTAACCTGTACCCCCAGAGCTCGTGTCTCTAGCTACATATGTAGCAGAAGATGGCCTAGTCGGCCATCACTGGGAAGAGAGGCCCCTAGGTCTTGCCAACTTTATATGCCCCAGTACAGGGGAATGCCAGGGCCAAGAAGTGGGAGTGGGTGGGTAGGGGAGCAGGGTAGGGGGAGGGTATAGGGAACTTTCGGGATAGCATTTGAAATGTGAATAAAGAAAATATCTAATAAAATAAAATTAAATTAAAAATCTATAAATAAAAAGGAAGATAATACATAATATGAAATAGGAATTGAATACGGAGGCAGAAATGTTTAAGAATAACCAAACTAAATTGATAGAAATGGGGAAAAGTCAAAATATCAAAATCTGTGGAAACCTTCACCAAGAGAATGGATGAAGGAGAGTGACAAAATATTTGAGCACATAGTCAAGGTGAAGAAATTGGAACATCCCAACCAGAACAAAGATAAATTAATAAAACAGTATGATATTGAATAGCAAGATATTCAGGACACTGAAAAGATAAAATTTAAAAATAGGATAGAAGAGACTGAGGAATTACTTTCTAACACATAGAAGATATCTTCAGTAAAATCATAGGGAGAATCTCCCTTACAAAGAAGCAACTATCTTGAGACAGGAAGAATTGAGAACATCAAACAAACAAGAAGGGAAAGAACTTCCCCTTGTTATAGTAAGTAAAAAATTAAATATTTAACATGTCAAAAGTGGTAGAAGAGAACAAGTTATACATAAAGGCAGGCCTGTCAGAATAACATCAGATTTCACAACAGAAACCATAAACATCAGGAGGGATTGAAATGATGCTCTTCAAGTTTTGAATGACAACTACCAAATCTAAATATTATACCCAGTAAAAGTATCAATCATGACTAAAGAACAAGGTAAAACTTTTCACAATAAAAACAGGCTTAAGGAATTCATGATCACTTTGCAAGCTATAGAGGATACTTAAAAAAAATCAGACTTGACAGAAAAACAAAAACATTCTTATAACCACATGGATGAACAAACCATTTCAAAATAAAAGTTAAGCATGGAGGGAAAAAAAACCAACAATGACAGGCACTAATATGCATCTTTCAATAATAACTCCAAATATTTATAGTCTTATTCACCATTCAAATAGCACAGAAGAGCAGCTTAGATTAAAATTAATGATGTATATACCCATGATTCCAATAAATGTACCATAAAATATAGACAAAAGGATGTAAAATATACCCAAGCAAAATAACTGAGAAGCAAACAGAAATTGCTGTTCTAATAGCTGACAAAATTGACTTTGCACAAATCTATTCAGAAGAGATAAAGAAACTTACTTCATACTGATAGGGGAAAAAATTCATCATGAGCATATTATAATTCTAAGCAAACACATGATATGAGCACCCTAATTTCATAGGATATATTCTCCTAGAGGTAAAAATAATCACAGACTAACCCGGTTTACAAAACTTTGAACCCCAAATTGCTGTCTAAAATAAAGGCAGAGAAAAACTAGATCAGAATCTCAAGTAATAGCTGACCAGTGGGGTCAATGGGGGATCCATCCCATGGATGGGTGCCAGTCTGTGCACTGTATCCACAGAGATCTCTGGCCTGGCAGGAGCATTCAAGCGATGGGATGAGGGTGCATGCAAGGAGAGTAAAGTGTAACTACAGCTAGCTTCTCAAGCTTCTGCTGTTGTTCAGACTGCTACCATTGCCCCAAGACATTGCAGGGTGCAAAGCCAAGCTGCTGGCCTGGGCTATGCTAGCAAGAGTAGCTTTCCACAGTGAAAACTTCATGAGAGCTTTTGCTACCCCAGGAACAGAGGCTCTCAGGCAATGGAGTGATTCTTAAACCTTGATTCCTTCTGGATAGGATCTTATATACATTTTGGGACGTGGGTTGGGGTTTGACAGCAGATTCTTTCTATTGGCTTGGTCTGAGATGTTAGGGATGTCTCATGTGCATGTGGAGGGGACTTGGGACACTGCCCCTATATGACTGATGATCACCATCCTCTCCATGGGGTGCTCTGGTCACAAAGCAGGGACCTGGTCAGAAGCAGGTGAAGCACCTACCATCCCTTTTGGGTTCCAGGACTTCCAATGAAGCTCAATCTTACCAGGTTTCCTGGCATGATCCACTGTCCTACAACTCCCCCTTTTCTTTTTATAGAGGAGAGGTGTCATCAAAATAACTTTTTCCTATGTTGGGAGCAGTTTGGTATTGAACCAAGACCTGATTAGTAGTGATCTTTGCAATGCTACTCATCTGCTGCTTTTTTTTTTTTTTGGTTATTTTATTTATTTACATTTCAAATGTTCCTCTTCCCGGTTTCCCCCTCTGAAACCTCCTATTCCATCACTCTCCCCCCTGTCTCTATGAGGGTGCTCTCCCACCCACTCCCACCTCACCTCCATAGCATCCCTCTACACCAGGGCATCAAGCTTCCACAGGACTGAGGACCTCCCATTGATGCCAGATAAGGCAATCCTCTGCTACTTATGCAACTGGATCCATGAGTCCCTCCATGCATACTCTATGGTTGGTACTTTAGTCCTTGGGAGCTCTATGGGTCCACTTAGTTGATAGTTTTCTTCATGCAATAGAATTGCAAAAACCTTCAATTCCTTTAGTCCTTTCCCTAACTCTTCTATTGGTGCCCCTGTGCACAGTCCAATGGTTGGCTGTGAGCATCAGTATTGGTCAGGTGCTGGCAGAGCATCTCAGAGGACAGCTATACCAGGCACCTGTCAGCAAGTGCTTCTTTGCATCAGCCAAAGTGTCTGCATTTGATGTCTGCAGATGGGATGGATCCTTAGGTGGAGCTGTCTCTGGATGGCCTTTCATTGAATCTCTGCTCTGCTTTTTGTCTCTACATGTCCCTTAGACAAGAACAATTCTGGGTTAAAATTTTTTGAGATGGGTGGTGGGCCCCATTCTTCAGCCAGGGGCCATGTCTATCAACTGGATATGGTCTCTATAGCATCCATTGCTTTATAAATCTAATTTTAGGGTGCCAAAAAAGCAAGGACCAATGGCTAGTATGTATCAAATGTGGGGAAGAAGGCAAGCTACAAAGGGGTTAGAGTGCCAAGGGATGGGGTGTTGGTAGCATAGGATGCCAAGAGTTTTCATCAGAGATCTTTGAAAACATTGTGTTCTACCAGCCCAGATTCATTGACATAGAGGCAACAGTCCTCCCCCCAAAATGCAAGTCAATAGTATCAATGCACCCTGGAGCAAACCTCTCCTACAGAACCATATTGCCAACCTCAACACACCACAAGATTGGGCAGATATTTGCCATTCCTCCCTGTCTGGCCTGATGTTTTGGG
>LR754811.1:0-18903 GCA_902729485.2 Mus minutoides
TGGAACTACCATAAGAGCCCCATTTACTTGACTTTTCCTAGATTCTGCTCCACAGCTCTGGATTCTAAGTTCCTTATAAATGATATGTGCAGTAGATAACACAATGCATAATTTTGACACAATCTTCTGCATTCACCATTTTAAAAAGATATTTCTGCTAAAGAATTATGAATAAGATAATGTGCATAAGTTGCCTCTGTGTGGGTCAGTGAAGAAGAGTCAGAATAAGAAAGACAAAAACCTCTGAAGGAGAAAAAGGAGAGCTTTGTAAATTGTGCACAGTAGTGATAGGGTCCTTAAATGTGCAGAGAAAAACACAATGCATGGAAACAAGCACACTGGACAACTGAAGCTCCAGGCTAGAGGATCAGTGATAGTGAGGAGGGGTATAGCTGGTTCTTATCTAAAAGGCAAGCAGATGAGAACACTTTGCAGTCCTGAACTCAGGATTATCTGAAAGCCCTCAACAGCTTTGATTGCATCTGCCCATCTTGGTGAGATGGTAATTACTTTGGCATTTAGGGTCATCAGTGGCCATTCTGTGTGATTCAGAGGGCAGTTGAAAGATGGTGCCTTAGTTAGGGTTTTATTATTGTGAAGAGTCACTATGACTGCAGCAACTTCTATTAAGGCAAACATCTAATTGGGGCTGGTTTATAATTACCGAGGTTCAGTTCATTATCATCATGAAGTCAGTCAGGACAACTAGACAAAGGCACGCTCTTCACCTGTGCAAATCTCTGTACTCAGGCTGCTTCTTACAATCATAATACAATGAAAGGCACCAGGAGTAGAACATAAATGATAGGTAAGAGAGAGAATGCAGAGTCCATTTTTAAAAAGTTCAGGGGCACTATAGGTGACTCAAATAAACCCATCAACAAAGTAAGAAAATCAGTTCAACATCTAGACAAGAAAGGTACCAAAGTTAAAAAAAGTCAATAACTTGTCGAAATTCACAAAAACAAACGAGAATTGAGGAAGAAATCGAGAAACTAAACAGAACTGAGAAAGAACTAAACAGAAAATTTAGAAATGGAGGAATCAAACAACTAAAAGCAGAATAGCAGAAAATATTAATAAAACTTCATTCAGAAGAATAAATTTTAAGAATGGAGGACAAAGTTGAGATGATAACATATTCTGATATATAGAAAGAGAAACATGGAATCAATTTGATTCAAATTTCTAAGAAGTCTGTGGCATTCAAGAGCCCAAAGCTAAGAACCCACTCATGTCAAATAGGGAGCTGATACAGTCACTGGACATAGATATGTTATTCAATGTAATTATAGTAGAAATATTCCAAACCAAGAGAACAAAATAGACACTAAACAGAGAGAGCATTTAGGACCTTAAATAGACAAGACCAGAGCAGAATCTGTCCAGAGCATATAGGAAGATGTCAAGAGTAAAAAGCAAAGAAACTTTACAAAAAGCTGTAAGGGACAAAAGTGCAACTCACACACACAGTCAGAAACAACACAGTAGCATCACATCTCTTGTTCTAAAAGATGGAAAAATAGAATTATGTATACTCAGAAAAAACTCTCTAAAAATTGATGGGTAAATAAGGATATTTCTTACAAACACAAAGTAAAGCAATTCATTGATACCAAGAGAGCACTGCAGATGTTTTTTTAAAGGGCTGTTACAGTGGATCAAGAACAGTTTTATGTATGAGAACACTGCAAAGAATACCTTTGTGAAATAATTATTCACAACAATTCACAACAGATGAACTGAGGAGACCTGGGGAAGAAACATCAGTTCTGTCCTACACAGCATTGGATGTTGGCTGGAAAGACAGTGTGTATAAAGCTTATTTTGTTACAGAATTATTCCTGTGTTTAGTTTTCAGGGCACCCAGTGAAGAGTTAGGGAAGGAGAGAGATCAATGATTTCAGGAGGGACTTTCAGGTAAGGCTTTGCTTTCTCCTGTCAGGGGAGGGGCTTGTCAGTGACTGAGACTGCCTCTCATATTCCCTTAGCTCCCTGGATGGGTTTTGTCTCTTTACTTCTCATATAGAATAGTCTCAGCACAGAAACAGGAAAGGTACTCCACATCACTGGTCTTGTTACTCTTTTATAGAAAGGTTAGTGTTCCACTCAGAAGCCTTGAATATCAAGAATCTTATGTACTTTATATTGTTTTGATTTTCAAGATCACTGTAATAAGGACACCCCATGACCTAATACTGAGCATTTCTGAAACTTCAGGGACTTACCTTTAATATACAATCAACAAGACATTGTGTGCAATCTTCTTGAAGTTCCAGGCTCTGGCATCTCCTGGTAACTATTATTATTTTTGTAAAGATTTCCATGTTATCATTTGAAACACTATGTGCACATTTTGTATAATTTTGCAAAGGGATTTGTTTTGGATTTGTAAATAATCAAAACTGAAAATAATTGAATCTAATTCTTGCTGTGTAGCTCTGGCTCACCTCAATGTCCCTCTATCTCATGCATCAGTATCCCAAGAATCTAAGTACTGACCTTAGAAGTATGCACTGTCATGCCTGGCTAAAAGTTGGAAACAATGTGAACTTCCATTAATATAACACTTTTGCTATCTATGAATTACAAAATGAAATATAGAGCAATAAAAATGAACTCATTGGGAAAGATGTATTTGGATCAGTGCTATGGAGATAGTCACACAGATCTGAAGGTAGAAATCATTAACTGGAGCCATTTTGTTTTATATCTGTCATTGTTTCAATGTTGCAAAACAAGCACGTGTTTTAATAAAAAGAGGTACAACTTCATGATTTAACATCTCAAAAGGTAATGTTAATGCAGCTATAGAGTCAGACTATACGTACCTTTGGCTTGTAGAACAAATTCTGTGTGATTCTAATCTTGAATGTCTGTGAGAAGTAAGATCCAGGAATGGATGGAAAGTGGTGTAAAGCTTAACTTGCCTGCTTGTCCTTCGTTGCTCTTTAGTGAAATAATTATTCACAACAATTTACAAATTTAAGAAACTTTAATAGGCCAAGCCTACTCATCTTTCTATGTATCAATTTAGCATTCATCTGTCACTTCCTTCCATGTGACTTATTCAAGTTATGAATTAATAAAATGTTAATAAAATCCCCACAAAGGAGTATGTCTTCAAAGCTTCACTTTCTCTGTTGTAATTTGTCTGAGTCTGGTTATGTGCTTCCTCTCTGATTAGCAGATTTGAGCATGTTTAGTGCAGCAGTCTTATTAATTTGCCTATTTGTTTGAAACAGGGTCTTGCTATGAGCTCAAGTGATCTTGTCTCAGTCCCCTGAATAACTCAGACTATAAGGGCATTTCACTAGAGCTCCTCTCTAAAGCATATTTAAACAACTCAATTCAGAGGAGACCCTAGGCATGTCAGTTGAGGAAAGAAGTGAAAATCTCAGGAGACCCACATCTAGAGTGTGCTAATGAGCACTACTAATTGCCAAGAACCTTTAACTTAAACCTTTAAAAGGGTAGTGGTGAAGAAGTTCAAAACGGATCTGAGGAATCTAACAAGAAGCCATCAGCAAATGAGGGAAGAGGTGTCATTTTCTTTATTTGTGTAGCCACTGCCAAGAAGTTCACAATCATAATTAATGATCCTATATGTTAATGTATGAAGCCCTAATTAGCCCAGTGGTGTGCTGGGAACAGTGAGGGACCTGATACTCTGGTAGTGGTTGTGTGAAGATGGACTTTCTAGAGGAAATGACAATTACCTGATAATCACTGAGCTCTTGTATAAAGGCTAAGACATATCATAACACCATGCTTGGTTGATAACAAATTTGAACCTCCATCTCTCTCCTTGGATTTTAATTTCTTATTGGTTACCTCAGATGTGGTTTGCTACTGTGATGACATGGTGGACTTCTTGTTTTTACAGAAGATGGAAGTTTTCCAGCGCAATATGGAATTGGCCATACCTGGGGCATTACCAACCCTCTGTGGAGGAGGTTGGGGGGTTCTGAGGTGGGGCTTGACTAAGGTAAGGGGCTAGACAGTGGCAGGCTCATCCATGCTCATGGGAATAATCAAGATTTGTGGGTGGATATGGAGTGCAGTCTGAGGAAAAGAAGGTGCAGTGACAGACCTAAAGTGGGGTCTAGCACAAGAGGAGGTCCCAAGGCCTGACACTATTACTGAGGCTATGGCAAGCTCACAATAAAAGATCTATCATGCTGCTCTGTGAAAGACCCAACAAGGCTGGGTCTCCTTGGGCGCAGGGTATGTGCACTTCCCCACTGTCCCTAGAGGACTCTCCAAGCTCTTGGCAGCACTGGTGAGTGGAGCACAACATCTGTTCCAATCTAATCTCATGGGACTTGAGACAGCATCTGGGAGGTAGACAAATGGCCAGACCAGGGCCACAGGTCCCTTCAGGTCAGCGCCAGCTCCTGGTCACCTTGGGCGCAGGGTTTGTGCTGTCCACCACAGTCCCTAGAGGAATCTCCATGAGTTATTGGGACCACTTACCAGGCAACTCCAAACTCCTCAAAGGAGACACCAGTGCTAGGCACTGTAACACGTCCAGGATATTAGGACAACAGTATCCCAGGATAACAGGAGGTGGATCATACCAGTATTCCAGGGTCTCAGTGGAACTTGACTGCCAAGAGCCCAGACACACCCAGAATATTAGGTTCACAGGAACCCACAATCAAAAGATCATAGTGAAAGCTAAACTCGGAGGAGTCCAGAATCAACTGGGATTATAAGAAGGCCAGGCTCTAATCAGATATATTGAGGACAGCAAGCACCCGAGATAATCAGATGGCAGGAGGCAAGCATAAGAACAGAAGCAACAGAAACCAAGGTTACTTGGCATCACCAGAACCAAACTCTCCCACCATGGCAAGTACTGGATACACCATCACACCGGAAAAGCAAGACATGGATCTAAAGTCACTCCTCATGATGATGATGGAGGACTTTAAGAAGGAAATACAGAAAAACACAGGTAAACAACTAGAAGCATTTAAAGAGGAAAAACTTAGAGAGTTACAGGAAAACAATACCAAACAGGTGATGGAATTGAACAAAACCATCCAGGACCTAAAAATGGAAGTAGAAACCATAAAGAAAACCCAAAGGGATATAACCCTGGAGGTCGAAACAATAGTAAAAAAAAATCAGGAACCATAGATACGAGCATCAGCAACAGAATACAAGAGATAGAAGAGAGAATCTCAGGTGCAGAAGATTCCATAGGGAGCATAGACACGACAATCAAAGAAAATGCTAAATGCAAAAAGATCCTAACTCAAAATATCCAGGAAATCCAGGACACAATGAGAAGACCAAACTTACGGATAATAGGAGTAGATGAGAATGAAGATTCTCAAACTAAAGGGCCAGCAAATATCTTAAAAAATATCATAGAAGAAAACTTTCCATACCTAAAGAAAGAGTTGCCCATAAACATACAAAAAGCCTACAGAACTCCAAATAGGCTGGACGAGAAAAGAAATTTCTCCCAACATATAATAATCAGAACAACAAATGTACTAAATAAAGATAGAATATAAAAGCAGTAAGGGAAAAAGGTCAAGTAACATATAAAGGCAGGCCTATTAGAATTACTCCAGACTTCTCACCAGAGCCAGAAGATCATGGACAGATATTATACAGACACTAAGAGAACATAAATGCCAGCCCATGCTACTATACCCAGCAAAACTCTCATTTACCATAGATGGAGAAACCAAAGTATTCCATGACAAAATCAAATTCACACAATATCTTTCCATGAATCCAGCCCTTCAAAGGATAATAACAGAAAAACACCAATACAAGGAGGAAATTATGCCCTAGAAAAAGCAAGAAAGTAATCCTTCAACAAACCTAAAAGAAGACAGCCACAAGAACAGAATCCCAACTGTAGCAACAAAAATGCCAGGAAGCAACAATTACTGTTCCTTAATATCTCTTAATATCAATAGACTCAATTCCCCAATAAAAAGACATAGACTATCAGACTGGCTACACAAACAGGACCCAACGTTTTGCTGCTTTCAGGAAACACACCTCAGGAAAAAAGACAGACACTACCTCAGAGTGAAAAGCTGGAAAACAATTTTCCAAGCAACCAGTCCAAAGAAACAAGATGGAGTAGCCATTCTAATATGGAATAAAATAGACTTTCAAACAAAAATTATAAAAAAAGACAGGAGGGGCACTATACTCATCAAAGGTAAAATCTTCCAAGAGGGACTCTCAATTGTGAATATCTATGCTCCAACTGCAAGGGCAGCCACATTCATTAAAGAAACTTTAGTAAAGCACAAAGCACACATTGCATCTCACACAATAATAGTGGGAGAGACTTCAACACCCCACTCTCATTAATGGACAGATCCTGGAAACAGAAACTCAACAGAGACACAGTCAAACTAACAGAGGCTATGAAACAAATGGACTTAACAGATATCTACAGAACATTTTATCCTAAAAGGAAAGGATATACCTTTTTCTCAGCACCTCATGGCACCTTCTCCAAAATTGACCATATAATTGGCCACAAAACAGGCCTCAACAGATACAAAAATATTGAAACTGTCCCATGCATCCTATCAGATCACCATGGGCTAAGGCTGTTCTTCAATAACAACATAATTATCAGAACACCAACATTCATGTGGAAACTGAACAACATTCTACTCAATGATACCTTGGTCAAGGAAGAAATAAAGAAAGAAATTAAAGACTTTCTAGAGTTTAATGAAAATGAAGCCACAACATACCCAAACTTATGGGACACAATGAAAGCATTCCTCAGAGGTGAACTCATAGCTCTGAGTTCCTAAAAAAAAAAAAAAAAACAAACTGGAAAGAGCATACACTAGTAGCTTGACAGCACATCTAAAAGCTCTAGAACAAATGGAAGCAAATTCACCTAAGAGGAGAGACGGTAGGAAATAATTAAATCAGGGGTGAAATCAACCATGTGGAAACAAAAAGAACTATTCAAAGAATCAATCAAACCAGGATCTGGTTCTTTGAGAAAGTCAACAAGATAGATAAACCCTTAGCCAGACTCACTGGAGGGCACAGGGACAGCATCCTAATTAACAAAATCAGAAATGAAAAGGGAGACATAACAACAGATCCTGAGGAAATTCAAAACACCATCAGATCCTTCTACAAAAGGTTATATTCAAAAAATTTGGAAAATCTGGATGAAATGGACAAGTTTCTAGACAGATACCAAGTACCAAAGTTAAATCAGGATCAGATTAATGACCTAAACAGTCCTATATCTCCTAAAGAAATAGAAGCAGTCATTAATAGTCTTCCAACCAAAAAATCCCAGGACCAGATGGGTTTAGTGCAGAGTTCTATCAGATCTTCAAAGAAGACCTAATTCCAGTTCTTCTCAAACTATTCAACAAAATAGAAACTGAAGGTACACTACCCAATTCATTCTATGAAGCCACAATTACTCTGATACCCAAATCACATAAAGACACAACAAAGATAGAGAACTTCAGACCAATTTCCCTTATGAATACCGATGCAAAAATACTCAATAAAAATTTCGCTAACCGAATCCAAGAACACATCAAAATGATCATCCATCATGACCAAGTAAGCTTCATCCCAGGAATGCAGGCATAGTTTAATATATGGAAATCCATCAACGTAATACACTATATAAACAAACTCAAAGAAAAAAACCACATGATCATCTCTTTAGATGCTGAGAAAGCATTTGACAAAATCCAACACCATTCATAATAAAATTCTTGGAAAAATCAGCAATTCAAGGCCCATACCTAAACATAATAAAAGCAATCTACAGCAAACCAGTAGCCAACCTCAAAGTAAATGGGGAGAAGCTGGAAGAAATCCCACTAAAATCAGGGACTAGACAAGGCTGCCCACTTTCTCCCTACCTATTCAATATAGTACTTGAAGTCCTAGCCAGAGCAATTCAACAATAAAAGGATGTCAAGAGGATACAAATTGGAAAGGAAGAAGTCAAATTATCGCTATTTGCAGATGATATGATAGTACATATAAGTGACCCTAAAAACTCCACCAGAGAACTCCTAAACCTAATAAACAGCTTCAGTACAGTAGCTGGATATGGAATTAACTCAAACAAATTGATGGCCTTTCTCTATACAAAGGATAAATTGGCTGAGAAAGAAATTAGGGAAACAAGACCCTTCACAATAGTCACAAACAATATAAAATATCTTGGTGTGACTCTAACTAGGAAGTGAAACATCTGTATGATAAGAGCTTCAAGTTTCTGAAGAAAGAAATTGAGGAAGATCTCAGAAGATGGAAGGATCTCCCATGCTCATGTTTTGGCAGGATCAATAAAGTAAAAATGGCTATCTTGCCTAAAGCAATCTACAGATTCAGTGAAATCCCCATCAAAATTCCAACTCAATTCTTCAATGATTTAGAAAGGACAATTTGGAAGTTCATCTGGAATAACAAAAAACCTAGGATAGCAAAAACTCTTCTCAACAATAAAAGCACCTCTGGTGGAATCACCATGCCTGACATCAAGCTGTACTACAGAGCAATTGTAATTAAAAACTGCATGGTACTGATACAGCAACAAACAGGTAGATCAATGGAATAGGATTGAAGTCCCAGAAATGAATCCATATACCTATGGTCACTTGATCTTTGACAAGGGAGCTAAAACTATCCAATGGAAAAAAGACAGCATTTTCAACAAATGGTGCTGGCACAACTGGCGGTTATCATGTTGAAGACTGGGAATTGATCCATTCTTATCTCCTTGTACTTAGGTGAAGTCTAAGTGGTTTAAGGAACTCCACATAAAACCAGAGACACTGAAACTTATAGAGGAGAAAATAGGGAATAGCCTCGAACATATGGGCACTTTGGAAAAATTCCTGAATTGAACAGCAAGGGCTTGTGCTGTAAGATCAAGAATTGACAAATGGGACCTCATAAAGTTGCAAAGCTTCTGTAAGACAAAAGATACTGTCAACAAGACAAAAGGGCCACCAACCGATTGGGAAAGGATCTTTACCAATCCTAAATCAGATAGGGGACTGATATCCAATATATATAAAGAACTCAAGAAGGTGAACACCAGAAAATCAAATATCCCATTAAAAAGTGGGCACAGAGCTAAACAAAGAATTCTCAACTGAGGAATACCGAATGGCTGAGAAGCACCTGAAAAAATGTTCAACATCCTTAATCATCAGGGAAATGCAAATCAAAACAACCCTGAAATTCTACCTCACACCAGTAAGAATGGCTAAGATAAAAAATTCAGGTGACAGCAGATGCTGGTGTGGATGTGGAGAAAGGAGAACACTCCTCCATTGTCGGTGGGACTGGAAGCTTGTTCAACCACTCTAGAAATCAGTCTGGCGGTTCCTCAGAAAATTGGACATAGTACTACCGGAAGATCCTGCAATACCTCTCCTGGGCATATATCCAGAAGATGTTCCAACTGGTAATAAGGACACATGTTCCACTATGTTCAAAGCAGCCTTATTCATAATAGCCAGAAGCTGGAGAGAACCCAGATGTCCCTCAACAGAAGAATGGTTACAGAAAAAGTGGTACATTTACACAATGGAGTACTACTCAGCTATTAAAAACAACGACCATTTGAAATTCCTAGGCAAATGGATGGATCTGGAGGGTATCATCGTGATTGAGGTAACTCAATCACAAAAGAACTCACATAACACGTACTCACTGATAAGTGGATATTAGCCCAGAAACCCTGATTACTCAAGATACAATTTGTAAAACACATGAAACTCGATTTCGTGGACGCTGCGGGACAGAGAACGTCTTTAGGAGCGGAGCCAGAGGGAAGTGCGTGGGCCTGCCTGAGTGTTAGGATTTCAGCTTGGGCCTTTTGAACCCAGGATCTTGAAATGCATCGTGATTCCTGTCCCTTGGATTGTAAGGTTTATGTAGGTAATCTTGGAAATAACGGAAACAAGACTGAATTAGAACGGGCTTTTTGTTATTATGGACCACTCCAAAGTTGTGGGTTGCTCGAAACCCTCCTGGCTTTGCTTTAGTGGAATTTGAGGATCCCTGAGATGCTGCTGATGCTGTCCGGGAGCTAGATGGAAGAACACTGTGTGGCTGCCCTGTAAGAGTGGAACTGTTGAATGGTGAAAAGAGAAGTCGGAATCGTGGCCCACCTCCCTCTTGGGGTCGTCGTCCTCGAGATGATTACCGCAGGAGGAGTCTTCCATCTCAGCGCAGATCCCCAAGAAGAAAAAGCTTTTCCCAAAGCTGGAGCAGGTCACTTTCTAGAGATAGGAGAAGAGAAAGGTCTCTGTCTCGTGAGAGAAATCACAAGCCGTCTCGATCCTTCTCTAGGTCTCGTAGCTGATCTAGGTCAAATGAAAAGAAATAGAAGACCAGTTTGCAAAAGTGGTGTACAGGAAATAACTTCATATGACAGGAGTATGTATAGGAAATTAAAGTTTTGTTTGAGACTTCATAAGCTTGGTGCATTTTTAAGATGTTTTAGCTGTCCAAATTTGTTTTGTTTCTTGGAACAGTGACACACAAAACAATGTAATTCTCTCTGGTTTCAGATGGATCATATGAGGCATGTGATATCAAGAATTGTTACTTTACAATGTTCCCTTAAGCAAGATTTAATTTTCTTTGAATTTTAGTTTTCCATAGACTGAAATAAACCTAGATCCTGCCAAGTTTTAAGTGTGATGTACTAATGATATAAAGCAACTGGCGGAAATTGAATGAAGCTGTAGTCTTCTAAGTAGCTGTGGTACTGAGGGTAGAGTGATAAAGCCAACAGACAAAAGGGAGGAACCACACTCTGAAGGTTTGCAAAGCGGTTCTTTCCTGGTTTCTATATGGGGATGCAGAGCTATTGTAACATTTTTATTTAGAAATATAAAACTAAGATACCAGTGTCCTTTCAGTTTAAGGGTACATTGTAAAGCTGAACTTTTCAGTTACTGTGCAAGATTTTTTTTCATGCTGTCATTTGTAATATGTTTGTGAGAGTCCTTGGGATTAAAGTTTTGGTTATAAATTGTTGTTTAACTTGAAAGCCGGTTTTTCCTTGCACACTCAAATCTGTGAGCTTGGTATCAAGTCCAGGTAAAACATTCCTATTGGAAGCCATACTTATATTTTCTTGTAAAGTGCTTTTGAATTAATAAAGTACTAGCATAATTGTGTAGTAGTCAGTTGAGCAAAAAAAAAAAAAAAACCAAAAAAACACATGAGACTCAAGAAAAATGAAGACCAAAGTGTGGACTCTTCGCCCCTTCTTAGAATTAGGAACAAAGCACACATTGAAGGAGTCATAGAGATCAAATGTGGAGGAGCTAAGACAAAAGGATGGACCAACCAGTGACTGCTGCAGCTGGGGACCCATCTCATAATCAGCCACCAAACACAGACACTATTGCATACGCCACCAATATATTGCTGAAAGTGCCCTGATATAGCTGTCTCGTGTGAGGCTATGCCAGTGCCTGGCAAACACAGAAATGGATGTTCACAGTCAGCTATTAGATGGATCACAGGGTTCCCAATAGAGGAGCTAGAGAAAGTACCCAAAGAGCTGAAGGGATCTTCACCCCCATAGGTGGAAGAACAATATGAACTAACTAGTACCCCCAGAGCTCGTGTCTCTAGCTGCATATGTAGCAGAAGATGACCTAACTGGCCATTATTGGGAAGAGAGCCTCCTTGGTCATGCAAACTTTATATGCCCCAGTAAAGGGGAATGCCAGGGCCAAGATGTGGGAGTGGGTGGGTAGGGAAGCAGGGTGGGGGATGTGGGAGGGTTTAGGGGACTTTTGGGATAACATTTGAAATGTAAATGAAGAAAATATCTAATAAAAAGTGGAAAAAATATAAATCCAATGTTTCTGGAGGTTTTTTGTGTTCTTTTTTTTTTTTTTCAGAGCAAGAGGGTTGTCCAGAAGACTTATCTATTGATGAAACTACAGTATTGAACTCACCTACAATCACTGTGCTGTGGTTAATTTTTTAGATTAACATCTAGTAGTATTTATAGTATGAAAATAAATGTGCCTGTATCTGGGGTGCATATGTTTAAATTGTAATATCCTCTTGGTATATTATTCCATTAATGTTTGTAAAGTAACCTTCATTGTGTCTTCTGAATATTTTTTAGCATGAAGTCTATTTTGCCAGATGTTAGAATATCTACTAATGTTTAGTTTTTAGCTCCATTTGCTTGCAATATCATTTTTTGTCTGTTTACCCTGAGGTGGTAAGTAATTTGACCATATGCAATTTTCCAATCTAAGGTTCATATCTAACTCTAAATTTCAGAAAAAGAGATCATATTTCTTTGAGTTGATCTCCAGTCTATGCCTAGTGGATATTATTCTGGTCTAGTTCATTATTCTCCAGTTTTCCCAAAAAGAAGTGTGACTTTGGATGAGCTGATCCACAATATCTACTATAGATCAATCTCTTTCTAGCCTCCTAGGTCAAGTATTACCCAAAAAGAAATGCTACTCAAAACTCTGTAGTAGCTTGCACAAACCTTTCTTCCTTATCATACTGTTCTTGCTTGATTATTACCTCTCTGATTTTTTTATTTCTACTGTAATAGTGTGTATGTGTGGCTCTCCAGTAAACCTCTCAGTGTAATGTCTCTCTAAAGACTTGTGTATGCTATAATTATATATCACATTAGCTTCCTCAAATGATTATGATTGCCACATGTAAGCTTTAGATTCCCCTGTCTAAAGTCAAATAAGATGGGGATAAAGCTTTACAAGGTAAAAGTAGATTGGTTGTCTATAAGTAGCCTCAAATGAGCAAATAGAAGCTAAAATTGCTGTTACATACAGGTCCTTGGCCAAAGACAAGCACTGATCTTTCCAAGACCTTGTGCCTCTCCATCAGCAAAACTGAAAACCCTCTTGTCAAAGGGACATTCAACTGGTATTAGGAGAGTCACATGGCAATTATCTCCATGTAGAAATTTAGAGACTGGGGCTGGTTGGATTTTTTAAATGTTACAAATGATTAAGCAAGGATGCCCATAAGAACTTTGAAGGACAGTCTTTTGGAGGAAAAGAAGGAAAGACACAGGATCCCTAATCTCCCATCACAAGACCATTATCAAGGTACAAGTACTATTGGGAAAGAAGAGGAACTGCAGGATGAGGTGCTGCCCATCACCCAGGCTCCTTGACCAATGTGTGAGTTTGCCATAGCAACAGAAAGCAAAAGCATTATGCCCAACACAAAATCATCTGCACAGAAGACAACTTATTTCCTATTTCCTGCAATTATTTTTAATCATTATTGTCACTGTCATTTATTTAAGACTTTTGTATTTTGCTAAATTTCTTATCTTTTATCATTTCATGCATGTATATAATGAATCTTGTCATCTTCACCTCCCACTGGCCTATCTCAACACCCTCCTTCACCCACCCAAACCCTTCTTATTCCAAATAAATCCCTGGACTTTCTTGGTTGTTGTTGTTGTTTAGTTTTGTTGATTGGTTTTGTTTTGTTTGTTTTCTTCTCTTGATTCCCATTGAATTTCAGGAGACTTAAAAAATTTTATTTTATTTTTAATTTATTTTTTACACTTCATATTCCATTTCTCTCCCACCACACACCCCTCCACATCGCACATCTCCCACCCCACCTTGTCTCCATGTGGATGCCCCCACCCCTCCACTCCACCTGACCTCTAAACTCCCTGGGGACTCCAGTGGATTGGCAGGATTAATATAGTAAAAATTGCCATCTTGCTGAAAGCAATCTACAGATTCAGTGCAATCACCATCAAAATTCCAACTCAATTCTTCGTAGAGTTAGAAAGAGCTATCTCAACTTCATTTGGAATAACAAAACCCCAGGATAGTAAAAACTATTTTCAACAATAAAAGAACTTCTGGCATAATCGCCATGCCTGACCTCAAGCTGTACTATAGAGCAATTGGGTTAAAAACTGCATTGTATTGGTACAGTGACAGGCAGGTAGAACAATGGAATAGAATTGAAGACCCAGGAGAGAACTCATACTCCTATGGTCACTTGATTTTTGACAAAGAAGCTAAAACCATTCTGTGGAATAAAGACAGCATTTTCAACAAATGGTGTTGGTTCAACTGGCAGTCAACATGTAAAATAATACAAATTGATCCATTCTTATTTCCTTGTACAAATCTCAAGTCCAAGTGGATCAAGGACCTCCATATAAATCCAGATACACTGAAACTAGTAGGAGAGAAAGTGGGGGAAAAGCCTCAAACACATGGGCACAGGGGAAATTTACTGAACAGAACACCAATGGCTTAGTCAAAGGACACTGTCAATGGGACAAAACGGCAACCAACAGACTGAGAAAAGATCTTTACCAATCCTACATCTGATATAGGGCAATATCCAATATATACAAAGAAGAAGTTAGACTCCTGAGAATCAAATAACCCTATTAAAATATGGGGTTCAGAGCCAAACAAAGAAGTTTCAAGTGAAGAATATAGAATGGCCAAGAAACACCTGAAGAAATGTTCAACATCCTTAGTCATCAGGGAAATGCAAATTAAAACAATTCTGAGAGTCCATCTCACAGCAGTCAGAATGGCTAAGATCGAAATCTCAGGTGACAGCAGATGCTGGTGAGGATGTAGAGTGCTACATCCACTCCAGTAGTGACCCGCCTGACAGGCTGGAAAGTCTGGGCATGGTCCTGAGGCAAAAAGTTCACGGAAACTTAGTCTCCTAGAATCGTGGCATTCTGTATAAAGAATGCTCCAATGTCCCTGCTTTAGTTGGTAAACAGATCTGTGTGCTTTCCCTTAATATTGCTTCATTATAAGTGCTTCTAAAGATTGAATTTTTGACATATAACTAGGTTAGATTCTAGGCAGTCCTTGATCCAACCTTGGGCATGAATAGCTAAGTCACTGCCCTATACAGGAATTCACCACTATCTAGGAACACTGAATCTTATCCCAGTTGGTTCCTGCCAGTCCTTCTGTGTCTGCATTCCTTTGTTTTGTGTAAGAATCCAGTAACCTCATTGTACCTTGCTGGTATGTCACCTAACTTTCCTATTTTCTTCTGTATAAAAAGTCTGATGCTCGATTTGACAAATTACACTCAGATCCACACTCCTTGTGTGTGTCTGTTTGTCACTTGCCGAATTCTTGCCCACTTGCTCCAGAGAACCCGTGCCACGCAGACAGGGGGCCTAAAGGATCTGTGGCAATAGAGAAGGAGGATCTCTCTTCCATTGTTGGTGGGATTGCAAGCTGGTACAATCACTCTAGAAGTCAGTCTGGCAGTTTCTCAGTGTTAACAACTGGGATCGAAACCAGTTCCACCTAAGGTCCACTTAATCTTAGAAGCCATAGTTCCTATTGTAGACTATTGTATAGTCCACCTTCCCCCTAGGCCATTGTAAATACTTGTATCTGGGTGTAACTCAGTTAGCTATAGTTCTAAGTATTTAGTCTGGTTCTTCCTCAGGTCCTATCTGAGGACCCAGCAATACCACTCCTGAGCGTGTACCCAAAATATTATCCAACATATAACAAGGACACATATTCCACTATGGCCATAGCAGCCTTCTTTATAATAGCCCAAAGCTGGAAAAAACCCAAATGTCCTTCAACAGAGGAATGGATACAGAAAATTTGGTACCTGTACACAATGGAGTACTGCTTAGCTTTTAAAAATGATGTATTCATGAAATTCTTAGGCAAGTGTATAGGCCTATAAAATACCACCCTGAGTGAGGTTACCCAATAATAAAAGAACACACATGGTATATATATATATATATATATATATATATATATATATATATATATATTCACTGATAAATGGATAGTAGTCTAGAAGCTTGGAATACCCAAGATATAATTCACAGACCATATGAAGCTCAAGAAGAAGGAAGACCAAAGTGTGGGTGTTTCAGTCATTTTTAGAAATACTCATGACAATGTGAAAAGCAGAGACTGAAGGAAAGGCCATTCAGAGACTGTCCCACCTGGGGATTCATCCCAGATACAGTCACCAAACTCTGAAACTATTGTGGATGCTAACAAATGCTTGCTAAAAGGAGCCTGATATAGCTGTCTCCTAAGTGGCCCTGCCAGAGCCTTACAAATACAGAGTTGGATACTCACAGACAACCATTGCACTGAGTGCAGGGTCCCCAATTGGAGAAGTTAGAGAAAGTACTAAAGGAGCTGAAGGAGTTTGCCACCCATAGGAAGAACAACAATATCAACAAACCAGACCCCTCAGAGCTCCCAGGGACTAAGCCAACAACCAAGGAGTACACATGGCTCCAGCTGCATATGTAGCAGAGGACGACCTTGTCAGGCATCAATGGGAGGAGAGGTCCTTGGTCCCTTGAGGGCTTGATAGATGCCCCAGTGTAGGGAAATTGAGGGTGGGGAGGCAGGAGTGTGTGAGTGGGTGAGTGGAGGAACACCCTCATAGAAGCAGAGGGATGGGGAGGGAACCGGTTAAGGGAATAGCACTTGAAATGTAAATAGATTAAAAAAAAAAAGAATTAAATTGTCTTTCTCAGGAAAAGGGATGCAACCATAGAATATATTAGAGTGGTTTACAGGCTGTTGTTAGTCCTAATACTAATTTGTGCCCCATTTCTCACAAATACAGATGCAGGCTTCTGGGGTGGTTGTTTTAAAGAGTTTCTACATCTTATCTTAACCAATCACTTATTCCAATTAGACTTGACCTGTAATTCCTGAGGATGTTGCCTCATTTAAAGCAACAGAATCTAGAACAGGCAACTCTTGAAAGTCTCACTGCTTGCATTTTGTCTGAAGGGTGGTCATGGATCTTTTTTCCAACTTTATACCAAATTCGGTAATGCACGTTTTGTTTAAGTGACTCTGTGGAGACATTGGGGGATAAAGGATTGCCTAGAGACTCAAGCCCAGGAAATGTTCACTAACCTTGCAAAAATAGCACCAGGAATTAAGTCTGTCGAGGAATTAGGGGAGGTGCTGGAAAAGTACCCATGAGAAAGCTGCTGCAGTGCACGAGCCACAGAGTAATAGCCTGTGGGAACTGAAGCACTAACCGTACAGTGGGAGAAAATAACGTGCTTTACTCAGGGGTCTCTAAAGGAACAGGACATGTGTGTGCATAGTTCACACATATACATACACAATATAGTGGATTTATTAGAGTGACTTATAGGCTGTGGTTGGACAAGTCAAGCAATGGCTGTCACCCAACAGAAAGGCCAGGAATATAGTAGTTGTTTAGTCCATAATATTTAATGTCTCAGCTGATCTTCGGTCTACACTGGAGTCTTGAAGAAATAGGTTCTTCTTCTTTTCCTCCTCCTCCTCTTCCTCTTCCTCCTTCTCTAAAGTTTTGCTTTTATTAAACAGATCTTTTTCTCATATAATATAATCTGAAAACATTTTCCCTCCCTCTGCTCCTTCCAGTTCTTCCCTAACTCCTCTTCCATCTGGATCTACTCCCTTTCTGTTGCTCATTAGAAAAGAACAGATTATGATGTATTTGGTTGATGTCCCTGGAAGGCTTATTTTTTCTGAGGGGAGGTGACGTGGGGGTGGATCTGGGGGAAAGGGGAGGTGGCAGGGAGGAGGATCTGGGGCAGGTGAGGAAGAGGAAGCTAAAGTTGAGATGTAATATATGAGAGAAGATTAAATAAAAAGAAAAAAAGAACAGGCTTCTAAGAGATAGTAACAAAACATAAAAACATAAAATACAATATACATTTTACATATTATTTGAGAATTTTATACATGCATATTCTACATTCTTGTAAGGGAGGACATAGTGAAACCACCCAACTGGACCATCCTGCATGGTGAAAGAAAGGTTTACTGGGGATCAAACTGCCAAGGCTGTCTCTCAGGGTGGGCACAGGGATGGAGAGGCAGAAAGAAGAGTAAAATGGTGGAAAAGCAAGTAGATTTTGTATGACAGTCAGCAGGATGGGGTCTTTGAACTTGATACAGGATGTTCAGACTGACTAGGAGCTAGATGCCATTGCCTAAGGTAGTTGATCTTCAGTGCAAGATTAAGGGAGGTTACTGGCAGTTTAAGGGAGGTTTTTAGGCTTCTGATTACCTGGCTCAAGTCTTTCTGTTTAGAACATCATCATCAGCAGGCCATTTTGAGGGTCATTTTGAACCTAATAATTCTGATCATGTTCACCTAACACATTATTCCAAATCCTCCTGAACTCTATCCCTCCATATTCCACTCCCAACTCCATGTCCTCTGTTTCTTCTTCTTCTTCTTTTTTTTTTTAAATAATTCACTGAGTTCAGTCAATGCTGGCTGTGTGCACAGGAGTATGGGGTCAACCCAATAGGTCAGGGTCATCCTACTAGGGGCTACAACCCTGACTTTCCCTTTCCAGCATTCAACAACTGCCACATATGTAATATTTTTCTTTCTTACTTTCTAATTGAAGCTTATAAAGTAGTAGACTTTCATGTAGCTTTCCCAGATATCCTCAGTGTTACTTATCCCTGCCTCCACCCCTCCTCTGGCTTGCTATAACATTCTCTTCCCCACTTGGTATTCACCCATTATTCTCCTTTCATCCTTTATATCTCTTGTGTTCTATCACCCACCCCCTTATGTGCTCCATTTCCTCCTGACGGTCATCCTTTGGTAATATGACTTCCATAGAGGCTCCGAATTAAACACAGATGTCTAAAGATTTGAAGTCACAGAGTAAATATTCACAGTTTCTCTTTCTGGGTCTGGGTCATCCCACTAAATGTAATTTTTCTAGTTCTACTCACTGAACTGAAAATTCCATACCTTAGTGCCCATGTTCCCTAGATAACCAGTCTGGAGATGGCATAATGAGAGGTTTGACTTGCAATGGTGTCTGTGAGGTTTTACTCTCATATTCATCTCTGT
>LR749717.1:0-153636 GCA_902729485.2 Mus minutoides
GTACCCAAGGAGCGGAAGGGGTCTTCAACCCTCTAGGTGGAAGAAAAACATGAACTAACTAGTTCCCCCTGCGCTCATGTCTCTAGCTGCATATATGGAAGAAGATGGCCTAGTTGGCCATCATTGGGAGGAGAGGCCCCTTGGTCATACAGACTCTATATGCCCCAGAACAGGGGAATGCCAGGGCCATTACGTGGGAAGGGGTGGGTAGGGGAGCAGGGCGGGGACACGGGAGGGTAAGGGAAAATTTCTGAATAACATGTGAAATGTAAATGAAGAAAATATCTAATAAAGAGAAAAAAAATTTTGCAAAACACAAGAAAATCAAGAAGGAAGACCAGCGCATGGATACTTCATTCCTCTGGTGAATAGGAAACAAAATACCCATGATAGGAGTTACAGAGACAAAGTTTAGAGCTAAGACGAAAGGATGGACCATAGGGAGACTACCACACCAGGGGGATCCATTCCATAATCAGTCATTAAACTCAGACACTATTGCATAGGACAGCTTGTGCCTACTTAAGGGAACCTGATATAGCTGTCTCGTACAGAAGTGGATGCTCATAATCATCTATATGATGGAACACAGGGCCCACAATGGAGAAGCTAGAGATAGAACCCTAGGAGCTGAAGGGGTCTGTAATCCTAGAAGAGGAACAACAATATGAACTAACCAGAACCCCCAGAACATGTGTCTCTAGCTCTACATGTAGCAGAAGATGTCCTAGTAGGCCATCATTGGGTGAAGAGGCCCCTTGGTATTGTAATCTTTATATACCCCAATACAGAGGAAAGCCAGGACCAAGAAGTGGGAGTGGGTGGGCAGGGGGACAGGGCAGGGGGAGGGGGGGAACTTTCGGGATAACATTTGAAATGTAAATTAAGAAAATATCTAAAAAAAAATAAAATAAAATAAAATAAAGAGTAGCCATCACACACGTCCTTTTTTTAATTACCTTAGTAACCTTTATCTGGCAGTCATCTGTTGGTTTTTATGGTTGTTGTATTTTGTTTTGTTTTGTCCTGTTTTGTGTTCGGAGTTTTACTTGTTTTGCTCCTATTTATTATTTATTTATTTATTTATTTAGCCATTCTCAGGGCCAAACTCAGGACCTAGTACAGGACAGGCAAAAGTTTTGCTACTGAGCTATCTCCCCAGCCCAGATATCTGGGCTTTGCCTGCACATTTTACTGGGAGAAATGTTTTGCTTTCTGTCTCCCCACCAGCCTTTGAGCTCCTTGAAGGAATGGCTATGTCTTCACCTTTTCTATATGCCTGACCCCTTCCCAGACCCCAACGATGACGGCTCGTGAGTACAGGATGGCTGAACTACACTGAACTGACTGTCAGGTTGGCCACTGTGCCGATCATTCTCAGAACTCTCCATATCTGGCCTACATCAAACCTTCCTACAACTACCTCTTCAAAGGCAGGAACATTCCTTCCAGATGAAAGTCCTCTGTTCCACTGTCACTGGTTCTTTTCCTGACTCTCGTTACATGAGTTGCCACTTCACTTGTATGGTCCCATGAGTGGGAGTTATTTTTTGGTTTTAAATAAAAGTCACCTAGTACCCAAAAAGTCGTCCGGGGTGACCTTTGTGTGATGGAAAGGACGCTCTACGGGGAGTCTGGAGACTAGAGTTGTACTTACTGCTGTGCAGCTAATATTCTGTCTGATAAAGGGGCACGCTGTCATGCTAAGGCTTCCTCCTCTTCCTTTTCACAAATGCCCACATGAGGAAAGCCGAGACTGGGGCTATGCTGTCTGACCTACCAAGTGCTTTCTTTATTGCTGTTTACCTCCCATCTTTGTGACTGACAGTGAGAAGACTTGTGTTCAAAGTAGTCATTTCTTTAGGAAGTCTGATTAGGGAAAGGAGATAGAATAGGTACTATTGCTCTCATCCAGGGGTGAGTCCAGGAGACCCTGGAGGGAAATACTAGCCTGAGATTCAGGCGATAAAATACTTGCCCTGGTGCTCTTTAGCCTTGGGCTCCTGAGAGGGCAGACTTTTCTGGCTTGAACTTACTTACTCTTTATTTCCTCTCAGCCTGTTCTTTTTTCTGTATCGCTATTACAAATGGCGCTAAAGGCAGAAGAGCCACGGCAATAAAAACGGCTCTTCCCTGCCCCAAATCTTACACAGCACCTCATCTCTCCTCCCACAAATGCTCAGCACCCCTCCACGGGTTGCCCAAGCTCTCCAAGACATAGTAAATCACCAAGAAAGATGAGATTTTGCCCAGCTCTGTGCTCCAGTCCCTGAAGGAGCTCAGGAAAGAAGGGAAGCTGGTATGTGTTAAAAAACAAGAAGCCATCAGGCAGTGCATCATCACAGGGGAGAAAGGAAGCTGACTCCCAGTAACTCAGCAACTACTCACGTGCTAAGAACGGGGCACATGGTCTGCTTTATGGAGAGTGTGAAATGATTTCTTTCACACTGTTCCTTATTGGAACATTTCCCCATCGACAGCAATCACTCACTCTCCCAGGGAGACAGACCTAGAGAAACAGCAAAGGAAGAGAAGATACAGGATCTCAAATAACCACCAACACACACATAAACTCATATGCAAATATCCAGGCAAGCAAACCTCAGTACACACAAACCAAAGGCACAGAGACTTGATGCACAGAAATTAAAGCATCACTTATTCACTGGGACCCACACAGGCTCAGACACATTAATAGCATTCCCAAACATCTATGCACATCACAGTCAGGTACACAGAAGTTACAGAAGCATGCAGCCAGAGAATACAGCCAGAGAATAGCAGTTTTAAAAGGCTTAAATATGCATAGTTGCCTCAACTTTGATGTTCAGACAGGGCTCAAGGCAGCACAGAAATTCTCAGGAGCAAAATAACCTACATAAATTGAAGGAGGGACCATCACTCACCTATTGTATTAGTCAGGGTTCTCTAGAGTCACAGAACTCACAGAGTGTCTCTATATATTAAGGGAAAATATTGGAATGACTTAGAGTCTACAGTCCAACTAACCCAACACTAGGCCGCTGTCAATGGGAAGTCCAAGAATCTAGTAGTTGTTCAGTCACGGGGCTAGGTGTTTCAGCTGGTCTTCTGTATAAGCTAGAATCCTGAAGAAGTAGGTTCCAACAGATGTGCTGGCAAGTAAGTGCAAGTAGACGAAGAAGAAAGAAGCCTTCCTTCTTCCATTATCCTATGTTAGCCTCCAGCAGAAGTTGTGGTCTAGATTAAAGGTGTGTACCACCATAACTGGACATAAACTGGGTTTACACGTCAAGATTCAGATGAAAAGCCTGTGTCTTCCAGGCTCAAGATCTGGATCATAGGTGTGCCCTCCATTCTGGATTGTAGTCCATTCCAGATAGAGTCAAGTTGGCACTAGGAATAGCCATCACACCTATGTAACCCCATTCTGTTTCATTTCTTCATTCAATCTTCCCCACTTATTGTAGTATTGAATCCCAGGAACAAGTTACCTGAACTTGTTAAGGTAACTTGTTACCTGAACATTTTAAGACCAAGAACCAAGACCAACTCAGGAGTAGTGGGGGCATTCACACAGCTCTTTATCACAGTGCCAGGCAATGGCTGACCAGACCACAATGACCTGGGCCACCACTATAGAAGCCAACAGTCCTTGCCCTGGAATGTCTATATAATGCTGAGACTACTATAAGCACTGAGAAGAGAAACTTTTTTTTCCTGATATAGACAAGCTATCAGTAAAGTCCCTTCCCTGGCTTTCTTACAGCTCAGTTCTTGAATTGATTTCTGGGACAAGTGCTCCAATGGGACTCACTGGAACTGAAGCTTCTCCTTTAACTGTAGTATCAGTTCAAGGGCTAATCATATGGGCATCTGGGAGTGCTCTGACATGGATAACTAAAGACTAGATATCAGGGAGGCTGTTATCTCCGTAATAATTAGAGCTTAAAAAGTGATAGACTCCAGAGACATATTTTGGGGAAATTAAAAAAAAATAACTACTTAATGACTAATTTAATGTGTCTAGAAAAGCAGAGGAGCAAAGCCTCCTGGGACTGTGCTCAAGCAGAGCTGGATCACTCCTTGGAATGAGTAACACCTGATAGAGGTGGGATGATCCCACACGGTGACCTCCTTCAGCTAGCTAACCTATGAGCTGAAGACAGCCTGCACGCAGTTCCTTGGGGTACAGCATTGAGCCAAGCAGGGTCAGGGGTGGCTAAGGTTATGCCCCAGTGAGCTTCCCAAGATCTCCTCCCAGTATTCTGTCTGTCCGATGAAGATGTACAGAGAGGGCAGGATGACAGGAGAGCAGCGAACCTGCTATGAAGCCAGGGGTTGTGAGGCCCTCACCTGGGCATGACTCTTGGCTTTCCTGCCCACAGCACTCCTGACTAGTTCATGTTCTTTGGATCTGAAAGCATGACATTAAACTGTGCTCTGGACACAGACCTTCTAGAACCAAAATGACAGTCATGGAGGCAATCGTCACCCTGTTCCTCCACTTTCCCTGCCAGACTCCTCTATTTGGGAATTGGGTGTGTGCACAGAATCCTGTTTCTGTCGCCACCTTTAGCTTCAAAGTTTGATCATTTTAACAATAAAAGGTCACATGAGCCAGGATTTATGTGTACCTAAATGCCTTGTGGCAAGATTGATGGGCCAAACAAAGCGTCAGAGACATTCTCTAGAGAAGATACTCTGCCCCTGGGAGGAACCAGGATAGCCAAGATTGAAGGACAACTTCAGACAGCAGCAGCTAAGCTGGCTGTGCTTTCAACATTACATCTTTCCTACAGAGATGAGAGGAAAATTCTCCTCTCAGAGTCTAATTCATGAAAGCTGGGTGTGACTTTAATAGAATCTTGGTCCCTAAGGAGGGAGTTCTGGCACAGCACTGAAGGTTGCAAATGTGCTATACGTCTCCCAAGAGAATCTTCTTCCTGTTCAGTATCCTTCTCCCATTTTCCATGTCTCCTTAGCTAGGAGAGTACATGGTCCTCAGCACAGGAAATTATAGAAGCCGAGGTCTCTAAGACACTAGTCCTCAGTTCTCCAGGTGGCCTCTAGACTCCAGGTCACTAAAAAATTCACCAAATGTCAAAGGAGAGGACAAAGAGGAGAGCAGGCCTGAGGATCGTGTGCCAGGACTCAGCAGGCCTTGCTCTACCTCCTCTGTTCTAACAATAACAGCCCTTTATTAAACTGTAACAGTGCAAAGCACAGAACACCGAGATACTAGAAAAGGTCTTCTGGCTACTATTTCTTAGAGACTTATAAACCTATATTTAAAACATATTGGTACGCGATAATAACACCATCCATATGTAGAAAGACCAGGACATTGCAGGGAAAAAGCTATCCCTTCTCACTTATGTGCTGAGGGTAAGAAAATACTAGGATTACTTCATCTGCTCTTTATGGTTATGGTTAGGATTAGGTTAGGATAAGGGTTAGGTTAGGGTGGCACACACCTTTAATCCCAGCACTGGGAGGTAGAGGCATGTGGCTTTCTGTGAGTTCAAGGCCAGCCTGGTCTACAGAGGAAGTTTTAGGATAGCCATGGCTATACATAGAAGCTCTGTTCAGGGAGAGGAGAGGAGAATCCTACTGACGCAAAGAGAGACAAGCTGGCATATTGTGCATTGCAAAGCACAAGCTGGATTTCGAATGCTGCGGGGTGTTTTCATCTGAAGCCTAAGGTCACAGCCCAGGCCTGTTTCCCTTGAACATCTTCAATGCTAGCCAAGCAAAATGGGGAAAGAAGATGCCATGGTCTTGCCTGGCTGTCCTCCATTCATCCAGGCTGAGTCTTTTTTTTTTTTAAAAAAATCGGATATTTTATTTATTTACATTTCAAATGTTTTTCTCTCCCCTGGTTTTCCCTCTGTGAACCCCCTATCCCATTCCCCCTTACCCTGCTTCTATGAGGGTGCTCCCTCACACACCTACCCACTCCCACCACACCATCCTAGCCATTTCTCTACACTGGGGCATCAATCCTTCACAGGACCAAGGGCCTCCCTTCCCACTGATGCCAGATAAGGCCCCTTCAGCTCCTTCAGTCCTTCCCCTAACTCCTTCATTGGGGTCTCTTGATTAGTCCGATGGTTAGCTGCAAGCATCCCCATCTGTATTGGTCAGGATCTGGCAGAGCCTCTCAGGAGACAGCTATATCAGGCTTCTGTCAGACTGAATCTTTGAATCACTTCTCTGGAGCTTAGATCTTGAAATGAAGACATTCAACTTTAGTGGCTGAAGTTCTAAGACAACCTCTCAGGGTCTGTCACCCATTTTTCCTTCTACAAAAAGGAGCAAAGTGTCACAACCCACCCCTAATACAAACAGGTTCGGGTTCCTTAGGCTTTTTGCTGTCATGACCCATCTGAGGCTCAGTCATTCCAGAAAATGCTAGGAACCTTTTTCATAAGTCCTGCCTTGGACAGGGTAGCATTCATAGGAAGGGTTCATAAAAGCCAAAGAATTAACAACATCCCCATCAGAAATGGAGGCAAAGGCAAAGCCAGACGACCCTGAGAAATAATCGTTGTTGTTTAGCAGTTCAAATAGGCCTGAGCAGGCAGCAGAGGGCTCTGCAGAAAAGGGAAGAGGAGAACACTGAGGAAATGAATATTGCCTCTGCACTTGTCTATCCAAAATGTAAACAGGTACTATCTCCATCATATCACGCCCAAGGCCAACACTAACAGGAGACTTCGACTTGACAGATTAGTGATTGTTTTTGACAGTAGCTTTGTGATTCCTACTTCTATTCTTTAGATAAGTTAAAGAGCTTCATTCAAAGAAAGATATTGTTTTCTTATCCACAATAATTTCAATGAAATAACACGTGTGTGTGTGTGTGTGTGTGTGTGTGTGTGTGTGTACATGGGTGCATGTGAGTATGTATGTGCATGTGTATGTGTGTGTGTGTATTCCTATCTGTGGAATAGTTCCAGCATATACATCACTTTAAAGTATTCCTGAGGCACGGAAAGCGGGAGGAATTCTCTTTCCCATTCTCTGATTAACAACAGTGTCTTGCTAGTATTTCCCGAGGCAGGCTGTGCAAATGCACAATGACACAGCACGCACTTCCTATTCCTTATAGAACTTGACATCCATGTGCTGTTCTATCCTTTGGTTATTGCACAGACCTCTGAAACTGTTCAGTCTCGGTGTATGCAGAGCTTTCTCTCACTTTGAAATGACAATAAGGTTATTCTGTAATGTGGCTTACCATAATTTATATCATCAGACCCTCTATGGACAAACTGTTAGGTTGTTCCCATCACTGTACCAAAACAGAGGGTTTAACTGTAAGATGGATTCCCACACCCGAAACTACTAAGCTAAAGAGAGTATGTGCTGGAAATCTGAGTACGTGTGATCAACCTGCCCTCTTAAGTTCCTGTAAGTCTACCCAGCTCTTTGACAATCAGACGTACACTTTGGGAGGAAAGAATTAACCTCAAACTGCATTAACCTGACCTCAAATCCCTGATTGCTCAGAAAGTATAGGCATAAGTAAACACAGCACACTATGTCTCCTTCCTCTGTGTTAGAGAGTGCTTCTGAATGGACAGAACTAAGAACTGGAGCACAGACCTCAGGACACCACAAAGGCAGAGAGCCCCTGCATACCTTGCTTCTTGTCCCTAACGTCTATGCATGCCCCTGTGCTAGTGAAGGGGACAGATAAGCTACAGATGTGGGAAACTGCTTCATCTCTCAAGAAAATGCAGCCACTGTATCTTTGTGGGACCCGAGCATCCTTCAAAATGCTGAGCAAATTCTATATTAGTCTAAAGCCTTTTATATCTTGCCAAAGTGTATGAATGTGCAATTCAACAGTTGAAATTGATATTTATTTTTTAAAAATTAAGCTGAGCACTTTGCATATATATATATATATATATATATATATATATATATATATATATATATATCAAAAGAACTTTTAACCATTTTATAAGATATCTATTAGGTGTTTTACTTATTTAGAAAATTATATTATTTATTTATTTGATTATAAATAGTCTTTATATTGTGAGGCAATAATTGTTACACATTTTGCAAATATTTCTCTAGTTTTCTATTTGTCTCTTGAACCTACTTTCAACATACTTATTAAGATTTATTTTATTGATAATTATATGTATATATGTGTTCATGTGAATGTATGTGCAGGTATCTACAGAAGTCAAAGAGGGCATTGAACCTTTAAAGCTGAAGTGCATGGACAATTATACACTGGACGCCATGGGTGTTGGTCTTGTGCAAGAGCAGCAAGTGCCCTGAATAGCTGAGCCATCTCTCTAAACCCTGATTTCAATGTGTTTTTACTATCATAAAGAGCTGTTTCCTTCTCATGGGTCTATATTCATCTTTCCTCTTAAGATCCCTGAGTTTTTTGACATCCTTCCGACTGTCGTTACTACTTTAATATTATGAGTGCTCCCTTTTGTGATTTCCTCATGCTTTCTTTTCTTTCCCCCATTTTTTAAAGGTTAGTCTTCAGTGTGTCTGGAATGTTTATTTTGGCTTAAAGTGTGAAGAAGACACACAATTTTATTTTTCCACCTAACTTGATGCTTGGATAATAGAAGCCTTCACACTCTACCACAGGGCACGGCTGCGAGCTCCTTTTTGGAGCTAGCAGCAATGGGCTCTCAGAAAGCTTAAAATTTCTCTCAGCAGTGTGGAACAGATTACTTCAGTAGCATGCTGGAGACACATAACTCTCCTTTCTATCCTTTTTATTAACTAAAAATGCACGCTATATAAGGATTTGTGGAATTTCCACAGGAGTCAAAATTGTGATTTAGGTAAACATCTTGTAGTTTCATAAAAGATTGCCTACTGCCCAAAGGAAGAGGATGGCCTCAGGCACCCCACCCCTCCGCAACTCAGTCCTCAAACTGCTGTGCCAGCCAAAGGGGAATCCACAGACAGACAGAGAAGAAAGTACTCTCTAAAGCTGCAAAAGTGAACCAACAAGGTCTCTACGTTTGTTTTTTGGTTTGTTTTCTTCCCCAGAGAATCGTGTGAGTGAGCTCAACCACATAGATTCACAGAAGGATAAGTAGGCTACTGTTGTTAGGGTCTCTACTCAGAGTGAAGAGGTCAGCAGGGCCAGAGGCAGGACATTAAAGAGCTCACTGGTCAGGGCGCAGAAGGCCAGAGTGTTGGAAGTATCCTGGATAAAATACAAGAAATGTAAGAACAGGTTCTTACATTAGGCAATCTTTTATGAAACTGCAAGATGTTTACCTAAATCACAATTTTGACTCCTGTGGAAATTCCACAAATCCTTATATAGCGTGCATTTTTAGTTAATAAAAAGGATAGAAAGGAGAGTTATGTGTCTCCAGCATTCTGATTTTCTAAAGACAAAACTACCATCTCATGTGCATACTATTCAAGAAGGAAAAAAATCTAAAGGATTGATTTAAACTCGACAGATTTTTTTTCACTAAATGTGTGATTTGTAAACTTCAGCAAAATTGGTCTGTAGTTATGTGTGTCAGTCATCCCCCAGCTTAAAATTCAAGATGACAATTCTTATAGCAAAGTAGATGTGAAATAATCCAAGCAAATTCATCCGTCAGCTAAGGGGAAAACACTAGACTCCTTCTCAAATAAACCTGAAAAACATCAGAGTTAATATAAAAACATATGGCCTTGGTCAAGGATCTTGGTTGCATTAACTAGAAAGCAGTGGTGATTAACACAGGCACAGCTTGGCACTTAGAGTTCACATGTGGCTGGCAGATAAGAGCTGAAACCCACAGATTTACAGACCCAAAGAGCAGGATGCAGAATGCATCAGGCAGACTCTTCCTTAAATACTAGCAAATTGCTTCTGGCTGATTTAAGTGAAAATAAATTTACTGACAGTACGTGTTGGAGGGGGGAGAACTGACAGAAACTGGAGAAATGGGTTGTATCAAGAAAATTTGCTTCGAGAAACACATGAAACTTTCCATCGGATGAGCCTGAAGGCAGCATACCTACCTCAGAGACAGAGCACTGGATGGAAAAGAAAATGCACCTGCCTCAAGTGGCCCAGGAGCTGCCCCTAGCAACCATCACCTCTGGAAATCATCCATGGATGGCAACACAATCCACAGCCTGTGAATTCTCTACTGGACTCCCTCTTGCAATATCTAGTAAAAGACCAAGCTTCCTGCAGGGTCTCCCTGAAACTTCATATTGGTTCGTCAGCTTCCCTCATGGAATATAAACTCAGTTCCTCCAACAGGGGCATCTGCAAGGCAGATAAGAAAATGAGGGAGGAACAGGACAGCAACAGCCTAATAAGAGTGTTCTGAGCACTCTCACTGCTGCACACCAGTATCACCCCACCCTGGAGGCCGAATGTCTCCTCTAATTCTCATGACAATAAAGAGTCCAAAACTACAAACCACATCCTGGCACACACAGAGAGAAAGATGGAGGAAGAGGAGAGAGAGGGAGAGGGGGAACGCTCAATGTCTTTTTAACTACATGTTTTAGCTTTTCCTTTAAAGAAAATATGAAGTCTGTGTAAAGTAAGTAATGGAAAGAATAGGGGCCCAACGAAGAAGAATACGTGTATACATATACATACATATATACACATATACTCATATATGCATATATGTATTGCTATTAACAACTTGTATTTAAATTTACTATTTCTTTGCAGGTGACAAAAGACAATGCCAGTCAATGCCTCAAATTCCTCTCACCTCAGGAACAGCAGAGCAAAGAAATTAAAAGACATCTATTACAGAGAATGAAAAGTCATACAGACATAAACAATACTCCTGGAAGGGACCAAGATGTGTTGGATATAAACATCCACCAGAGCTACATTAAAGGAAGATGTTTTTATACAGAAGGAAACTGCCCCCCAGACATCTTGAAGTGAAGTTGTTTTCCATGGGCCAAATGCAATTAATGAAAAGAAATCTCATGCGACTACACTGTGGCTACTTTCAAAATGATAAGAATAAGAAAAGAACTCTGCACATGATGGGCAAGAGAGTCTAGTAGCATAGAAAAGGAACCAAATAGCAATGTGGAATCAGACTTTTCCCCTCAAGTACAAACAGAAGACTAGAACATTGCTGGCAGAATGCTTTTTTAGAAAATGTATTTGAGCTAATATAAATAGAATCTAAAATACTTAGAGAGAAATATGAAAAATTGGTAACTATGGAATAAAATTCTACAAGTAAAGACTTGGCTGGATGTTTGTTTGAGTAGACTTCAAAGAAGTACCAAAATTTATTTTAAAACCAAAGAAAAACTAGTAATTAATAATTCAGATAAAACTGAAGCAAAACTTATTATTATCATTAAATGGCTTTCAGGAAAAAAAAAATCCAGAAAGATGACTGAGTGGGCACAAGCACTTGCCATGGGAGCCTGGTAACCCGAGTATCATTCCTTTTTTTTTTTTTTTAAAGATGTATTTATTTATTATGTATACAGTGTTCTGGCTAAATGTATGCCTGCAGGTCAGAAGAGGGCACCAGATCTCATCATAAATGGTTATAAACCACCATGTGGTTGCTGGGAATTGAACTCAGGACCTCTGGAAGAGCAGTCAGTGCTCTTAACCTCAGAGTCATCTCTCCAGACCTTGAGTATCATTCCTAGAACACAATGTATGGAGGAGACATCCTTTCCTTCCAGTGGGAAATTTTAACTGCTTTAGGAATAATAAATATGTTTCTTTAACCTTCTGTTTATTTCTTTTTCTTGGTCAGGGGACCAAACCCAGGACCTTGTGCTTGTTAGGTACACACACTACATCAGAGCAAAATCTCCAATCCCTTTAACTTAATGTTTGGTGAAGATAATTGCAGAAAGCTATAATGAGATGTTTTTAATTAAATATATCTATTTGTAGCATTAAAAGTTACTTGCAGAGCCTGTTACTTGATGGATAGGAGAGAAAGAAAAATCAAATAAAAATGGTTCATAAATTGAAGAGTTGGAAGGAGGGTAGGTTAGAGAAAAGACAAAAATTTAGATGAAAAATGACATTGAAAATGCTGCTGACAATGAGCAGATAAATCAGTTAAATTGCCATCCCAGAGCTGAAGATGAAACTGTAACTACAAACTGTTGCCAGAACAATCTAACACGGGATACAGTATAGGAAAGTTAGAAACACAGTATCAGAAAAAATAAAGCAAACAGTAAAAGTGGAAATACGATGTTCATCCTAGCATAACATCTCAGCTTTCTTTCTAATGTAAACTCTAAGCCCCACCCCCCTCCAAAATGATAAGTTGAGCACTTAAGACTATCTTACCCTTAAATTTTTTAACTCTACTACAATATTATAACATTCAAAGGATAAAGGCATATACAACATGTAGCAAAATAACTGTATCAAGCAAATTCCATAGAATAGGTCCACCATCCTTATACTGAAATAAGCCCTGTACCACTAACACCTTAAAATACCTACTCTGAGCAAAGCACTGAAGCAGTAGTTATAAAACTGTGTCTCAGTGTCTCAGGGGTGGCTATGATGACTATAAGATAAGAGGCCAAAGAGTCAAAGGTTGGACCACCCATGCTGAGTACAGCAATGTTCTGGATGACCTTACATTTGAAAAAAACTAACCCTGAGAAGGTACAGGATGAAATATTCCACATGTAGCTCATTGTTTAAAGGAAAAAAATCTCCACGACACTGTTCCAAGATTCAAGTCTAAATTCAGTGTATAACAATATTTAGATTTCATGGTGGAGAAAAAGCTACTGATGAACGCCTACAGCTACCACAAGAATCGTGTTGTTGGCTGCACTCTCTGAATCCATTATGAAAAGTTTTTGCTTTTTGCTAAGAATATGTTAGTAAAGTTCCATGACGCCAGTTGTCAATCACTTATTCATGCCAAATAGCTCAAAGGTAATGTGTTTTGATTTTTTGTAAGCAAATCAGTTAAAGCTAACAAGATCCTTTCAATGTTTTTTTTTTAAGTGAGACTTTTTATTCTATACACTGCTTACAAAATCATATGAGAATGAAACAGCACAGACATCTGTTTTCAAAAATGTTCTGTTTGTCCTTAACACAACAATGATAATAATAATAAAAGCAGATTCTCACTTGTTAAAATATCATTTTTACCTTGAAGGGAGAGATTAACTGTGTTTGTTTCTTCAAAATGTTTGCTTGGAAGAAATGATTGCTTATCCTTCTGTGTGAGAAAAAAATGCATTTTCATATCTTAAAGTTTGATGAATCTATACAATGGTTTGCTAGGAGATTAATAAGAGCTTCAAATATGTATATTAGCCTAGATATTGATATATTAATATTAATTGGTATATATTAATATATTAATATATTAATATATGCAGATCATTATCATCCTCTTTGATGCATTATAAACATTCTACTACTCTCTTTTAAATACATTGATGACCCTGCTTGCCTGAATTTAGTTGGACTATTTCCTCATATAGATGGAAAAATGATAAATTTCTCATGGTAGGGAGCCCCATTTTGGTGCAGCAGACATACCTCCTCCATCTGTAGCTTTGGGGATGCAGTATTCCTCTGCAATTTCCATGAAAGAGTTTTTTTCTTAATGGTTATTAAAGAAGCAATGTAGTGCCCTCTCTATCCCTTTAGGAAATGTATTGAAGTAGCCCAGTGCACACAGCCAATGTGCTTTAAACATGTATTACTGAGAGATGATCTAATAACCACATCACACAGACCCATCTTACTAGCACTTGCACTGATAGACAACTACATGCCTAGACAACTACAAATTATTTTCCAAGAATTTGTTCTAATTTCCACACTCAGGAGGCTGAGGCAGGAAGCTATGGAGTTCAAGGTCAACCTAGGCTACATGTAAAACCATAGCTCAAAGTAAATACACAAATAAATAAGTAAATCAGAAAAAGAATTTCTTCCAAAACGTGTTTCCTCATGTGTGCAATGATGTATTTGATCTCTATAGAAATTCTGTTGCTAACAATGTCCTAGTTTATCATGACACATTTTGTGAATGGGTTTCAATGGCTTTTGCCACTAAAGCAAACACAAGTATATCCCCTTTGATGTTTTCACTTCAAAAACAAAACAAAACAAAACAAAACAAAACAAACTCAAAATAAGCTATCTATCTTAACACATTTAGATTAAGAAGGTAGATTTAAATATAGCAGGGAAAGCTACCAACACTTCTGTTGAAGTTCAGAGAACATCCTACCCTGGCTTCTTTGATATTTCCATTGTGTGTCTTCTTACTCCCTGGAGATAGAATTACCAGCCCATTTGTAGGTATGTTACCAGTGAGGTCTATTGCATTATTGTTCTTAGGGTTCCTGTTGCTGGCACTTCAGTGCAGCTGATGATTAAGTAGGATTAAGAAAATATTGTGCTTGTATTTGGGGGCCTCAGTTGAGTTTTTGATATTACTTACTCAGGCATGAGTAATTAGGATATACTTCCATCTAAGCTGATTTTGTGGAAGTCATACTATTTTTCTATTTTTCTATTGTTAGGAATTACTTTTGTTAAAACCAGAAATTTGTCTTTAAGCCTACTTAGCTGGAAACAGGTAAACCGCATACATAGCAACATGGTAAAAGTTCATAAAAGCCAGATGAGGTCAACTCTTTGCTCTGGAAACATTTACAGAGTATCAGAAATACTTTTAAAAGTGAATAAGAAGGCACACATTCACAATATTAAAAACAGAGAGAAAGGGACAAAAAGAATCAAGCAGAGACCCTTTAACAGAGAGCTAAAGTTCTTCAAAGTACATTTATATGCATTCAGAAATCTGAAAGGAATGGGAAGGATACTCCCAAACAATGCTGAGCATGAATATTTTTTTTCAACTTTTATTAGATATTTTCTTCATTTACATGAGCATGAATATTTTAAAGAAAAGTTCTTCAACTCTCTCAAGAAAAAAAAAAGTGCTTTGCTGACAAGATGGCTCACTGAGTGAAGGCACTTGCCTTCAGTCCTGATGATGTGAGTTTAGTCCCTAGGACCGACATGGTTGAAGGAGACAACCAACTCCCACAAGGTGTCCTCTTATTGCCACTCAAGCACTGTGGCACTTGCACACACAAATACATACACAATCAATCAATGAATCAATCAATCAATTAATAAAATTTTACATTTAAATATCTGAGAAAAACATAAACCAAAAGAATATCATAAAGCAATTATAAGTGTGAATATGATTATTTGTAAAACTGAATGTACAATATAGCCAAATAAATATGCAACATGACTATGCTCAAAATAATCCATGTACATGAGGAACATTTAGTATTTGTAAATCTATTAAGATGCTGTAGTACTTTAATTTAGAAATGTTGAGAAACTGTGAGGAAAATTATTAAGGTGTTCTGTAAAAATAAAAGAAAGCTTGAAACACAGAATCTCATAAATGGTCACAAAACTTACTAAATTATTTGCATTTTATTAAAATAGTAATCAAATTATTCAATAAAAACCATGGTGAAGCTTTTGAGAAGCTTATCAAAATAAATATATTTCATCATATGAGAATTAAGATTGAAGAATACCTTTAAATTTTTAATGGTCTCGCTATTTGCCTTCATTAAAACCCAATACCATCCTTTCTCTCCTCCATACATCTTTCCACACCCTCTAGTAACCCTCCCCTCACTCCCTTTCAAACTCATGGCCTCTTTTTCCTTAATTATTATTGTCTTATATACACACATAAATGCATAAATATGTAAATATAACCTACTGAGTCTGCTTAACATTGGTTGTATGTATACGATTTCACATCTGGCTACTTAGTGTTGTATAAAAAAGTCACTATCAAACAAAATGCAGAGAACAACTGTTTATACAGTGTCCATCCGCAGGTGGTAGGTACATCTACCAGACAACCCCCCACATCTGAGACTCTAGGGACATGGTAGAAAAGGAGGCAGAAAGATTGTAAGAGCCCCTTTTAACTGCTATACATGAAGATTCTTCTAGCCACAACAATAAATGTGGCACTAAAGAAGAATTAAAAACCATTAAAATCCAAGGAGCAGTTGAGGTGTGTGAGAAGTCCTGTGTCCTGCATCTGACTGTCAGCACTGCATAAGCAGGTGTGGTGGATCACGACTCTAATCCCAGCACTAGAGAGGTGGAAGCTACACGGGGAAATTCCAGGACAGCCTGACACATATGAGACTGTCTTTAATATAAATAAAGACAGTAGAGGTGCCTGTTCCTAAGCCTGATGAACTGGGTTTCACCCAAAGAGTAGAAGGAAAGAAGAGAGCCCTACAGTTTATCCTCTGACCGCCACACAGTGGCCTCAAAATATGTTCAAATGCAAATGGACACATGTGCATACACATAATAAATAAATGCATATATTTAAATTTTTAAGAAAAAAATAACCCATTTGTGTACCCTAGTCACTAGTCGATTGCAGGGGTTGGGGATTGGTTTATGGGGGGATATAGGGGAAAAGTCAGATGGGCTTAGAAAATACACTCAAATTTAATTTTGATGGTAGTCCTCATTTCTGTATTTCTAGTTTTTACTCTGAGCATATAGTATAGTTATAAATCAGAGGGAAAATAATAAATCTTCAAATTTTACTCAATTCAATATTTTTAAAGCACAATGTTCTCCAAGGTTAGCTTCTCAGCAATGCTCCTAAATAATTGTTGTTCACTCAGACAGATTAAAATCATCTGTCCAGAATTCCAGAGCTGACAGCTACTTCAGGCCTTCAGCTTGCTCACTGCTCATATGTAACAGACAGAGAACATTAAGAAACATGATGACCAAAAAGAAGCTTTAATTCACATGCCGGAAGAGAGTGTACAGAAAATAGCTTCAAGTGGCAAATATAGATCTTCCAGCACAGTAGGCACAGATCTCCAGAGGGGCATCCGGCTGCCCTCCTGTGTAGGAGAAAGCTTTTTTAGACATGCACCCTACAGCATGGGAGCCTCTCCGTGCCCTCAGTTTCCAGCAGACCCCAAGTGTGAGCAAAGGAGCCTATCAGGACCATAAAAATCAGCCCTACGCCCAAGAGCGAGAAAGGCAGAGATTTGGAGGAGCAGGGGCAACAACAGACAGCACAAAGGAAATAAAACCAAGTCCGCGGTTGATAAGAAAGGAACTGAAGGCCAAGTAAGGGAGACTACATGAAGCTGAGGCTATACCCTGGGCCCCTCAACAGGAGAAGTTCTGATCACTGGAGACTCGATACAACTCCTAGAACACTACCCCAAGTCACAAATCGGGAATCGAATATGCCTGTGAGGTTTTTAGTGCAAATCTGCTTGGCTGTAAAGCCCAGCTAATGTTCCTGTACTCCTGCAGAACAGTAGTCGGTGTGGGAGCCAAAGGAGCCAAGCAGGTCACAAAGGGTCCATCTGAATGGGAATGGAGGAACATGGTGTATGTATCAGGCTGGCTTTCCTCTTTTTTGACCTGCCTATTTTTCCTGTGTTTCTCTGCAAGAGTCTTGTGTCTCCCAACTTGCTCTTCTACACCCCTTAGCTAGAATGCTAACCACCAAAGGAGCTGACTGCCACACATCAGGTTCTTAAGTTGAACAGGCTATTCCTATGTGGCTAAAACTGCCAAACCTTCCCCCACCTCAAATGAAGCCCTTCTCCCTGTCCTTTCCTCATTGCTCTGCAGGCACCATCAACAAAGTTCTGAAGTGCCAAACATGTAGAGGTCTTTGCCATGTGGGATATTTTCAAGAATAAGAAACCTAAAAACACTCAAATCATCTCTGTAGAGTGAACCACATACACAAGTCACCAAATGATGTATGTATAGACACAGACCACGTACTAAAAACAAGGGAGGGGAAGAGAACAATGTGACCAAATGCATTTAGCTGCATACTCTGCCTCCTCTTCACCTTGCACACAAGCCTATTAAAGGTTGCAAAAGTCCTAAAGTCAATGCATTAGCTTAACCCAAATTTCTTTGAGCATAAAGCCTTTTTGCAGGGTACTTCTTAACATTTCCTGGAATGCTAGAAATTCAGTAATAAATTAAAGAATGAGACTAAAGAAAGTTTGTGTTTCCTAATCTTCTTCACGATATATACAGAAAAAGTGAAAAACATGCCTACTCTGGTCTTATCAATGTCTTCTTGAGTTTTCTAGTATATCTCCTCCTGGTCTGTTTTAGGGACACTGTCAGCTGCCATAAAGAAATCATGGCAGGGATTTGATACACTATGGCCAGAAGTGTATAGCATTTCTCTATATCAGATTTCTTACTATCAAATTAAAGAGAGACAATACCTCTTCTGTAACATATATACAGGTTTGGATCACAGGAATATACATTGCCAGACATATAACTACACACAGCTCTCACTAGTCCATGCTGAATTAATCTCTCTGCTCTATCAGGGTCAATATACTCATTGGAGAGATTTCATAGTCTGTCTGAAATTGCTTCAGGTTTGGCCTTGTAAGCACTGACTTCAGCGAGTGTAAGACTATTTCTCAAGCTATTTCCATTTTCCATTTGTTAGTGACAGATGCACACAATTGCTGGGATTTCAGGAACACTGCCTTCCAAACAACTCTGTAAATATCTAAGACAGAACACCTTCTTCTCTTGGCCACTCCATCAGGGAGGGGGCCTAGTACTGCCGTTGGCTCTACCTTTGAATAAGAGACCAGCTTTCAAGCTGAATTTTCCTAGCAGTCTCTTTTCTTTGGGATTTCTAACTCCATGTTCATATCCTATGTCCCATTTTCGAACCTTTCTCCCCCCCAAAAAATATTTGCTTTAACTCCGTGCTGTCTGCTGTATCTCCTTTCAGAGGGTCCTGACTCTCCACATGCATGCCCTATCCCACAACAGCCTAGAAAGCATGAGTTAGCTTGCACAGTGCAGTAACTCATTTGCAACACAGATCCAAAGAGTCACCCTTTGATCCTGGAAAATATAACACTGTACGTAATTACCCAGAGAGAATAGAACTTGGAAATACAATCACATTTTCCTTGTTACATATTAGAGCAAATGAGACCTCACCTGGCTCTGCTGTGTTCCCCAAGTCCTGGCATTTAGAGTCCTGCATAAATACAAAGCCACTTAGCTCAAGACCACACACTCCATTCTTTTCTGGAATAGGAAAAAAACAACTTCACCATGTAAGGTCAGTGTCTGAAAACTCCACCCAGAAAGAAAGCCAGGAGTTTAGAGCTCTCCAGACTCTACTTAAATAAGCCTGGCTTTGTCATGCAACCTAGACCTCTAGCAAGGGCACTTTTCCAAAACTCACTGAAAGCAGCTCCACTGAGGAAATAGTCACAGCGTGGCATTAAAGTACCACAAGAGTATGGGCTAGAGAGACCAAGACTTGAATTAAAATGTTGCCCTGCCATTTGATTGTGGGATCTCAGACATGGAGAGGAGTGAACTGGAAAATGGCTGACTTCATTTCTCCTTCTGAAATCATCTATGGGTTACCCAACACATTTCGTCCCCACTACCTAAAAGACCATTACAAAGGGATTTACACTTCTACAGATGTCAATGTCTGGGCAACACCTGGGTTCCACCACTGGGTAGACTGCAATTACATGTAAAACCTCTCTCTGATAGCAAAAATATTTATTAGGAGCAACTTCTGAATTATATAGAGCTGAACTTTTGCTTTGTTATTTATTTATTTATTTATTTATTTATGTATCTCCATTTTCATCAGTTCCTCCCTTGGTCCTTTATTTCTAGCTAGGCCTCTCAGAAGGCCTCTAAGCTACCAAGATGATATTTTAAAAAGAGAACCCTAAGGCCCAAGTGAGTGTGCTTCAATCCCACTTATAAGGGGGGAACAAAATAATCATGGGAGGCAGAGAAAGGGAAGGACCTGAGTGGGAGAGGGTGAGGAGAAGGGAAAGGGAGACCAGTAGCAGGTATGGGGTTAGACAGGAAAGAAGCCCTGAGGGCCAAGAAAATTAATGGAAATATGTATCTGCAGGGGTTGGGCATCAGGTGGAATCTCTAGAAAGTCCCAGAGACCTGGGATGTGAGAGACTTCCTGGACTCAATGGGGATGGTCTTAGCTGAAATGCCCAAGAGTGGGGAAATGGAACCAGAAGAGATCACCTCCAGTAGATAGACAGGGCTCCCAGTGGAGAGTTAGGGTCACCAATCTATCTACAAAATTTATGACCCAGAATTGTTCCTGTATAAAAGAAATGCAGGGACAAAAACAAATGGAGCATAGATTAAAGAAAGGCCACCCAGTGACCAGCCGAACTTGGGATCCATCCCATGGGCTGGCACCAAATCCTCTGAGAGGCTCTACCAGCAGCTGGCTGAGACAGATGCAAATCCTTACAGCCAACCATTGGACTGAGGTTGGGGACCCCAATGGAAGAGTTAGGGGAAGAATTGAAGGAGCTGAAGAAGATGGCAACTCCATCAGAAGACAAAAAATGTCCACTACCCCATACCCCTGGGAGCTGCCAGAGACTAAGCCACAAACCAAAGAGCATACATGGCCTGGTCTGTTGCCCCCAACACATATGTAGCAGAGGACTGCCTTATAGGACCTCAGTGGGAGAGGATGGGCCTAATCCTGTAGAGACTTGAGGCTCAAGGGACAGGAGCAAAGCGGGAGGCTGATGGGGATGGGGCAAGGAAAGCACAGGTGAGGTAGGGGGTGGATGGGTGAGGGAGTGGGGGAGCACCCTCTCAGAGTCAAAGGGGAGGGGGTGAAGAACTCTTGCAGGGGGAACCAGGAAGGGAAGCAACATTTGGAATGTAAATAAATAAAACAATAAAAGAAAAAAAAGAGAGAGAGAACCCTAGTTAGCCTGGTACCATGGTATAAACCCATCTTTCCTGATGGGGACAGAAATGACATTCCACCCAAGACCCACCTGAGACAACTCTCCTAATTGTCTGTGCCTCGTAGCTCATGTTTAAAACAACAGCCAAAATGATCCATTGCAAAGCAAAATTAGACCACATTTTTCTCCACCTTAAGCACCATTACTCCTAGAGATGAATTTGCATCAAAGGTGTCTCCCTTCCTCCTGCTCTGTGAATGCTCACAGTGCTTGGCCCGTTGTCCTTCAATTCAAATGTTTGAGCCATTTGTCTACCTGTGAGACCTGCCCAGTTCACTCCAACCTTTGCCCTTGTTACTACTGAATCCGATTCCTCATAGCCTGTGTAGCTGCTTTCCCTCATCTTCAGGGTGACTTCCAGATGGTCTAACCGCCAGCACCACTGCTATACATGCCTCCATTAACATAAGCTGCCTGGATTAGTCAAGGTTCTCTATGGCAGTGGTCCCCAAGCTGTGGGTTGTGACCCCTTTTGCACATTCCATATCAGATATCCTGCATGCCATATATTTAAACTACAATTCATAACTGTAGCAAATTACAGTTATGAAGTAGCAAGGAAAAGAATTTTCTGGTTGGGGTTACCACACCATGAACTGTATTAAAGTGTCAACAGCCTTAGAAAGGTCGAGAACCTTTAATACAGCTCTTGAGAAACATAACTGATAGAATGAAGTAAAATATTTTCATCCATTAGACCATGACTGAGTGAATGAATGAATGAATGAATGAATGAAGTGAGTAGGTGAGTGAATATAGTTAGATTTATCAGAGTGGGTTATAGGTTATGGTCCAACTTGTCCAACAATAGCCGCTGACCTATGGCAAGTCCAAGTATCCAGTAGTTGTTTAGTCCAAGAGGATGGATGTCTCAGCTGCTCTGGTATGCCAGAATCCCAAAGAAGTAGGCTCTTATGCTGCCAGTCTGTGTACGGGTGCTATCCATAGGGATCTGTGAGGCTCTGACTGGCCAGAGCAGCCAAAGAGTTGCAGCTCTCCAAGGGGGAGCTAGAGCAAGGCAGGCTGCCAGGCTTCTTCCGCAGATGCTGCTGCCCTGCAGTTGATTGGTCACAGGTGGCAGGACACAGCAGGGTGGCTAGGAGCCAAGATGAGACTACCAAGCAGGAAATGGCTGAGGTAGGCTCAAGCAGCTTCAAAGGACTAAAGCTTCAGGAGAGAATACTCTCCCCTAAAGTGTTACAGCTTAATAAGACACACATTCTCAAATGGTCTTTGGTGAAACTCTTCCGCTTTATTCCTTATGGATAGGGTCATATAAGCAAACGGTTTCTTCTTCTATGTCCTTTATGTAGGCTGCCATGGGAAAGTGTGGTCCAGATGAAAGGTGGGAATCATGATCTCACATGCTGTGTCAATCATTCTCTGTCACTTATTCTTCTAAGGACTGTAGTTGTTTTAATATCTCCATGTGTTTTCTGTATCAGCCAATGAGGAAAGGTATTAGTGCTCTCGTTTTAGAGGGAGTCATACGGTGGCTCAAAGAGATTAAGTAACTTATTAGAGGTCACAGGACTAAGATGAATGGAAAGCAGTGGAGCTCTGATCTGAACATGAGTGAAAGGCTCGAGAGGCTGTGCCTAAGACCACTCTGCTTGATCATCTCTCTAAGAGAAGGGCCAACTGGCTCATCCTTCAGCATCTCAGCAGTTGAATTCTGAGAAGTGGGTATTTTCAGGGAAGAAACAAGGCATTTTCTGTGCAAACAGGAAGGGCTGGGTTTGTCCTATCACAGGTAAAGGCACTTTAATATACTTGGTGGATCCCATTCTCCTAAAAAAAAAAATTCTAGCTGAGATTACAAAAATGTAAAGCAGAAGTTATATATTATAAGGTCACATGAATATCTTTGTGTGCAAATGGACACTTGTGTAGGGGTATGTATCAGGAAAGACCTTCTAGCAAGCTGACATTTAATTCAGCCTACAGGAATGAACAGGAGACAGCTTTGTAGAGAACAGTCCTGAGTTTATGTGCTGGGGATGGAGGGTGGCATTGGGAAGAGACATTCACCTTAAATGGAGCAAATAGCACAGTTTTGAGAAGTGTGAAGCAGTTGCATGTTAGTGATTCAGTGTCAAAGCATAATACTCAGAAATATGCAGTGACCACGTGGCAAAGATTGATTTACATCACTGAAGGAGGAATAAACAAGATGGCAAGCCTGGTCCCAAAGCCAAGTCCCAAAGAGAATATGAAAGTTCAGAGCGTATTGTCATGGACAGAATGCTGGGATACAATTGTGTTAGACACTCAACCACTAACAGACAATGAGTCTTTAGCATTTGCTTATCTTCTATGCTCTACAAAATTCTACCAAATACAAATCTCTTGCAACTTGTCAGCAGTTTGAGGGTGGCATTTACCTTGACGAAGTTCTAGCAGCAATTAGTAGGAAATAGTAAATTAGAAATCTCCACCAAAATATCAGCTTGGTGTGTGTGTGTGTGTGTGTGTGTGTGTGTGTGTGTGTGTGTAGGCTTACTAGACAGTGTCCTAGTTTGACATTGAAGGGTAGTAGATGTCTTTTTGTCTTACTTCCAAGATTGACTTATATTTTTTTATAAATATCAAAAGGAAAGAAGTAGGAAGGAAGAGTCTGCTGAGAGGTGGGGTGGGTGTATATGAGTGGTGGCTTTGCCTGCTGTTATGAGGATTGTAAATGTTATTCTAGTATATGTGGTTTTGATGGAAAAAATGAAGCAATTCACATATTCATCTATTCAATCATCCACCTATCCATGTTCCGGCCCATGTATTCACCCAGCCATCATGTTCCCCATCCATTCACCCATTCGCCTAACCACCTACTGGTCCATACCTCCATCCTTCCAATAGTTTTTTATTAAAATGTCCATGTACTGTACTCAGGTTTGTCAATAGAGCAGGGATGAATAAGACAATGTACCCATAGATCTACATTTGGGCTGTGTGATGGTTATTCTTGGTTGTGAAATTTGACTACATCTAGAATTAACTAAAGCCCAAGTGGCTGGATTCACCTCTAAAGGATTTTTCTTAATTAAATCATTTCTAGGAGAGAAGACTCACCTTTAATCTGGATCTTTTGAGGAAGGAATAATCCTGTGACCTCCAGTAGGTTACTTAATCCCTCTGAGCCACCATGTGACCCCTCTCTAAAATGAGAGCACTAATATAAGCTTATCCTCATTGGCTGATATGGGAAACACGTGGAAATATCAAATAACTACAGTCCTTAGAATAAGTGACACAGAAAGACAGAAGCAGCACATGAGAGCTAAGATATCCAGGGTTGCCGGGCATGGTGGAGCACGCCTTTAATCCCAGCACTCGGGAGGCAGAGGCAGGCGGATTTCTGAGTTCGAGGCCAGCCTGGTCTACAAAGTGAGTTCCAGGACAGCCAGGGCTACACAGAGAAACCCTGTCTCGAAAAACCAAAAAAAAAAAAAAAAGATATCCAGGGTTTCCATTCCGATTTCATGCAAGTATGAAACTCGGCTTTATAGAGAGCCATTTATAGAGTACATGGAGCGCTGGGAAGAGTGAATGGCTAGGACTTGCTGCAGCAGTCTAGGAGTAGATCCATTTACACATAAAACATAAACAACTGAAAATCTGGGTCTCTAACAAATACCATCCGCATGGCAGAAACTATCAAGGAAGCACTGCTTCTTCTCTGGCATTCTCGTCCCAACGTTAACCTCATGGCCAAGTAAAATGGCTGCTTCCAGTGTTCCTGGAGAGCACTGACAACTCAGAGGCAAAGGCTGTTTCAGATCCTCGCTCTTCTTTCCATTATGGTGAAATTTCATTGATTTTTTTTTTTGCATTGAAACATTTGTCAGCATTTCCCTAACAGTTGGTGGACTGCAGACAACTGTGTGGGTTTCTCTTTGTTCTTAGTTTTAATTTTGAGAAATCAATATGTTATCCATGATGCCTTCAGACAATATTAAATAACACAATCAACTTGAATTTTATTATGAAGATTATATCTTCAAGAGTCTTTGCACAAACGTCCTGGGATTTGTGAGGCTCTAAGGTGCTAGGCTTTCTACGACTTAAAGAAAAAAAAAAAAAAAAAGGATCAGAAAGGGTCAGGGCATGAACAGATCAGAAAAATAAATTGCTAGACCCAATTTAGGGAAAATTAATAGATTTACGGAAATTATGTTTTGCATTCAATATTAAAAAGGTTTTGAAGTTTTGGAATAATCTCAATTTTTACTTCCTAGTTAATAAATAGCAGAACATCAAAGAGAAGGTGTATGCTGGGGGTTTTTTGACACACACAAAAAAATCTTTATAGCTAGGTCAGGGGAGTAGATTCAATGCAGAAGAAGCCTTCTAGTCACCCACCAGGGAAGTAAGGAGATGCTGCAGCAGGAGGTCGCTCTTTGCTGTTTGGAGCAAAACAGCTGGATGGAAATGGGGGGAGGGGCAGAGACTTAGAGGCACATGTGGCTCACAGGGCTGGGCTGGAGATAGGGTGGAGCCCTTCTGACTTCCTACCCAGCACCATTCAGATGCTTCATGCTAGAGGCAAAAATCTCAAAGGCTCTGCCCTCCTCAACCTGTAAGACTGCAGCTCCTGGAAGTCTCCTGGATTTATTGATGCATTCCACAAATGGAGGTCAGGTTTGAGATCAGTGGTCTCCTGAACTCCTCCAAGAAAACAAACTGTTTCTTTGTCTTCTGTAGAGAAGTAATGGCTAATAGTAAAGTCAGTGGCTCCCTACTTTGTTAGCTCTTAGAACTGAAGCTAGAACAAAAGAATAGACAGAGACATGCACATTTTTGCTTAAATCTATTTCATCCCAACCCACTGAGCAACCCTTTCTGACCCTCTAGTGCTTTCAGCGGGACATGTGGCAGGATAATAAGTGGTTTTCCTGCAACTGCATCAAATTTGCTATCCTATCTCCCATGTGGAAGGCAGACTGAGAGCACTCAATGACTTGCCCTGGGTGGTAGCTTCTTTTTCTTGGAGTCTTGTTTTCTCCATACCCTTGACTTTCCTCCAGACCTACTTGCAGCAAGGAGTAGCATCTGTCAATTCCTGGAAGCAGTCAGTACTTCCAGAGCCAGGCAACTCAAGATGTGAGCCTGTGACCCTGTCTGCTTCCTCTGTAGCTGAGACAACACTGACATCTTGTGGTCTAGAATCCTGTTTGTCCCAAGAATTACAGGCCAGAGCTGGCTCAACACTGATTCTTTTCCAGCCACACAGATGTGGTAATCAGACCTCTGTGGGCACTACCTGTATGTCGATATCTCAAAGTCCAAGTGGAAAACCAAGGAACCAAAAATGCATTCACATTGGGTGGTGGAGAGAGTGTACTGCCTCTGCCCTGCCCTACATAGTCTCACCTCAGTGAGCAGTTACTCAGCATGCCACACATAGGCAGTTCAATGCCACTTAAGGAAAAAGAGGGGCAACTTGGACTGGGATGACATTCTGAAAGTGACACCATGTCAGAACACATTAGCATTGTCCAGAAAGCAAAGGGACAATAAACAAATATAAATTCCTGGGACTTACAGGCTACACTCTGTTTACAAGAGTGCTCAGTCATGGAGGAGGCTAGCTTCAATGATGTGGAAGGGACATAGGCACATGTTTTATTTGTGGGAGAGACAGAATGAGGCAATGTAGGCAGGGTAAGAGTCAAAGACCATCTGGAAAGTGAAGCCTTGATTGCCAGATAAAGAAATCAAATATCATTCAGCTTCTGGGAGTCACATGATAGGACTGTATTTAAGAAGAAATAGTCTATCAGCATAAAGAATGAACTATGTGCTCTCATAGAGAAAACAGAAGGATTGTCGTCCCAGTACTAGCAGGAGCTATCTGGAGGACTGAGGACAACACTGTTGTCTTGTTTTCTTTTTCTTTTGTTCATTTTTCATTCTTAACAACTTAATAACCTTTTTACTGTCTCAAAAATGTAAGTTACTTTTATATAAGGCAGACTGCCAGTCTCCTCTACAAGGAAGACCCCCTCAACACCCAGATAGGACAAAGCATTCACATAAAATGGGGGGTAGTAATTCAGCCCTGACACACCAGAGGGATCCAAAGGAACCTGACCCCATCCCTACTCCAGACAAGGGCAGGACAGAACATGGTTTCTGGAAGAGAACTGTCTCGACCAAGTACACATGGTGCTCCCTGGACTTCAGAAATCCATTTCCTCTCCTACTTCCCACTCAGGGATCCTTCCTCCCCCAACAACATTACCTCTTCCCATAAAGTATGTGAACAGAAACTCTCCAGGATGATCAAGGACCCTCAGCTTCCCAGGTCACCAGGGAACAAGCAGACAGAAGTTCTCCAGGTTGTTTGTTTTGTCAACATGTTACAAGCTACTGTCATTTAAAATGAGAGAATGACAACTAAGGCAAGCCTAGGCACAGCCTCTTGATTGAGGATTCACTGTGGGAGAGTCTGGTCTATAGATGGTAGGGCTACCCCTGGGTTGGTTGTCCTGGGTGTATAGAAAAATAAACTGAGGCCAGCCAGGGGGGCATCAAGCCAGGAGGGAGCTAGCAAGCCAGCAAGCAGTATCTCTCCTTGCCTTGTGCTTCAGTTACTGCCTTGAGTTCCTATCCCAACCTCCTTCAATAAAGGACTGTGATACGAAACTGTAAAATGAGTTAAGCCCTTCCCTCCTTCCTCCAATTGCTTTTGGCCACGTTGTTTCATCACAGCAATTGAAACCCTAACCAAGACAGGAAGTCTACAGTGACAGCTGAGACACAAAGCTCACCCGGAAAAACACAAAAAACAAACACAAAAACAAAAAACCCACAGACATCAGCACTTTAACACAGCTTCATTCAATGTCTTCAAAGTCCCAATGGCCTCTTCAGTGGGTCTGTAATGTCCAACTATTTTCCTAACACTTTAGTTTTTCTTACATGCCATGAGACTTTCCAGAAACAGGCTGATATGGGACATCACAAAAATCACATGAGGCCCCTGAACTGGTTAATGGCTGGATGATGAAAATGCAAAGATCCTTTTTTTTTATCAAATCTACCAAAGACTGCAAAAGCATACCTTCTCGCCAATTTCATTATGTTATACATAATTTTAAGTATAAATTACTATATTTACAAGCAATAGATGCATTCTATTGTTTTAACTAGTTCATAGATCTTTAAAGTACTGCATTATAATTAGTAATTGTTAAATATTTATTTTATATAAGCCACAGAAATGCAAAGTCCCCCAGGGTCTCCAACAATTTTTAAGAGTATACTAAGTTCCTGAGAGTAAACATTCAAAGATGTGTTTACCTGACACATTTGACTTAAGAGCTTATCACCCTCTTCCTGCCCCTGCCACAGTCAGTCACTCCCTTGGGTCACCACCTTAGGAAGACAGTGCTCCCCTTTCCCTCTCTGTTCTTCGAGGATACCTGTTACCTTTCTTACTTCCTGTTACCTTTCTTACTTCCTGTTACCTTTCTTTTTTTTTTTTTTTTTTTTTTTTTTTTTTGGTTTTTCGAGACAGGGTTTCTCTGTATAGCCCCGGCTGTCCTGGAACTCACTTTGTAGACCAGGCTGGCCTCGAACTCAGAAATCCACCTGCCTCTGCCTCCCGAGTGCTGGGATTAAAGGCGTGCGCCACCACGCCTAGCCTTGTTACCTTTCTTACTTCCCAGTCTCCCTCCCCTCCGTCTCCCTCTGCTTTCCCCTTCCTTCCCAGGCTGTGTCCTTGGCCCCAGGCAGCTGAGCTAACAGGCTGTAGGGACAGAATGTTTCTCCCTTTTGTTTCCTACCACCTGTCATGGCCTTGACTCTGCCTCCCCTCCTTCCAGCGATGCCTAAGCAGCACTTCTGCCCAGAAAATGCCCTCCCCCCTCAACCTCTGTAAAGGGATCATAAACAGAGGAACCTGATAAAATAACCTCCGTCCCTGCTTTTCCAGCATCCGGCAATTATGTCTGACTCTGTCAGATGCTGGGGACCGGGAGATGAATGTGATATATCTCTTCAACCCCCTCACAGTTTCTGGGAGAAATGAAGAAGGAGCTAATAGTTCTTGTCTAGGGAAATGCTTCACAGAAGATGTGACATTTGACATGGATCATACAAAATGAGGAGGAGCTGACAGGCTGATTAACAAAAGATACCTTGCTAGTGAGGGAAGGATGCTTACAAAGTCATACAATTGAAAAATGCATGGCATGTTTTGGAATTGGACAATATAATCTAGGTAGACTACAGCTTCCATATAGGCTATCTGTGCACACATACGTATGTCAATTTGTATGTGTACTTGTCTATGTGCTTAAGTGCATATGTATATGTGTGGCCATATGTTTATGCATATATGTTCATGCATACACTGAATGTACATGTGTACCTGTCTGTACCTATGTGCATATGTGCTTCTGTGGGGTGCATGTGCATGAATTGAGTACATGCATGCATGTACTTGTGCATGCATACATGTGCCCGTGCATATATGTGTACTTGTGTGACATGCTTGGTAGTGATGGATCAAGAAAGTGTCTCTTAAGCAGATAGAGGAAAGAAGCTATCCTAGATGTATTAAACATGTCTACTTTGTCCTCACAAGCCCTTACCATGTGAATAGTATTGTACTTATTCTGCGGAAAAGACGGGTGAATTGTCCAACGATGTACTGGTAATAGGTTATGACACTATAATACAGACCAAGCAATCCTCCACAGGAATATGAGACTGGGACACAATAGCTGGAAGGCCAGCTCGTCCCAGGTATCTCACATTCTGCTCACAGAATTTCAAAGGATGGTGCTCACTACCCAGACAGGTTGACTCATGTACCAGGGCAAGTCTACAAATCCACCACTAAGTAGAAGCCAACGCTTTTCCCTGAAGAACTTTGCTTGCAATTCCGAAAGCTAAGAGTAAAACAGAACCCTTAAATGTCAGTCTTTTAGAAAGGTCTGACAGGAAATGAAACAGAAAGCCAGGACTTGGGGGAAACTAGAAAAGACTCCAAGCCTTCCCCTGTGCCTTGGGAACCAGTGAGAGCTTGGTTGGCTCTGCACAGGGTCAAGCACAACCAGACGCGCTGTCTTGGGCTCTCCTGTCCTTCCTCTTGTGTTAGACCCAGTCCACTGAGCAGACTCTACATATGTCTCTCCCTTTATTCCCTTCTTCCAAGTCAAAAGCACTTCTGTCTCTAATGGGTATAGGGCAGTTTCCTTGCTGAGCATGAGCTGAGACCCCCTGCCCATATACTCTCTCACTTAAGTTATACTCTTTTTCCATCAGCTAGACTATATTTTATATATGCTACGGCACAGTAAAATTATATCATATAACTCACATTGCATATTTCATATTTGACATATATTTAAATATTCTATACTGTATATTCCATGTTGCCTGTTATATATTTTATGTTTTTAGAGAATCCTCCAATCAGTTATTTATCACCTTGTATTTCAGATGAGATTTGGTGAAAACTGTAGGCTGTGAAAAAGGCAAACACTGAAAACACACATCTTCATGAAGCCAGAATTGTTCCTTTGTTCTGAGCTCCATACACTGTGACTGCAGCTGTAGTCTGCAGCTACCAGCCCTTTAGGCATCCTTCCTATAAATAAGTCAGCTAGCACTGGACACAACAGCCCCTTCATCATAACCTGGGGGCAGGGGCAGGCAGTGCCCTGGATAGATTTGGGATCCCAGCCTGAAAACATTCAGCAAACTGTAGCTCTTTGGAAATGAGGGAAATGGGATCTTATGATCACCTTAAAATCATACCATCAGCCCAAAGCTAATGATGATAATAAAGGATACAATTTTGCATTCATAGGTTGGGATCAACAGTGTGAAAATCAACAGGAAAACACATAATGGAGAGACTTAACACAAGCCTGCACTAACTGCTTCTATAGGATGAACTGCTCTGTGTTCATTTTTTTTTAATTTGGGGGCCTTTTCATATTTCATAATTTTCCAGAACAAGTATGAGTTATTTTACAAATGGGGAAGTGCAAAATTGTTTAAAACCTAATTGCTATTGAACCCCTGAGTATGGTATCCTCTTCTTGAGTACTTCAAAAGGTACCCTGCAGTGCATACATGCACAGATATGCACAAACATATCTGTTTGCAGTACAGAAGCTCAGTCTTTCTTGCCCAGGTTTGAGATCCATTCCTGTTTCCCACTCACTCCCCACTTGAATAGCCCTGGAGAAGGCCCTGGCCACAGCATGAATCTCATCCTTCTTTTCAGCCAATCTTCAGCATTGGGTTTGCAGTCTCCATAGGGACAGCCAGCCCTAAAACAAGTCACCAGTTGGCTGGCTTCACCTGTGAGGACATCAGCCAATTTCTCTAACACATTCTGACATGACTGTGACCTTCTCAGAGGCTGTTCCCAAAGTCCACCAGTGTGGGTGAGGACTGTCTCCTCCCTCCCTTGGCCCAGTTTAGCCCTTGCTTCACTGGCGGAGAGAATAGGACACCTTCTATGTTTGTTATGGGTTATAGGTGCAGTTTGGTTTCCATTCCTTGAAATCAGAGAGGCCAAGATATAAAAGGTGTTGACTGAGCTGGAGCTAAGTCAGTACAATGAAACTACAGAAATGTATTTTTCAGAACTATCTGGAGATTGTTTCATTTCTAATTTTATAAACCAATGTATGTTCCATGCTCTGAGAGGATGTATGTGAACCACATGTGTACAGGTACTCACAGAGGCCAGAAGGGGACACCAGATCCCTTGGAACTGTTGTGAGCGGTTGTTGGCAGTTATGAGCCACCAAGACTAAATCCAGGTCTCCCCCAAGAGCAGCTGGTGCTCTTAGCCAAGAGTCATCTCTCTAGCCCCTTCAGAACTATTTGAGTGACGTCAACAGACAGCTTCTTTGTCAACTAGCCAAGATCAATTATTCATAGAAACCCACCCAAGGCTTCAGTGAGCTTCAAAAAGGGACTGAATTGATCTTACACAACCACCTACCCATGAATAGCATCATGCCTGCTTGGACCCTCTTTCCCTATGACAAGGGGCCAGAGGGATCTAGCCATTTAATGCCAAACTTGGCCTCTGCCCCAGCCCAGAAGTTAGGTGGAAAGCCCGCAGTATTGATTTGCTCCACACAATGGTTTCAGACACCTGCAGAGATGGTTTCTCTGCCTCTGTGGTCTCTGAGAGGTGGCAGCTGACAGAAGCAAAAGCACATAGGAGACAAAAACAGATGGCTGCACCCTCAGAAGCAGAGGCCAGGCCCTACAGAGGCATGTTTCTCCTCCTGTGTTTGTCAACAGCACTCAAGAGCCCTTTTTTCTCCCTGAACTGATAACCTCCTTACCCACACATTTTTCTGCCAAGTTCAGAAGTACTTTCATTTGCAGCTTGGAACATTTTTCATTAAAAAAAAAAAAAAAAAAAAGACTCAACTTGTTCAGTTTTCAAATTCATTCCAGATTTTCAGGTTTCGGTGCCACTGTGTGTTGGCTGACCCATCATAGAAGAGGAAGTGGGCTTCAGCCAAGCTTTAGAGCCTGGCACAACTTTATAGGGCAAACTTCTGGAAAGAGACTTGCACCTAAGAAAAGCTGTTGCTTCTTTGTTGACAAGCCTGCACGTGCAGTGGTCCAGGTAGATGGAGGCCTGCCCCTCATGCCACAAGCTTGCATCCCACCTTGTTTGGATGAGCAGAGTCACAGCACAGCCTGGGAAGGTGATTGGAAAAGCCATTCTTTCCATCCCAAACCTGTGGCAGCCCCAAGTCACTACATCCTTCAGATTTCTATACTGAAGCTGTCTCTGAAACAGCCAACACATGGTGCACACCTTATCAGACAATGTGGTCTCCATGGAGTTTTTTTCACACAACCTAAAGGTTCTAGGGACATTCAAATGCCCCCCAGTTGGCGCATCCCCTCCACTACCCTGGCTTCTATTCAAGTCATGCTTGCATTCCACATGGGTTTCGTTTGTTCTGGTTTGTTCAAAATCTCCATCCCTATCTTTGCCTTTAAAGCAGTAGTTCCCAACATGTGGTTCATGATCCCTGTGGGGGGGGTCCCATATCAGATATCCTGCATATCAGATATTTATATCACTATTCATAACAGTAGCAAATTTACAGTTACAAGGTATCGATGCAAATAATTTTAAGGTTGGGGGTCACTACACCATGAGGGTCTTAAAGGGTCACAGCATTAAAAAGATTAAGCAACACTGCCCTACATCCTTTTCTAAGTGATGACCTGTAGCCTTTCACTGTGAAGCCCCCAACTTCAGAGCAGAAGTGAAAGTGTTAAAGGGTGTGGTTACACAGCTTCTAACATAGCAGAAGGAGTGTGAAGGTGAAGCTGGCTCTATGAAGGTGCCTCTTTTTCTGCAAAATTGTCAAACCCACAGTCCCCAGGGCCTGTGATGCCCCTGCTAACATTGATAAGCTACTACAAATGGCCATTCCTCATCTTTGGTAAAACTGCTCTCTTTCTACCATCAGTGAATGATTATTAATAAAACTGCTCACTTTCTACCATCAGTGAATGATTATTAAGTACTTAGTATGTTCCAATCTCCACCATCATGGTTTCTACTCCACCATTCTAACTTTTATGACGTTGTTTCTTTTTCTGCTCCAAAGAGTTTCAGGACTCAAAGTCTCTTTCACCCTTCATGCATCTCCAGAGAGAAATGCCACATCGGGACTCTGATGACATAACGCACATGCATCCTGATCTACAAGCACCCAGATGGATGGCTGTGCTTGACCTGCCCCACCTAGCACAGGACAAGGAAGACCAGAGCCTACTCAAAGAACCCTCCTAAGAACCCAGCTTCTTCTGCAGCCTCAGACCTGTTCTAACTTAACTGGTATCTCCCCTCTCAAAGCTCAAATGACCCAAGGAGTCTATCTACAGATCCCAAAATCTCTAAATAGCAAACCTTTCCTTCCTTAATGGCTCTTGAAGCTGGAGGCCAAGGCACAGAGGACACTGGGCACCTCCTTGGGGGCTGCTATTGTCCCCTTTCTCTCTACACTGAACACCAGAGAAGAACCAGGGCTTCTCACTGACCTCTGGAACAAGGAAACTTAGACCAAGAGTATTACCTACCTTGGCAACACAAGGGTCTTAGAATAATGGCCAGTCACTTAGAGCCAGGCTAAGTAAGTAGCCTAGCAAGAGACGATGTCAACAGACTCACCAGGGCAACAAAACTGGACCCACCCTCTAGGTGAGGTAACTTCCCAGAGACTCTGCAAACCAGTATTTTTATAATTTCCATAAAATAGTAGATGAAAGAAAAGCTGATGCTGTGTGAAGACATTGCATGCTTGTTTCCCCTTCAGATAAGGGTCTACCTTTGTGCACAGAGCCTCACCGGGCATTTCAGCAGATTTGGAGTTGGCTCTCAACTCACAGTCCTTTGCCTTTCTGAAAGGCATTAGTTGTGCAGCCACTGAAAAAGCTAAATTACAAGAATCCACCCACAAACTCTGGTTGAATTTATATTTCAGAAGTTGCTTTCTGGGGGTTTGTCTCTGAAATCTCTCCCTTTGTTGTCTGTAGTTCTTGTCATCTTCTTTACTGGTTGTTTGTTTGTTTGTGTATGTATGCAGTTCTCTGAAACAGACACCTTCCTAAATGAAAAAAAAAAAAACCAACCAAAAAAACTTAGAAAATAGCTCTCTCTTCCTGGCAACCATGCATTCATAGGGCTCACAAATTCAGATGTCACTGGCTGCCAGCTTCACACAAATGTTTGCTTGTCATCATGTGCTGAGAAATGTAACACACAGTTGCTCTATTTGGTGTGTGTGTGTGTGTGTGTGTGAGAGAGAGAGAGAGAGAGAGAGAGAGAGACAGAGAGACAGAGAGACAGAGAGAGAGAGAGAGAGAGAGAAACATTCAGAACAGAGGCGAGTCAGCTCTGGAAAAGACAAAGATGGAAGGAGAGGGAAAACTGTATGTATGTGTGTGTGTGGTATGGTGTATGCATGAGGTAATATACATGTACAGGTGTGATATATGTAATATTATGTTGTGTGGTCTATGTGATATATGTGTGTTTGCTTTGTATGTGATTAGTACTTGTGTGGGAGGTATATAGAATATTCTTGTGTGTATATAGGTGTGGGTATTTGTGCTGTATGTAATATATATGGTATACATATATAATATATGTACAGATACACTGGTATGTATGATACAGTACATGTGATATATGTACATGGTAAATGTAGTTAATGGAGTATATGATGAGCATACATAATGTGTGAGATATATAGTACAGTATACACTATTCATGTACAGGACATTCATAGCATTTGTGGAGTATGTGTGAATTTGGGAAGTTCATGAAATATGTGATTATTATGTGAATTTGGAATATGCATGTGTGGAAGAAATGAAATGTGCATGTTCTGTGCTGAGCTGCACAAATGTGCTGTTTGTGGTATATGTGAGTGGTCTGTCTGTGAGTGTGTGTCATGTCTCCCTGTGTACTCTCTACTAGGGAAGCAATAACACCAAGCTCGGGTAGGACTTGCAATAGGAAAGGAGTTGTCCGGCATGGCTTTGATTATCTTGCCTATGAATTGTCCAACTCGGGTAGGTACCCTCAGTGCTTCCCAGCAAGACATAACTGACTGCTTCTCCCTGCCCAACAGGCAATATATGCCAAGTAGACACTAAAAGAACTGACTCGGTCTCAGTATCTTATCGACCCTGGAGAGGTCTTTAGATTCGTGACCGGATTTGAAAGGTCCTCGAAGGTTACAGGGATCCTGTCCCAAAGTCAAGACACCCTTCAAGGAAAAGAGAACTTAAGATTCAAAATTCTTCAGGGGTACATCGTAGGACATTCCAAAACCTTGGGTGTAAACTATTCCCATCTCTTAGATCCAGTGTTGAAAGCCACTTCGGAATGGAGAGTAGAATGCCCCCTGTGTTCAGACAGTCCGCTGTGGTTTAAGCCTCTGGTGAAAAGTGTCTGTCTCAGCTCTGTCAGGCTGAATCCTCAGGTTTGTTTCCATTTACCCCTCCTCCTAGACTCATGCAAATGAGGCCTCTTTTTTCTCCATGAGTGGCTACTGCTGTCTCTCTAGGTAAAGGCTTTGAGAGATACACATAAAAAGAGGCCACCATTGCAGCCCTGAGACCTTCCACTCTCCAAGATGGAAACCCACAAAAATCAGACACTTCAAACCATCTTAGAGCACAGCCTGTCTCACAAGATAGCATGTGATTCTAGGAGCTTGTCAGACTGGTAAGAAGCTAAAGAGAATACGGAGATGGGTATGTTGGCCTTACCATGTTATGTATGGGTGTAAGACAATCTGGCCCAAACCAAGTTAGATTCTTTTCTTTGTAGGAAAGCAAATCATTAGCTGGGTCTGATCTAATGTTCCTTTCTTCTCCCAAAGGCTATCTCACTTGTATTTCAATATTTATATTAACTAGTTAAAGCAGGGAATGCATTTTTCTCACACAAGGCAAGCCTGGGCAGAAATGGAGCTGGGCACAAAGTCCCATGTTCTCTGTGTATTCATACATCACAACCAAATGACTGGGTCATCAAGAATACCTGAAGGAAGCTAGGTGTGGTGGCCTATGCCTTTAATTCCAGCACTCGGGAGGCAAAGACAGGTGGATCTCTGTGAGGTCAAGGTCAACCTGGTCTATATAGTGAGTTCCAGCATAGCCAAAGCTAAGTAGAGAAACCTTGTCTTAAAAGAAAGCAAATACAAACAAACAAAAGCCTGAGGGAGTACACAATTTTGTGGGCTGGGCTTAGCCAGCCTTCACCTGCCATGCAGGGTGAAAATTAAGCCTTCATCCAGCATACTGGGATGGGGGGGGGATAATGTGGGAGATCACAGTCAGGTGATAGATGAAAACAACAGCTTATTGTAGGGTCCTACATGGAGTGAGAAACTAATAGGCAATCATACCTGCCTTAGGGTTTCATTGCTGTGAAGAAACACCATGACCAAGGCAACTCTGTTTTTTTTTTTTCTTTTTTCTTTTTTTTTTTTTTTTTGGTTTTTCAANTTTTTTTTCTTTTTTTTTTTTTTTTTTTTTTTTGGTTTTTCAAGACAGGGTTTCTCTGTATAGCCCTGGCTGTCCTGGAACTCACTTTGTAGACCAAGCTGGCTTTGAACTCAGAAATCTGCCTGCCTCTGCCTCCCAAGTGCTGGGATTAAAGGTGTGCACCACCACGCCTGGCCCAAGGAAACTCTTATAAAGAAAACCATTCAATTGGGGTTAGCTTGCAGTTTCAGAGGCTCAGTCCATTACCATCATGACAGAAAGCATGGCAGCATATAGGCAGACATGGTGCTGGAGGAACCTAGAGTTATATCTCTTGATCCAAAGGCAGCGATCTAAATAACGTAGAGCCTTGAGCAAGGCCAATGACCTCTTGATGTTTGCCAGAATATCTTATATTTTGACAGCATGACCTTTATGTTAGGGTTAAAATGTCACTGTTTAGTTAATCAATGGTACTATCAGATGATAGACTCTTTTCTGATTACTTACATTTGATAAAATTAAAGATCAGCCACTTCCTATATGGGGTAATCTGTGGCCTTGGATTCCTGCCCCATGATCCAGAACTCCAGATCACAGCCTATTGTTTAACTGACTTCTTTCTCTTCATCTTCACCTTGGGGGGTGGGAGGAAAGTGATTTTCATGTCCCTTTTAAAAAATGGTATTTCAAGGTATGAACTTTAATTGGATCCTGATCTTGAGAAAGCAAAGGAGTAAGCCAGAAAAGACATTCTTAGGAATAATTTGAGCTGTGTTTTAAATCTATGGGGATTTATTAATTTTCTCAGGTGTGGAAACGGTACTGTGATTTTGTGATAGAAGCTCTTTATTTCTAAGAGACCCATGCTGAAGTATTTAGAGGTGAAGTTTTATGATGCCTGCAATTTCCTTTCAAACAGTTCAGGGTAACAAAATACAGCAAGAAGCAAATTCGACAGGATGTTAACAATTATTGGATCAAAGTGACAGATATATAGGTGTTCGCTGTACTTTTTCTTAAAGTACTCCCTTAGCTGGTGTCTTGGCCAGATTAAGTAAGACAATAGAGGAGAGAAATTGTGCCTCTGAAAAGAGCAAGGGAGGCTTGGCCTCAGACCCAGGTACTCACCACTGAGGAGCCCTAAAAGGCTTCATCTCAACAACACCGGTAGTAGAAGGGTGTCTTGGTGACACCCTGACCTAGAGTGTGGTCACCTCAGATACTGTGTTTGCCACCTTGCCAGTGGGATAACCACTGTGTTTCAGTCATTCCAAGTGCTGTCTTAAAAATCCATGTTGAAACCAAATCCCCAGTGAACTTTAGCCCACAGGCGCCCTAAGCTCAGATCTGCCACCTGGAATTTCAAAGATAAAAATATGTTTTTCTGGATACTGGAATCCTCCACAAATTCTGTGAATCCTATAGCTGTCTCAGGTCTTTCAAGGATGAGTTATGAATGCTGCTGATCCAACCAATAAATCTCTGGAGCGCTCTACCTATCTGGATTCCAAGAAAGCAGACTCTGGTTTGATTCAGATCTGCATGTCTATACCCACTTATCCCAAATGGTGAGTTGTTGATTGGAAGTCCAAGCACAAGAAAAGGAGATAAAGAAGACAATGGCAATAGCAGGAGGTCTTGCCCAAGCTGATGACTTATGCCAAGCAAGGTTTATTGAGAAGTACAACATTGCATATAGTATTTGCATGGGGAGGAACCTGCCAAGGTCAGCATGCAGCTGAGTCAAGCATTGCTGATGAAAAGAACATGGGATACCTTAAATACAGCCTCCTAAACACTGAAAACCACATCTCTCAAATACAGTCACCTAAACACTGACAACCAAAACCCAGGCAGAAGATTTGGGTGCCCACAAGCCACAAACAACTTTGAGTCCTTCAAGGTACTGGTGTCACTCTCTAGACCAGCCTTACCAAGTACACTCCTGGACAAAGAAAATCTCCCTTTGTCATTTCATTGGGGCCTCTGGGAACGTCTTCAGCTAGTGTGGCTCCCCATGCCCAGAGGGTGAACACTTGATAGACTAATCTGAACAAAATGTGTTCAATATTTCCTGTGAGTTCCTAAGAAAAATCTCCACCAGAACACAGAACAGGGATCAGGGAAAATGGTCTAGTCAATAATAAACTCACTGTGAAAACATGAAGACCTGATTTTGTATTCCCAACTACCACAGACAAAGTCATGTGCAATGCTGCACTTATGTAATCTCAGAGCTGAGAGATGGGCACTGGCAGAGAGAAACAGATTGCCTAGCCAGCCATTCAAGCAAATTGATTAGCTTCATGTTCAGAGAGAGGGAGGGAGAGGGGGGTGAAGAGAAGAAGAAAGGAGGGAGAGGGGGGAGAGGGGAGGAGAGAGGAGGAAGAGGGGGAGAGGGGAGAGAGGGGAGAGAGGGGAGAGAAAGTGAGAGAAAAAAAAAAAGAGATGATACCTGATGACAACAGTCAGCACACATGCAGGTCCACCTGCACATACATATGCACACATCCATAGTAACAAGTACATGCACCATACATACAACACAACACACTCAAAATTGTTTTTAAAAAGCACACAGACTGGGTATAGTGGTCCATGCCCTTAATCTCAGTGTTAAAGAGACAAATACAAGGAGGTCTCTGCAAATTTGAAGCCAGCTTCATCAACACAATGAGTTCCATGCTATATATTTTTCAGAGACTAACAAAAATTTACAAACACAGAAAATAGTTTGTTTAATAAATATTTTCTATGGTATTAATGAATGTCTCAACATGTGAACAGACAGATATGCGAATTAGTGACAGGTAGCTGTCTTGCTAGATAGATGGATGAATAGATGAGTCTAACAGCTCTGTAGATTAGATTAAAATGGAGTATTACATAACCTATCCTAGCCTTTGTAACTTTCCCATGCTAATGTGAAGTCCAGGACTTGAAATATCCCAACCACATGAGGGGAGGGGGATGCAAATGTTTCTTCTCCTTCAATTTGGGAAATATGAATTTAACTGAATATCTATCGTCAAATTTCATATAGAAAGGACTTCTCAATTTTTCCCAGGAGGGCTTAGTGAAAAAGAGACTATCTTTTTTATAAGTGGGACAAATAAGACTTGTGTATCCATGCCCAGCAATATTGCCAAATCTCAAGCAGTGTCCCTAAACCCAGAGCACAAGCCACTAAGTGAGTGAATTTGTCATGGAATGTGGTCTCTCTAAGTACCCTATGCTGTGACAGAGCCAAATTCATCGAGGTTCTAATAAAGAAAAGAAACAGAAATTCATCTGATTTCATCTTGGAAACTCTGCAAAGCTCCCAGAGCAGGGAGTCCCAAGGCATATAGCATTAGTACTTTAATGAAAGCCATATCAAGAGACATGTCACATGTGTCATGTGATCATGCTCAACTTCAGTGGAGGGAGGAAAGGGGAAATAAAGGATGGGTAAGAAAGGTACCAGAAGGAAAAGCGAGATTTGGAAGAGGGAGGATATGCAAGACAACAAGAAATAGAGAGAATAAACTTTTCCTGTCAGATGTGCTATGTAGCTTTAAGGATCAGTGGATGATTAATTGTGCCTTCAGTAATTCTACAAAAGAAAAGTTTGTGTGTTTGAGGAGCTCCTAGGCAGGAACTATTCTTATTGAAAAATTCAGGCCAAGCATGGTGGCGCACACCTTTGATCCCAGCACTTGGGAGGCAGAGGCAGGAGGATTTCTGAGTTTGAGGCCAGCCTGGTCTACAAAGAGTTCCAGGACAGCCAGGGCTATACAGAGAAACTCTGTCTCGAAAAACAAAAACAAACAAACAAACAAAAATCCAGATTGTGAAGAAAACTCACAGTTCTATGTGTGCCATGGCTGTTCCACGGAGTTCTTAAATTTTAAGGACTTAAAAAATAGATATTAGAAGTCATGTTTATAGATAAGGAAGGTGGACTTGATGAGGACAGTTAATATAGCCAAGGTCCCAAAGCTAAGTAAGTATAAATGTCAGAATCCATTTCCATCTTGTCCTACTGCAGGTATTGACACACTAATACCACAGTTAACTACGGGCTAACATATAAGGGAAAAATCACTGTATATTAAATTATGCCTTTAGAGTTCAAACATTATGATTATCCTTTTATTAAAACAATGCTTCTCCCAGTACTCACAGGTTTAAATGAAAATCCCTATTCAAGGAATAGGACATGTCCCTATGAATTGTTGGTAAAGGCTGCCTCTTCCTTGCAATATAACCTAACCTAGCCTTTGAAAATTTCTCATGCTAATGTGAAGTCCAGGACTCGAAATATACCAGCCATATGAGAGAAGCGGGATGCAAATTTTTCTTCTCCTTCAATTTAGGAAATTCGAATTTAACTGAATTTCTATACCCAAATCTCATGTAGAAATGACTTCTCAAATTTCCCAGGAGGGCATAGTGAGAAGGAAACACAGTAATTTAAGCTACTGCCATTGGTCTTGGTTGCACAGCAAAGTGTTTGCTAAGATGCATATTCTTGAAAAGAACACGCACTTTATGTGGACAACACCTAAAGAGAAATCAAGGTAAAACTGAACTGGAAACTCCTCCGGCAGGCTAGTTTTCATACTGCATGAAGGTTCTGTACAGGCCACTGAGGAATAAAAGCCATTAGAGGTCTTCCTCTGTGGTAGAACCCACATGCTACGATACTGACCTGTCAGGCAAACTATTTCCACAGGTGAAAGTGTGGTATGGATGTTATGGAGCAACCAACTGAGTTCTGACTGGATCTAAGGCCTACTCCACAGGAGGTAATCCACGCTTGGAACTGTAGACCTGATGAAATGCCCATAGCTAGGGAGATGGTAGAACATAGGGGTAAAAGTTATTTGCTAAACAGAAGTGCTGTCAAACTTCCTCATAAATAATTGTGTGTGTAACTACAGGTTAGTGCTACTTGCAGCCTGGGTCAGGGAAGCTTCTTTTTGTGGAAGGCAGTGGTTAATGCAAAGATTCATAACAGGGAAATACTGAGAATAAAGAACTGCTCGGCCATCACTGGAGCATCCGTAGTATCAACTTCTGCAGGACTCTTGGTACTCCATGGATGAGACAGTAGAAAGAATGTAAGAGCCAAAAGTTTCGGAGAACAGCTGTGAAACCCTGTCATCTGGACATGTCACAGCCATCGTTCTGATGAATTTACCACAGCTGAGGTTACATGAACAACATTTGCACAATACTGGCAATACTGGGCCCCTCAACATTCCATCATCAATGGGGGAGCAGCTGGGGAAAAGCTGCAGGAAGTGAAGAGCTCCCTGAAAAAAGGGAGTTATATTTGTTAGGTCCCAAACCCAGGATAAAAGGCTGAGGTATCCATTAACATATCAAAGTGGACTCCTGTCTCCAGGTTCTCCCAGCCTCCCTCAATCCCAACCTGTTACAGGCTCTTCCAGGCTGGCAGACCACACCCCCTTACCCTAAATTTCTCCAGCCCAGAGACTGGCTGTCTTTCTAACAGCTGTCCTTCCCTTCATAACCTAACCATTTGGTTACCTGGCTCTTTCATCTTCCCTTAGCTCCTGGCCTGTTTATCTGACTCTTTCCCCTCCTCTCCCCCACTCCCATATGGCCTGGTTCAGTCTTGTCATGTTTACTCTGGACTCTACCGGATGCCACTTCCGCAGACTATGCTCTTCCTTTCATCTACACTAAACTTCCTCTTCCACCAAAACTTAGAACCAGTCATGTCTTTCCTTTTGAACTCTTTTTTATTCATCTAGTGCCGACATCCAAGACTCGTCACGTGGACTAGTGACTAGTGACTAGTCAAAGTGGACTCTTTTTATTTCTTTATTTTTTTAAGATTTATTTATTTTATGTATATGAGTACACTGTAGCTGTCTTTAGACGCACCCAAAGAGGGCATCAGATCTCATTACAGATGGTTATGTGCCACCATGTGGTTGCTGGGACTTGAACTCAGGACCTCTGGAAGAGCAGTCAGTGCACTTAACTGCTGAGCTATCTCTCCAGCTCCCTTTTAATTTCTTTTCTTCATTCAATTTTCTTCAATGGTGTAACAACTAGTTAATTGTCTATGCTCATGCAAGCAATCCTTATTAAACTAAGCATTACATCATACATATACACACACATACACACAGAGTCACACACATGCACACACACACACACACACACACACACCACAAAACAAATGAAAAACAAAACAAAACAAACAAACAAAAAAAGATAGGAAAGCATTAGAGAAAATTATTGGGAAGAGGAAAGATTCCAGCAGGAGTGGGGGGGGGGGGATGAGAGATAATCAGGTTATAGGTGATCAAAATATATTATATACATGTATAAAATTCTTTTAGAATAAAATTTTAGAACATAGGAAGACGTCTATGGGGCAATAAATAATATGAGAAGGCAAAGAGAATGGATCATACAGGGCCTTGAGGGTCATGTTAGGAATTTTCATTTATATTTAAATTTGGACACAAAACTCTAAGTTTCTGTGTTTCAATTGTCAGAAAAACAGAATTGTGTTTGGAAGCTACTAAACAACACTGTATTAAAGAGAATAAAAGATACAGATGTCTTGCCCAATTCCATGGATACTGAGGACCCAGACAATTACAGGAAAAGCAAGAACTAAAATATCCCTTTATTATTAACAAAGAGAATGCCAATAACCCAAAGAGTGTTTAATAAATCTGACTCCCATGTTTGACTTGAGTTTGAGCTCATGCTGTTGCTTCAATTACATTGTATGTTACAAGGAAAATCTATGTCACAAAGCAAATCCAAGTCAATGAGGTAATATTTTCCTATGTAGCTATTTTCTAGATTTTAATGAAGAGAATGATAAACTCAGAATAGTGACATGTTGCAATCACTCAGAAATTAATACACCAGTCCTATGAACACCAGTGGTTATTAATTGTGTTGCTGTGATAAACACCATGACCAACTGCAACTTAGAAGAGGAAACCAAGACCATCTATTTCTGGGGCAGGACAGGACTCAAGGCAAGAACCTGCATTTGAAACCGTGGGAGGAGGGTGATTACTGGGTGCTCAGATAGCTTTCTTATACATTTCAGGACCACTTGCCTGGGGGTGGTAATTTCCATGTTGGGCCCTTCCTTCATCAATTGGGAAACATTACATTGTCCCACAGACATGCCTAAAGGCCAGTATGATTGAGTCAGTTCTTTGGTTGGGGTTTTCTCTTCCCAAACGCCTCTCAGTTTTACGAAGCTAACAATAAAAACTAATCAGGACATGTGTACTCTAGTGGGAATTATACACCAACCTCGAAAGTAGCCTGATCAACACATCTCTTTCCAGATATATTTACAAGCTATACAAAGGTCAGGACTGTGTAACTTATAACTGTTATGCCCTCATTCTCTTTTTACCTTGTCACGATCAGATCTTGGGTTATACAAAGCAACTGTACAGAGTATAATCATAAAGTGACAGAGAATGAGATCCTTAGTGAATGGCAGCCCTGCTCTCTAGTAAACAAGGCAAATCAATGTTTGTACTCCCTCCTCATGGAAAGTCTATAATAAAACTATGAATAAAGAGAAAGCTTTGCTAATGGGAAAGCATGAGTGTTTCTTCTACTTCACTGTAACATTTGGCCTAAGAGGGATAAAAGTTGGGTCCAAAGATATACAACACATAGTGTAGGTAGAGACAGGAATCAATCCAAAGAACCAACAGAAGACTTTGGGTAGAAATATTTGGGCAATGTAAATCAGGTATTATATTTCTATAGTTGTGGTTGAAGGTTCATTCTATTTTCAGAAGCTTTGGTAAATAAATCCTCCCAGGAAAAGATGGGGCAACCTGAGATTCCATGGAGACAATGGTTAGAATGGATACAAATATTTCAAATATGACAATAGTTTGAAACCTACTGAGTTTGGTGATTGTATATGGAATGGATCCCCAGGTGGGGCAGTCCTTCCTTCCATCTCAGCTCTGAACTTGCATATGCCAGAAGAGGGTGAAAAACTCAGCTCTCTTTGGTGGCATCTCAGGGCAGCAAGATTAACTGAAACTGCCAGTTTGCTACCATGTAACTCACTTGCATTAGAGTTACTAGGAGCATGATCTCTACAGCTGCCCGAGAACAGCTTCCTCATATGGTAGAACAACTAACTACAAAGACAGGTTCAGAAATAGCAAAAACCATGATCCAGTCAGCAGAATAAGCCATGGATGGGAACTGGCCAAGGTTTTTTTTTTTTTTTAATATTTCAAAACAAAATTGTTCATTCTCCTATATCTTCAAATCAATCTTGTCAGCATGTATACACAGACACGGTAGTCTCTACAGACACCTTCCAAACTGCAGAACACTTCAGATCTCTCTTATGAGTACAGAACTCTGTACAGTACCACCTCAGCCTCTGTTGCATATATGATAGAGAATGCAATGGTAACCATTTTGGTGGATAAGGTCTTGGTGTTTCAGCAAGAGAGACATGAGATACAAATAACTGAGCTAACCAAACTAAATAAGAACTCAGCCATCCAGGATTCAAATTGGAGATGGCAATGAGTACATGATATGTTTAATTGTAAACAAACTGCACATCTCTTAAGTCTAATAAAACTATGAATAAAAAGAAAGTTTTGCTAATGGGAAAGTATGCATGTTTCTTCTACTCCACTGTAACATTTAGCGTTTTTAATATGATATAAAGTTGAGTCCAAATACCTTTGGATACAATTCTTCACTGCAAAAACCTAGAAACAATAGCCAGTCTGATACCAATTAACAAGCCACATTGCTCAGAGGATGATCTCCATGAAAAGAGACAAATTCCAGGAAGAAATGGGAGGTACCAGATATGGATATAAAGAATAGGTCTGCTGTACCCTGCAAGGCTAAAAACAAGAAAGAAATCATTGTCCAGCAGAGCGGCAAGATTCAGAAGCTTTGGTGAATAAATCCTCTCAGGAAAAGATGGGGCAACCTGAGATTCCATGGAGATGATGGTTAGAATGGATACAAATATTTCAAATATTACAATAGTTTGAAACCTACTGAGTTTGGTGATTGTATATGGAATGGATCCCCAGGTGGGGCAGTCCTTCCTTCCATCTCAGCTCTGAACTTGCATATGCCAGAAAGATTTTGCTGACAGGACCCTGATATAGCTCTTCTGAGGCTATGCTCACAGTCATCTATTGGATGGAACACAGGGCCCGTAATGAAGGAGCTAGAGAAAGTACCCAAGGAGCTAAAGGGGTCTGCAACCCTATAGGTGGAACAACAATATGAACTAAACAGTATCCCCCAGAGCTGTGTCTCTAGTTGCATATGTAACAGAGGATATCCTAGTCGGCCATCAATGGGAGGAGAGGCCTTTGGTCTTACAAAGATCATATGCTCAGTACAGGGGAATGCCAGGTCCAGGAAGCAGGAGTGGGTGTGTTGGGGAGCAGGGCAGAGGGAGGGTATAGGGGACTTTCAGGATAGCAATTGAAATGTAAATGAAGAAAATATCTAATAAAAAAATGAAAAAAAAAAAAAAAGAAACCTACTGAATGTGATTCAGCCCTTGGTTCCACAAAAGAAAACAACTTTGGCTACCTTTAGAAGAAGTTAAACAATCAGCTCACTATTTTGAAAGCCTGTTAAGTAAAGGGGAAGAATCAAGCACATAATCTATCATACCCATCAATCATCTAAATAGGTATATTGATAAACTGACCAATGAAATAGCCAATGAAGTGATGCTTTTCATAGTTAATAAAGTTACACATTAAAAAACTGTGGTAGGGCTGGTGAGATGGCTCAGCGGGTAAGAGCACCCGACTGCTCTTCCGAAGGTGATAAGTTCAAATCCCAGCATCCACATGGTGGCTCACAACCATCCGTAACAAGATCTGGCGCCCTCTTCTGGAGTGTCTGAAGACAGCTACAGTGTACTTACATATAATAAATAAAATAAATTAAAAAAAAAAAAAACTATGGTAAACCTAGTATAGCAACAGCCTGTAATGCCCATTAAATAATATGGTTATGTCATGATCATAACAGGCTGCTAATCATGAAAGTGAAGCATCCAGATATTACATGTATCCTAAAGATACCACACCCCTACGAAGCAACCTTGCCAACAACTCTCCCCTAAAGCTGTCAGAGTCTCTAGATCTATTTATAGGCAATATAAGAGATGGTCACCTGTTATACCTCCAAGAGGATGAACACAACAAACAGACTGGAACACTCTGCAGAAGAGATAACCAATTCTCCTCAAGAATAAAATACAGTGAGGAAAAAAACAGAGAGACTTGGAAGGAATCTGTCAAATTCACAATACAAATTTTGTTTGTAGCCTAATTCAAACTCCAAAAGTAAATAGTATTTTTTAAACATTGAGAGGCATGAGACCATTGCCTGCCTACTGATGCTCAAGAAGTTGTTGCTCAAATCTTATATGCAACAACTAGGTTTTGGTGATGTATCAGATCCTTATCTTTTGCCTGTAATTTGTCTCAAGATGGTTCTGGAGAACCAGAAGAAGCAAGGTTGGCTGTGGTTAAGATCTAGAATTTGGATCATGGGTTCACAGATGATGGGCATATCATCACTTGCTTCTATATACGTTTTAAATGTTTCTCAAATGTTTTAGCTTCATTGGACTCAGGAAGCTATAATAACAAAAAGGTAGAATGTGAAGTAGAGAGGGAGGCAGGGTGGGTATACTATGGGGAGTCTGGGGGAGGTAATGATGGATAGATAGAGTCAAAATACATTGGGTAAATACATAACACTTTCAAAGAGTAAATTAAAATGTTAGTACAATTTTAAAGATAGTCTCATATCCTTTTTCACATTTCCCAGTAAGTATATTGTTTACCCAGTTGTATTAGCCAGAGACAGCTACATTAATATATCTTAATTTACTTCTCCTAGAAATATTAATATATACACAAATGCATGCTAAGATCCATTTCCCATACATATTTATCTACCCTGCAATTTTCCCCATTGCTTAAATTTATATTTTGAGTAGCATCTTCTAGAACTCCTACTCACATCTGTTGCAGATGTTTTTCTAAAGTCTGATCTTCCATAAAAGGAAATGACTGTTTAACACACTCCCAAGCTTTTCTGACCAATATTCCCTGTTTGGAAGCTGGAAGTGTATCTCTTCTGCCTCACTATATAAAAACTGTATATAAAGGGGCTGACCAGAAATAGGAGTGGGACCAAGAGACACATGCTGAGCTATTAGGAAAGCCAACATCTCTACTTCATCTCTAGCCAGCTTTGAAATTTGGGGGGACAGGAATTAGATAACACAGTATATGTTTAAAACATGTTCAGACACAGAAGAAATGCTAACAGAGATAGAACTGTTCCTGTTTCAAATGGAGGTTGCAGAAGAAATGGAAAAGGAATCAATGACGATAAAGGAGACACACACTGAAAGAGGATCTGTACATGCTGTCAAGGGCACGAGTACAACAGCCAACATAACAAGCTAGGAATAGGGACCAGAGACCTTAGTGAGTCACAAGGCAGGTCACTGCTTCCCAGAAAGTGGGCAGCCAGCATGGCAATGGAGAAGATTCCGGAACACAAAGTGACTTAGTCATAGCTGACCCGCTCTCTTCCACCGTCTGCTCTCTCCACAAACCCAGAACCCAGAAGTGACCCTGCACACACCTCTGTTCCTACTTGCTCACTCTTTGCGACTCCTCTGTGGCCTTCCTCCCTGTGTTACTTGCAAGAGATATCTGGCACTGTTCTCTAAAGAAAAAAAAAACTGAAAGAAACTAGCTATCTAATATCCTTATGCATGGATCTCGTGTATGAAGAAAAATACTTTAGTGACCAAATTAAAAGTATCCATGGAATCAGCTTCTAAAGATCAAAAGGTCACTGCCACGCCCAAATTGAGTTTTGGATCCATTCTGTCTCCATCAACAGAAACTCCTTCTCTGACCTAGGACTTTGCTGAATCAATTGCACATGAGTTTCTAAGAAAAAGAAAAATGAAGACATTAAGGACTGTCTTGGTTGATGTCATCCTTTGCCTTTGCCTTCAAGGACAATGGAACTGCAAATAAAAGCTGTTTTCATTGGCACCATAGGGGTGTCCAAAGAGACTGGGATACAGAGACACGGTGAGAAGATGGTACAGTGCAAACTGTTTCTTCCTTGCACGGGACCCTCTTTGACTTGGCAAGACCGAAGCACACTCTATAGACTCAGATCCTTGGGAAGTCAGGCTCTTTGCAGAGCCCTGGGGTGCACTGTCTAAGTGAAAACTGGGGTTCTAAACAATGGCAGGGTGACAGAAAATGGAGGTAATTCTTGCAAGCAACATCCAGAAAGGACTTAAGGAGTGTCCATGTAGAGCACACACTTGATTTTCTTCTAAGTGCAAGTGAGAGGCTGAGACCCTGCTTTTACTGGAGGAAAGGGAGTCATCAGTCATCAGTGTTTGGATTATTAACAGTAAAATTATCTTACTGCAAGAATATGCTGATGTGTCTGGAAGCCATTCAATCACACACAACTATGGGGTAAACACTTCTCTTTAGGGATATTCAGGGAAAACAGCACATATCATCATAGGTATTGAGTTATTCTTAGGTCAGAGCCATTCAGGAAGGATGAAGTTCATATCTGACCCAGGAGACCAGCTATAACTACACATAGCTGGCCATAATCTTAGGCTTAAGGAATGGCAAAGCGAACAGCAAACTTGAAATTCAGGAAAGGTCAAGGTCAGTAGTGATAAGAACCCCAGGGAAATATCTTTAAAAAGATACATTTGTTCTTCCTCTAAATGTTTATAGAGCACCTCCCTGGAGTGTGCCAGGCATTGCTCTGAGACCTGGAGACACAGAAAAGTCAGAGTCATCCCTAAGAAGCTCAGAACCTTGGAAGGAAGCAGTCATGCATGACTGCGGGACTCAGATACAGGTCTACGGGGGCAGCTATAGGAGGGGTTCAGGATGCGCTTGCTGCTGCTGTCCCTAAGTAAGAATGCTTAAAGCAAAGGTGCAGTGCAGGGTGGTGGGCTGTCATAGGCAGCCTGGTCCCTGGTCAATCACAGGCTTGAAACCCCGGTGACCATGCAGAGGACAACCTTGCAAGGAACCATAGGCATTTTGCCATGCTCCTGGGCTCTTGGCTCCTGTCATGTAGCTACAATCCCCAAAGCCCCCCATAGAGAGGTCTGTGGCCATCAGTCATGTATGAGGAGCACTCTAAGCCCTCCCACATGCAGATAAGATATCCCCAAGATCTCAAACCAAGCCAATGGGAAGTACCTGCTGTAAACCATCCCAAGACTGTATATAAGAATCCTATCCTGTCTCCAAAAACCAGAAACCAAAAAAAAAAAAAAAAGAATCCTATCCAGAAGGAATGAAGGTGTGTGAGAACTACTTCATCCTCTGAGAGATTGTCATAAGGGCTGCAATACTGCCGCTTGGGAAGAGATCTGCTCTCCTGAAATACCAACAGAAGCTCCCCTACACTCCCCGCTGGCTAGTCGGCCTCTCCTTGGCCTGACTCAGCACAGGGCAATGGGTGCGGCAACTGAGAGCAATGGTGGGAGCAACTGAGGCAGCAACTGCAACTGCAGAGACTGAGGTGGAGACAGATGCAGCAGCATTGGCAGTGGAGGCAACTCCCCCTCCCTGCTCGCACTCTCTCCCCTTTACCTGAACCCTTGCACCTGGCCACTCCAGAAATCTCTGTGGAAAGCCCCCAGTACTCAGAGCCACAGTGCAGGGCCAGCACAGGCAGGGGGAAAGGGGAGAAGATACCAGATTGCGAAAAGTCTGTTCACAGATCTGAGAGGCTGGATGGCTAGGCACGGGATTGAGTCCTGTGTGTGAAAAGGGCAAAACTACCCAGGAATGACAACTTGACTTCTGCCCAGTGGTTGTAAGAGGAGACAGGGTTGTTCGGCAGTGCTTAAGTGCTCAACAGTGAGAGAAAAGTGCTGAACGGGAACCTGGAGCATGAGAAACAAGATGGCCATGTGGTCCTACTGTGGCAGCCCCCAGCTGTCATCTCCTTCCTCTTAATTTCTGTCTTACCCTGTTAAACAGCAACCACCTCCTCTCCTCCTCCTCCTCCTCCTCCTCCTCCTCCTCCTCCTCTTCCTTCCCCTGTGTTGTAACATCCCAGTTAACTGTGGTTTGTGAGAGTCCTGGGGCTAATTCCAGCCCCTGACAAGCACCGGGGCAGTGAGTCACTGTGAATACTCAGAACCACCTGTTATGTTCTGGGCAGCACAGAGCAAACAACCGCTTAATAACCATTCTCTGTGACTCACATCCAGGAGTACCCACCATAGGTGGGAGCCAAATCCAGCTGATTTATTTTAAGTGAGTTACACAAGTCATCACCAGGTATGGATTTAAGCTTCAGGAACTAATGAAAGGGGAAAAAACACCTCGTGGATGTGCCTGAACCCCAAACCAAGTGCAGCTGTGTCCTTGGAAAGGCATAATTTGGGATTGCCGACTGTGGGCCTGATAATGAAAGGGAGACTTTATCCAGCCCTTCACCAAATAATAAAAATTGATTTTTGACCAAGGCCAATCTACCGTTCCAGATCATTAACTTTACAGAATAAATCATTTTCTGAAGCAGTTAAGCTGTTTTCGGGGAGTCTGGTCTTCAGGCAGCTGCTAATGCAGAACTGAGAGTCTATTTCAGTGGGTAACAGCTCTGGGGAGGACAAAATGGCCACCCTCTTCTGATTCTTTGGGCTCCCTTACAGATATCTGAATTCCAGCAAGACCTGGTACTCTGCCTTCTTGTTCTGAGGCCAGAATTTCAGGGTCTTGAGGTCAGCCAGAAGGGCTGGTACCAGCTGACACAAGACTCCTGATCAGCCCAAAGAACAGAGAAGGGTCAGGACTCAAGGCCTTCATTTGCAATCCCAAATCTCAAATGCTGTAAACAACCCTATATTCATCAGAGGTTAAAACTGTGGGTCGCTCTGGATTAAGCACACTCTCCCCTTCAGACATAAGCACATAGGCATGGCAGAATAGGTTTCCATTTCTTATTTGAAACAGCAGGTCCACTTGCATTTTCTCCACCCAATACTGAATTATTTCCCTGGGGATCAGGTAGACAAGATACAAACAGATACGAAAACACCAAGCAGTGACAGAGTAATGCTATAATTCCTTAACTGGCAGCCCATTTGGCCATCACAATTCTAGTATGGGGAGAGTATCTTTGGGCCTTTTGCACATATTAGAACACTGAGAGTCAGGAAACTATAATACTACCCCCAGGCAATACATTAGGAAGTTCTGGGGTCACTGTTGAAGACCAGAACTCTGATGCTTTTCCCACCAGCTAAGATAAAGGAGGGACTCTAAGCTTAAACCCTAACTAAGACACCTTCCATATACTTCCTTCCTCAGGTGGACCTATCAGCTGGCCAGTAGAAACAGAAGGGTCAGCACTGAGTTAAGCCTAGCCTCTCTGGAGGGTCAATAAATTGCAGAGGCTGAGCCCTGGTGTCGGTCAAGCATTATTGTCAGCCTGGCTCTACATAGAATCCCTGGATACTCAGAATACTGAAGGATAGTGCTGACACTCAGTCTACCTGCCCAGTTCTCTCTGTCTGGGGCTGAGTTTATTCTTCACAAGTCAAGCCATGATCTCCTGCCTGATTCACCCTCACAATATGGGCTGCAATCCCAGCCCAGGTGCTCCTGCAGAGAGGAGAGCAGGTCCATCCAAGATGGACTGAGACCACAGCCAAGTACTTCCCTGTTGCCTCCAGAATCAGACCAACTCTCCTGTTCTTAGCTCTAACACTTTCCAAGGCTATTGTCTACCCACCTGCAAGAATCATTCCAAGTCCACCATTAGGTGGCTGCAGGCCACAAGAAGCCGACACAGAAATGTTTGCCTTAATTCTATTGGCAGCCATTAGCCTTCCCTTGCCCAACTCTCTCCATTCCCCTGCCCTGCATGCCTTCCTTTACTGGAGCTTTACTTACCCCCAGAGGTGTATGATGGGAGGGGAGATGAGAGACCCTCAATAGGAAGGATGACCAAGCAGTCCCAAGCTGGGGCACTGCAGGAAAGTGGGCATGGCAGAGGGAATAGGCACATAGCTTCTTTTGTGCTGGCTGTATGGCATCATAGGTTTGATTTTCTGCAAATGTGTCTCTTCTTGGGCCAAGCTTCTTTTGATGGAGTTTAATATCTGGATTTTAAAATATGCTACCATCTATAAAGTCATCTTTAATAATTTCATACTGTAATCTTCAAATTTTAATAAACCCTCTAGAGAATATTAATAAAAATGTAACAGAACTTTAAAAGTAAAATGTAGTGAGATAGTATCTTTAGATATTACAAGAAAGAAGCTCCCAGGCTTCCCTGGTCCTGGCCCCTCTCTCCACCTTTCAGAGAAACCTGTCCTCTCCCCGCGCTGCCTTTGGGGGGTGGGAGACAACATCAAATCAGAACAAAGAGTTCAATTTCTACCTCTGAATGTGATTACTAGAGTCCTATATTTAAAGGCAAATTGGGTTTCAAAAGACTTACTTGACTTGAATGCTTGGGCACCTGAGCTCTGAAAATAGAGTGTAGAGTTCAAGTCCTAGGGAAGAGGGGACTAGTTGAAAGAAAAATGTAGGACAAGATGAAGAAGCATCCCCCTGCCTCAGGTCACCAACAGGTCCAGAAGCTAGGGCACTGAGGATGGGCATCACCTAAGTTCTTTATAGGAGACAGAGAGAGCTGTGCCAGGGGGTCAGTAGGCTTTTCTTTTCTAACAGAAATCTAAAGATGATTGTCTTGTGATCTCCAGAAACATAGGGTCTCCAAGACTATGGACCTGGTAGCACAGAATACTTAGGCAGCATGTCTATCAGGAGTCCTGGTCTCAAACTGTATGGGATTGCAAACTTTCCCTCTAGGAAGTTACATATTCGAATCTGCTGAAATAAATTCACAATAGACACATTTACAGAAGAAAGTGTTACCAGATTTTTTCAATTATGGTTTTATGTGACCTAAGAGTCTTAAGATACAGGATTCAGAGACCCAGGTTCACCTTGAATGAACCTTTATGCTTTGGTTTGTTGAAGCAAGAAGATCATCGAAAACTGTGATTGGACAAGGATTTGTGAGCCAATTGAAACAGACAAGGTAGAGAGCCCATAAAGCCCTCCTTTCTGAGTTCATGACCTCTGTACAGTATCTCTACTCCTGGGTGTGTTACAGAATCACTTCTAGAATGAAGGAATCATGCTCTATTATCAAATAATGTAGACTAGAGGATTTTATTATAAACAACTTTTATCCAGAAATGCAGATAAAAGAAAAACATTTACCAGAATGTGTCATTAGCATTAGAGCAAATGGGTTCTGTTTTATATGACCCACCTTGGGGAAAAGAAATTCTACTTTCAATGTCTTGTCTCCAAATAAAAGGAGGCAAGAGATAGGAAGGCAGGAAACAGCAGAGAGAATTTTCTGTCTCTAAGGCCTCCCCTTTGGATATCACTTTCTGAGCATCCTCAAAACACAGATACCAGTTCCAGCTATTGGTGTCTGACTAGTGTCAGAGACTAGAATAGAAAGAAGGAAGCCATAGTGGATCAGCCTGGAGACATCTGGCTTTTAGACTCTGCCCTTACATTTGTCACTACGGGGTGTCTACAGCTGGAGTAGCTCATGCCTGATAGTACACTTACGCTCTGACACTCAAGCCAAATACCCTATTCTCAGCTTACCTGAGGTTTCCCGGACTATGACTCATCCCACAGTGACTTCTAGCTGCTGAATCCCTGCACTGTCTTTGTGGTTTACAAATCGTAGTTTCTTTCCAGGCTCTTCAGAAGCTGAGAGAGAGGCATCAGTGAATTGGGAAGATCATTAGGACCTACTCTGGTTCTGAAGGACATTTCCCATTTTGAGCTACTCAGAATCCAAACCTATTTCATGTTTTGAGAGAGCTTAGGCTCTACATCTGAAGTAGTGGGATAGGACGGAACACGAAAAATAGACAGTCTTTGTCCTCCCAGTTTCCCATAGAGCAGCATGTGCCTTATCAAGAGGGCTCAGTTCTGACCCAAGGAGTCAGGTACTGATGACTAATTCTTTCATGATAACACTCTGGTGAGTTGTATCAAGAGGGATCAGCTGTCAGCAGTCAGTGTCCGAAGAGAAACAATAGTACCCTGGTGGGCCCTGCCTTCCCAGGATCTGAGCCTACTTCCTGAGCTTCATGCTGAAAACTACTTCCAATGGTGTGATTATACAGAAATGCGTGCTGAAGCCTCCCTCCCCTAGGGTCAGAACATGAAGAGGTCAGACCTAAATTCGACAGAATGATTAACAAGGCAACCCTGTATTTTAAACCAAATGAAACTAAATTATAAAAGTGATTTGTAGGTGGGTTCCTTCAAAGGAAGGCATGCTAGTAATATTCAGTCCAGTAGTACAAAAACATAAGGTGTTCTTAAAAGTATCGGATTTGTACAGTGCCAGTGCAGATAGAATTGTAGTATGGGGAAGGGACAGCTCAGCAGTTCAGAGTACTTGTTGCCCTTGCAGAGGTCCCAGGTTAAGTTGCTAGGACCCATATGGTGGCTTACAACCATCTGTGACTCCAGTTCTAAAGGATCCGACATCCTTTTCTGTCCTCCATGGGCACTAGACGTGCATGTAGTACACAGACATTTAAGCAGGTAAAACACCCATATGCATAAAATAAACACTGTTTTAAAGAATTTAAAATGCGCCCCATATCAAGGAAACTTCTTTTGACAACAGAGGCCATGACAGAAAACTACAACCAATCAAAATGCAGAGTTGTGAAGCCTAGTGGTAAGGGCTACATCTATAATACAGTTCCCTCACCTAAAACTCAGGAATCATTTTGGAAGAGAGGTGTAATATAATTGGCCCCCATAGGCCCACAGACACTATTTGGAGTTAGGGCTTTGTGTAGTAGGTATGGCATTGTTGGAGGAAGTGTATAACTGTGAGGCAGGCTTTGAGGTCTTATGTATGCCCAAGCCATACCCAGGGGGACAGTCCCCTGCTGCCTTATGATCAAGATATTGAACTCTCATCTCCTCCAGTACCATGTCTGCCTGAATGCTGCTGTTTCCCACCACGATGATAATGGACAAAACCCTGAAACTGTAAGCCAGAACCAATTAAATGTTTTCTCTTATAAGAGTTTCCTTGGTCATGGCATCTCTTCACAGAAATAGAAACCCAAACTAAGGCACAGGGGCAGAAATATTTGTAAGTGCCAGAGGAACAGGGCATTGGCTGTGAGTCTATTTTCCAAAGACTCTCAGAAGCCACAATCATAAAGTCTTACCAACACGCTTGCCTGATCATGAGCTGAACACGAGTAACAAGGACAACAAGATGGCATGCTAAAGTGAATGGGGGAAAACCCATGAGGCCTCAACCCTAAACAAAGACCTACAGGCAACTAAGGAGCCCTGAGAGCAAGAGACTGGGTCTTCTCCACAGAAGCACACATGAATTGCTTATCCAAATGGTTAGACCTAGAAAGCATGCATATATAACATCGCAGACTCATTTGGTTGTGAGTGTGTGTGTGTGTGTGTGAGAGAGAGAGAGAGAGAGAGTCAATATTTAATAAAAATAGAGCCTATTGATTTGAAAAGGAGCAAGAGAGTGTATATGAGAGGTTTTGGAGGGACTAAAGGGAAGGGGGAATAAGGTAATTATAATCTCAAAAGTAAAAGGAATAAATAAAAGTTAATTAAACCTATAAAAAGACTTCACATAGTGGTCCAGAAAATAACACTATTGAATGTCTGGGCAGGGTAGACATCTGTGAGAAAGTCCAAGGGAGACAAGGGCACCCAGCTTTGTACAGCATGGCTTGAGCCCGGGAACGGATCCCGTTCCAGGAATGAAAGCAATCCTTTGACACTTTCCAGCAGGGCAAGCATCTCCTGCAAGTGATGGACAGTCAGGCCCACCAACCTGTTTTGAGATACTATTTGGAGCATGAAACTAGAGAACATTTTTCATTTTACTGTTCATTGGCTTTTCTCCCACTCCTAGGGGCTTTTCTGATGCCCTTGCAGACCTGTACCTTTGTCCCTGCCCTTAAGCTATAAGGCCAACTTAGGCTTTGTGCTTATTAAAATCATTTAGTATCTCTTGGTCGCATGCAACACACATTCCTGCACCCACTCTGGAGCCTTGGACACTGCCTACCTGGAGACAGACAGACTACTTATCTCTATTAGGTGATATTGACTGGAAGGGAAAATGAGAGGAGTCTTCATTTATTCAGTGTGTATGGCCATGACCCAGAAAGGAGCATGGGCACTTACAAGCAGGGGAAAGGAGGAAAAATGGCATCCTGGGAACTTTCACCAGAGTTCCTAGTTACCTGTAGACAAGACTTGCAGAGGTATACATCTTGATAGTAAGTCACATATATGGCATAAAAAGGTGAGCAAATAGGCCATCTAATCAGAGGAAGGATGCTTTCCATAGTTCTTAAATATGTTCTCAAATCCCAGAGAGCACATGTATGAAATGAGGACCGAATGCAAGAAAGAGCACTGCCTCTCCACTTACAGACATTTCAATGTGGCCTGTTCTAAACATATGCAGTCACAAGGCTAGCGAATACAGTGGAGCACCCAATAGGTTGCTAAGGTTTAGATATGATTTGAATTGGCCCCCAAATGTTCATGTGTTGGTACCTTGGTCCTGTGTCCAATAGTACTAAAAGATGAGGCTTTGTGGGAGATAATAGAGACAAGGAACATTGCCTCTAGAAATGATGAATGCAAGACTCATAGGAACGGATTAGTTCTGGGCTTATAAGAGACACTTACAAGGCAGCCTGGCATTTCCTTGACATAACCTTATACAACCCACTACTGTTATGCAATCAGACACCAACCTCATGCTCTCTGCATTTCCAGGACTGTGAGGTAAATAAGTCTCACCTAACCTTGGGTATTCTGTTATAGTAACAAAAGAAAGCTAATGTAGAACCTATCATTTCCCTTCAATGATAAAGAGATAATACATTCTGTTGGGTGGTAGTTGTGTGAGGATTAAAAATTAAGATGCCTGCTGAAAATATCTCTTATATTCCAAAGAGATGAGATTTAAATCAAGGTTACAATTTGAGGTATAAATTTGAGTTTTTTGTTTGTTTTCTTTGTTTCATTTGGTTTGGTCTGGGGTTTTGGTTTCTTGAGACAGTGAGACAGGGTTTCTCTGTGTTAACAGCCCTGGCTGTTCTGGGAGTCCTTGGTAGACCAGGCTGGCCTTGAACTCATGAGAGATCCACCTGCCTCTACCTCCCAAGTGCTGGGATTAAAGACATGTGCCACCACGCCTAACTTGAATTAAGTTTTAATATCCAGAAAAGACCTGGAAGTTACTAAATTCTACCTAGGTGGAAAAAGAAACCCAACAAGCCAGGGATAAAAGCAATAGTGGAGAACAGATAAAATTGGTCTTGTTAAACCTTTCAAAGGCAAAGCTACAGATGAACATTTATCTCTCTGTCACTATCTCCTTAAAGAATGAAAATCAGACAATCCGCATGCAGTTCTCTCCTTACATCCTGAGAAGAAGAGGAAAATGGCTATAGGTAGGAGGAAAGGAACTCACTCACACTGGGTGAAGCTGTAGTGCCAGGGAAATGTTACTGATCCTACCCCCCCCCCCAAAAAAAGAAACAGACAGTAGTGGCTCTAATGCAACTCACAGTAGGGTCTTTATTCTATTTGAACTAGCTTGGATCACCCCCCAACCCCCAAATGCACCAGTCATGCAGGACGATTTTGAGGGTGAGCCCCGAATGTCTACTGGGGCAAGACTTTAGAGTAAGAAACAAGCAGGGAGGGGGAGGGTGCAAGCATCTAATTGAGAAGTTACTATGGCCTTTAACATCATTGGCTGGTGCTGCAAGTCATATCATAAACTTAATTTCTGCTTCCCTTTGCACTGATGGTCATTAAGCGGGGATGGGCTTGTAACCTGGGGGTGCAGATCTGTTGGGGGAATAACCTGAAAATGCTGGTCTTCTTGAGGGTGAAACCTGAAGATGCGGGCCTTGTTGGGGGTTAGTCTAGAGACTAGAACTAGGCTCGGGTTTTGTTGGGAGACAACTTGGAAACTAATGCTAGGTACCAGCCTGTTAGTTTACCTGCGTTCAAACTTAAATCATGTTCTCTAAAATGGAGTCTGAACTTAAAAGATTTGGCCTCTCAAAGCATTATCTCCTTTATCCAGCAGCCCATTCAACAGGCAGGAAAAACGAGGTTCTGATAGTCAAAGCTAATATCATAGATACAACAGAGCTTACAAACAAGTGTGTCTGGCACACACCGTTTGCTCTATTCCACACATGATATGGGATTGTGTGCTTGGCTTAAAATGAACTACAGACCTCCTTAAGTAAATTATTTCTCAATATTTTCTGGGTTATTGGAAATCATGCTGACTACCCTCTGACTCCATGCTCAATTTTGTCCCCAGTGGAGCAGGTGGGCCATTGCATTAGTTACATCGTTCTACACTGTGACAAAATATCTAGCTAAAGCAACTTACAGAAAGATTCTCTGGTGGCTCAGGCTTCATGAGGGTAAGCCACTTCATGGCAGGGTAGGCATAGTGGCAAGAGCATGTGTCAGGCCACATATAGATACAGAGAGATGTATCCTAGCACTGAGCACATTTTCTCATCCTTATTTAGTCTGGAGTCCCAGACAATTAAATGACGCGACCTACGCTTGTAGGAGTCTTCCTTCCTTAGTGAATCCTTTCTAAAAACGGGGAGCCAGTGGTGTGTTTTCACAGTGATTTCAAGCCCAGTCAAATCAGCAGCAATAGAGGTTAACTATCACACCTCCACCCCTGCAAACTTGACACTTAAACACACCACTTTAAGCCATAACATTCCACCTGGCTCCTGATGTCCCACTTTCATTTCATTGCAAAATATACTTAGTCAACCTCTAACAGTTCACAATCCTCTACCATTCCTGGAACTGTGCAAAAGGTCAATATGCAGTTTCTTCTGATAATTAAGGCAATCCATAACTATGAGCCCCTGTCATTTTTCAATTTACATATATGCAATATACAATGGCAAACAATAAGCATCCTTATTTCATTTAAAACGGGAAGAATTTGACGATAGCAAAGAAAGATCTGACTAAAACAGAACCAAACCAAGGATTTAAAAAAAATTACCATATTCCACAGATCTGGCTCTACTATCTGGGGCTTCTGATGGAATCATCTGGGCTTCACCAACTGTGGGAAGGCCTACTCCTATAGGTATAGTACCCATAGGCCATGTGGCCTTTATATTGGATCACCTCTACTCTGAGCCTGTTGTTTTTCCAGGCATATGTCCAATTATCCTGGCATCTCCAACATCCTAGGATCCCCACCATCCTAGGCTTTACTTTCTCAGCTCCATACAATGGCCCCTAGGACATCCCTTCACAGACTTTGTCCCTGACATACATTGCCTGGAATCACTGGGAAAGACTTTGGAACCGTGTTCGAAGGTAATGGGGACAGGGTAAGTACGTAGAAGATGGTTGAGTCACAATGTCCTCAGAATCTCTGGTGACTCCTACTTTCGGAGTGTCTCATGGATACGAGTCTTTAATGTCGAAATATATTAGGACTGAGGAGGACATTTTCAATTAGGACGACCCGACAGTTAGTTGACGGATCCAAACAACTCCTCTGGAAGGTTTATTCACCTAAGCCAAGCTAAAGGAATGGGAAGACCAATTATCCCCTTAATAAGATCATATACTTTCTTACCCAGGAACCCTGATCTCATTGTTGTAAGTCATAAAACCACTTCCATGCAGCTCTGCTAAATCGGCCACTTATCAGATTGATAACTTGGAAGAACATTATATTTCTGTTTTACTCTTTCTTTCTTTCTTTCTTTCTGTCTTTCTTTCTTTCTTTCTTTCTTTCTTTCTTTCCTTCCTTCCTTCTTTCCTTCCTTTCTTCTTCCCTTCCTTCCTTCCTTCCTTCCTTTTGCTTTCCCTTTTCTCCTCCTTTCCCTCCTCCTCCTTTGTCTCCTCCTCTTCCTCCTCCTCCTTTTGGTGGATATGAATCAAAGCCTGAGTATTGTTTTCTGACACTCTGAACTTTCCCATTCTCTCTCTTTCATGCTTCCCCCATGCAGCTGTGTGCTGCCATTTGGCTGCTTGCTGACCTTCAATGCTGGACCTAAAAGTTTAAGCATTTGCTCTTCCCATTCTCCAGGGACTTGAAATTTTCACCTCCCCTGACCAGTGGCTTTCTCTCAAACTCTACTAAGATTTTCCTCAAGCTTACTATTGAGTCTTGAACCCAGATTTCCCCCAATAATGTTCTGGCTAATCTATGTCAACTTGACATAATTAGAGTTATTGGAAAGAAGGGAATCTCAACTGAAAAAAACTCCTTCATAAGATTCAACTCTAAGGCATTTTCTAAATTAGTGATTGATGTGGGAATGTCTAGTCCATTGATGGTGGTGCCATCTCTGGGCTGATGGTTGGGTTCTATAAGAAAGCACAGTGAGCAAGCCATTAGAAGCAAGCCAGTAAGCAGCACTCCTCCATGACCTCTGGACCAGCTCTTGCCTCCAAGATCCTACCCTGCTTGAGTTCCTGTCTTAAGTTCTTTAAATAATGAACAGTGCCATGGAAGTGTAAACCAAATAAACTCTTTCCTCTCCAACTTACTTTTTGGTCATGGTGTTTCCTATAGCAATAAGAACCTTAAGTAAAACAATCATCTTCTTCCCTTTGTGAGATTCATGTCTATGGTGCAGGATAAAAGAGTCCCACAGAATCCAAGGAGACCCAGATAGCTAGAACTATCAAGTCAGAAATCAGGGTGCACAGGTGTGCACATGGCAGAGGCCAGCAGTGTGCAGAGTATCTCCATAAATACTTGACAGAGTTGTGAACAGTACACATATGTAACAATATCATGCTAGTATTATTTACTTTTATGTCACTGTGACTACAGTAATAAATAAAAAAAAATACTTTAAGAAAGAAAAGATTTGAATAGGTAGGGAGAAAGTGGGCAGCCTTGTCTGGTCCCTGATTTTAGTGGGATTGCTTCCAGCTTCTCTCCATTTAGTTTGATGTTGGCCACTGGTTTGCTGTAGATTGCTTTTATCATGTTTAGGTAAGGGCCTTGAATTCCTGATCTTTCCAAGACCTTTATCATGAATGGGTGTTGGATTTTGTCAAATGCNTTAAAAAAAAAAAAAAGAAAGAAAGAAAAGATTTATTTTGGCTCACGGTTGCCGAAGCTTCCGTCCATAGTTGCTTAGCTTCATGTCCTTGAATGGGAAATTGTGGCAGAGGACTATTGTGTAAATGGCAGTGGACAGAGAAATGGAGAATTGGTCCAAAAGGACACAGACCTACTTCCACTGACTAGACACCATCTTCTACAGGCTTCAAAAGAGCATGCCCATCCAGATAACAAGTCTTGAAAACATAATCCTAGGAGACATTTCTGATTCAAACTATGATGAGGGTGGTGTGGACAAGTTAGAGGACCAGAGGGAACAACACACTATGAACCCAGAAGTGGTGCCCATCCACCAGAACAGACTACAATACCATCATCATGAAAAGTCGTCCTGGTTTATATGCCCCAATACAGGGGAACGCCGGAGCCAAGGGGTGGGAGCGGATGGGTAGGGGAGCAGGGCCGGGATGGGGGAGGGTATAGGGAACTTTCTGGATAACACTTGAAATGTAAATGAAGAAAATATCTAATAAAAGTTGGAAAAAAAAAGAAAGAAATGTCGTCATGGTTACTATGGCCTCTGCTTGGCCCCCAGAGACAAAATTCCTTAAGTACCATCAGTCAAAACCCTGCCTCTTCATGTGCTGTGTCCCCTATGCATCTCATTCTATGTCCTTCACTGCAACCATCATGTACACCTCTATAAGTGACCTTGGCTTATGGACATGAAGTCAATCTCATCTTTCCCAGTATTTGATTATGTTTTCTTCCCATCTACTACTCCAAAATGTATGTAACAGTTTAATATCAAAAGTCATACACTAATAGCATTAAAAGACAAACTTTATTCTGGTCATAATACCTAGAGTCAGGGATTTTGAAAACTAATTAAAATTAAGTTTAAAAAATTGCTAGGATGGGCAACTTTGCACACTAAATATTTTTTTTTGAAATGGAGTTGAATTGATGTAGTCTGCATGGATAAATAATGCGGATTATATATCTCAACAGTTAGTTAAATGAAGACCTTAATGTCAGGGAAGGAGTATCTCCCTATATCCATTGTCATTGTTTTTGGTTTTCAACCAGTTCCTACTGATAAATACATTATACTTTTATTTCAGAATACGGGTAAACCAAGCTGAACCTGGAGACTTGGTCCTGCTAGCTGGCTTTCATATTGTTGGAAAGTCCTTGTAGGAAGTGGCAGTTGCTCTGTAACAGCAGTTGCTCTGGAAAAACCCGGGCTCCCTCTTCAGGCCCTCCTCAAGCAATAGCCCCTCCCGAACGGGCAATATGCTAATGAGGTGTGGCTTGTGGCACCAATGAACGGGCAATATGCTAATGTGTGTGGCTTGTGGCACCAATGAACGGGCCACATGCCAATGAGGTGTATCTTGGTGCGTCAATCTGCAACCACTACGACACCCTCCCCCCTTCCCTGGGAGAGTATAAAAGCAGCAGTTCTGCTGCGGTCCAGTGTCCTGGGAATCTACTATCAAGGTGCTCCAGAATAAAGCTGACTGAGAAGATCCCGGTGGTGGCGTGACTTTCTTGCTGGTCGAGGGAGGCGCGTCGCAAACTCTTAGGGAGAAAAGAGATCAGTGATCTTATTCAGTGTTAGACTTTGCTTTCTACAACACTGATCTGACAGCCAAGATGTGTCCAGTGGTGCAATAGTGCCATGACTATTAGGAAGGTAGCCAAATACTTTATGGTTGGATTTGATTTCTACTCCACAGGAGAGAATAGAACATATGCCTGGTATTGTAAACCTGGTCGAAAGACCATGGCCATGATGGTTAGAGACCAACCCTACAGGAACCCCTGCTGCTGTTATTTCACAAAATGAATATGTTTTAAAACTACCTTATAAATATACTTATTCCATAGATTAGTGCTACTTTCAACCTTGATCACAGAAATTTCTTTTTGTGGTGGGCAATAATCTGTAGAGAGTCAAAAAAGTTGAAGTACTGAGAATAAGTGACATTTGAGAGTTCAGCCCTCAACAAGATATCTATATCACCTCTAACCTCCAGTTTCAGGGACCAGCACGGTACAGGAAACTGGGAGGTGAGGGAAAGTACTTTGAAACATTATCTCCTGGGAACAATAGCTGTGTGTTTACCTTAACAAGACTTACATGAAGCTCATCAATATACCAGCATAGATAGGGGGAAATTACATAAGCCTCCACTTCTACATAAGGAGCTATTGCCAATTAATGGCTACTGAGAAAAAGGAGTTATTTTTCTCCAGGCATGTAACTATACATAAACTGCCCAGGGCTCCTTAAATAACTCTACAACATGCACATGCTAGCAATCCTAATTACACATAGTAATTTATCAGAAAAAAATCATTAGGGTAGAACTGCCGTGGATTTATTAACATAAGGAGAAATATAATACTCAAGAGTCTGTGAGACAGAAAGCCAGTGCCAGATGGAGGTACTGCACCCCCAGAGCCATGGGCCCAAATAAACCTCTTTTCTATATAAAATGAAAATATTTCAGTATAATAATGAAAAATGGCTATTGCATCCTTCCGGGCTAAAGCTGAGGCTTCTTCTGTCTTGAAATCAATTACAGAGCTGCCACTCTCATGTGCTTCATTTCTAATCACTGCACTGAAGCCTGAGAATCCTCATTACCAAACCGTTATCCATACGGATTTTCTCTTCCTCAGCCATGCTGCGTCAGCATGAACACCTTTTTTGCAATTCTTCCATGTGGTTTGTAATGTCAGATTTTTGATACCTTGTGTCCTTATGACCTTAGTACAAATTATCCAGGAACTGGTTCACATCCCTAGATGTAATGTTGACCGGATATAAGAAAGGATGTCAGTACACTGATCCTGTACAGGGTCCCCAGACCTTGGTCTACATGTGATTCAAACTTCTTATTTGGTTGATATTTCCTCTATAATTCATACTGCCTGAAAGAAAGTTCATGGAAGTCCACAGAAGTTCAGTTCACCAGCTCTTCAGAGACCACTAGTCATTTCTCCTCACACTACGATATTGACCTTTGTTATTCACTAACCTTTCCTTAGATGCAGCCAGGGCAGTCTTTTGGTTATCTCAGTATAGAACAAGATCATTGACAAAAGCTCGGTTCAAAGTGTCTTCTGATGCATGGGAAACTTAAAGGGCAGGAATCATTGACTGTAAGAAATCAAGCAAGGACATTGGGAGGAAGAGCCTTAATTCAGACTTTTTGCATAGGTTCTCTTTATACCTTTCATTTACTTACCACATATGATAGATATTTAGTCCCAAAACTATTTTAAAAGTTATTAATAAGATAGGATTATATTTGTTTAGTATCTCCAAAGCTTTGTACTACAAGTCTCCAGGCTAAATGGATATTACTTTTGTTGCTCTTGTCTTCTCATTCCAGCTTACTTGGTAATTTTAGCATTCACACTTACATTGTACTGGTCACTGGGGTCTCCTCATTCTTTTCTTTCCCAGATATTCTCTTGATTCAAAATGCTTTGTCTATTGTGATGTCTCAAACATTGTATTCAAGTGTCTGGACTCATTTAGTCCCAGCCCTCACCTCCCCCTAGCCTCACATGGGCATTCACATCTCCATAGATTCCCCACAGAGCACTCAGCATTCAACAAGTAGGGACTCCAATCCCTGCTGTAAATTCCAACACAAACAACACTGCAGCTCAGTCTACATCTGACACTACCAGTTATGGTCAGAGATATGAAAAATACAAATATGCCAGTAATGTTTTATTAAATACTTCAGTGTTGGTTCCACTAAACAAGTTGCCGTGTTAAAAAATGTTTTGATATCATGGTATAAATAAAATTACTAATTAATACAAAAATCAATAGCTACCAGAGTATCCTGCCTGAGTCACCTATAGGCTCCCATGGAAGACTCCCTGCCAGTCACTCCTCAGCAGTCAGGGTCTCTATTCCCTCTTCTTACAAGTGGCAGGGATGGGGCAGGCTACCTTTTTTTCTCTTTTCTTTACAGTCCTATCATTATTACATAAATTATGCACCATAAGTAGGCCATGGAGGTGTGTACCTGTTTTCTGAGCTACTCAAGAAGCTAACACAGGGTATCACATGAATGTAAGGCCTGAACAACACATTCCAATAAATAATAAAGACAAATAACTGTGCTTCATTCCGGTTGAAACTTGTTTTCCTGAGAGAAAGTCTCATGCATCCTGGGCTGGCCTCAAACTCACTATTTAGCCAACAATGCTTGAATGCATGATTCTCCTGTTTCCACTACCCAAGTACTGTAATTACAGGCTTATACCACCATATTGAGCCACCACATCTAATTTTACACAGTGCAAGGGAGCAAATCCAGGGCTTGTGCAAGTACTCTTCCAACTGAAGGGTATCACAAGACTGCCTTTTGCATCTTAAAGAATACCCTAGTTGAGATTCTGTGTACTGTGGTAAAGACTACTGACAGAAATCAACTTGGAGAGGAAAGGATTCACTTGACTTACATATCCTAGGACATAGTCCATTAAGGGAATCCAATGTAGGAACCTGGAGGCAGTAACTGAAGCAGAAGCCATAAATGAGTACTGTTAATTGGCCTGCTTCCCATGGCTTGCTCAACCTTTCTTATTCAACCCAGGAGCACCTGCCAGAAGTGGCACCTCTCACAAAGAGTTGAACCACCATTAATAATTAGTCAAGACAACACCACACAGACTAGACTTGCCTTCAGGCTAATTTTATGAGAGCATTTTCTCAATTTCTCAATTAAGATTCCCACTTCTCAGACACCAAGTTTGTGTTGAGTTGGCAAAAAACAACTAAAACAAAAGGAGACTTGGGAAATCAAATATAAAGTGACTGTTTCTTTCTGTTTTCCTTTCTGTTTATCTAGCTTCTCATGAAGATGACTTGAATAGCTTGCTTGACTAGAGATCAGAATTGGGTGCCTACAGAAGGAAGGATGAGCGAAGCACCGTGTACAGCATTTGAGATTGTCATGGGACATACAAAATGTCTACCTTAAAACAATGTCCAACGTGAGAAAAGTCTGAGGGAGACATACATGTTTTAAGGGTGTTAAGAGACAACTCCATCTTAGAAATAAAATATGTGCATTTGTGTGTGTGTGTGTGTGTGTGTGAGAGAGAGAGAGAGAGAAAGAGAGAGAGAGAGAGCAGGTACACGCACTTACTCTCTCAAAAAATAAAGTGGCTTTGCCTGTTTTTTAATTTTGTCCTTTGCCTTCACAAGCAAACAGTTAAGTTTGCTATATGGATCTGCTTCAGATAAGACATACGACTCTCAGTGTGCCCGATGATTCTCACCTTTGACTGCATTGCTTGAGATTTAGGGGACCCTTCCTTTTTATCTGCACTTTAAATTCCTCCTCCATCGCCCCCTCACCTTTAGAAAAGAATGGTGCACCACTGAGTGTTCAGGTAGGTGCACAAAGGTGCTCCGAGTGTGCATAGCAATCTACACTGGACTTCTGGTCAGTGGAAAGAGACCAGTGAAAGACAGAGGTCATCAATCAGCTCCTAGGCAGAGGGACATGTTCAATATTGTAAGGTTTCTTTCATATCCTAAGATTGTAGTAAAGATGCCTAACCTTGTAGATGTTTTCATTATGAAACTTGGTCAGCAGAGTTAGATGAAGATGGTGTTGCGTTATGCTCTTTCCCATGCCTCCCCACACCAATGCTGTAACTCCTGAGTGTATTTTCACATCTTGCTCTCACAAACATGAGTACATAAATAGCTTTAAATAAATGTTGTTTCACTTTTTCTTGTACCATTTTTAGTCTTGAGGGGGTCCTACCTTTGCCATTTCCTGCCACGTGCTTGTCAGTCAATGGCATACAACTGACAGGCTACTAGAGAGCTGGGTAGAAATCTACTTAACTCCATCTCGTGCTCAATGCTTCACACCATGGATACACCATCACTCATTCATCTATTTCTCAAGACGGATCTAAAGATTGGTTCTGGCTTTTTGACACCATGATAAATTTTCTTAGACATCTACAGGAAAAATAATGATCCTATTATTTCTATAAGAATGATGGCTCAAACTGGCTTTACTTAATCAAAGGATTTTGACTTATTTACAATATTATGTATCATGTCTTACTTTCTCAAAAGTTACAGAAATTCACACTCTCATCACCAGAGCTTATGCTTCACTATCACAGAGAGCAGCTATCAGTTGCTCTAATTACAACCAATTTGAAGAGCAAACTTGAGATATCTCATTCTATCCATTTCCTGCTTTGTCACAAAACTTGCACATTTCTCTATGTTAGTTGGCTAAATCTTTGGATTGTCCTTTCCATGTTTTTTCTGTTTGGCTTTACCTTTGCCCTTGTTGCATTACTTTTCTATTATCATCACAACAAATTTCCACACAATTGGTCATCTGAGTAATAGAAATTTGATTTTCAGTCTGAAAGTCAAAAAGACAGTCAGAAAACTGGAGAGATGGCTCAGTGGTTAAGAGCACTTAACTCAAGTTGGGATCTCAGCACTCACATAGCAGCTCACAACTGTCTATGTCGCCAGAAACTGTCTGACAATGCCCATCATGACAGACACAAACCGAGTTAGAGGACAAATAGCACAAAGATCAATGCAAGAAGGTAAACACTACCTATGGTTATGCTCCCCCAACAAGGCACCAACAAGTCAGAGAAAGAAAAGCTAGATCACTTTGACTACTCGTGTTATTTTGTGCTTCCATAATTTTTCTAGCAATGATTATATTTGTGTGTGTGTGTGTGTGTGTGTGTGTGTGTGTGTGTGTGTGTAGGGTGCCATTGAAATTTTGATAAAATAATCTCTTTTGGTGAAGTAGCTATTTCCTGATATTAATTTTGCCAACCCATTTGCATAGGAAAATTTCCATATTTTTTGTATTTTCTCCCATTTCTTTCTTCCATGTCTCATAGTTTCTTTAGATGTAGTCTTTCATCCCGTGATCAGGCTTATTCCTAGGTGTTTAAAAAAGTGGCAGTGATAGTTCCAGCATTTCTGCTTTTATTGTTTTTACAATCAAGCATAAAATTAAATATAGATTTGTCATATATGCCTTCCATTATGCTCAAATATAGTCTTTCTATTTCTAATTTCCTCTGAAATTCTAACATGGAGGAATTTGGGTCTTCTAAATCCATTGAAATTATCCTGAGCTTTCTGCCCTAAACTGTCAAAGCAACCTTTTTTTTTAATTAATTAATTAGTAAATTAATTACTTAATTAATTTATATTCCAAACTCTGTCCCCTCCCAATCCCAATGTTCACAGTCCTTCCCCCATGCCCTTTCTCCTTCTCCTCTGAGAGAGTGCCAACCCCCCACTATTCCCCCAATTCTGGTGCTTCAGCTATCTATAGGATTAAGCACATCGTCTTTCACAGAAACCAGACAAGGCAGCTGTGAAGACTGAGCTGTGTATCTGCTACATAAGTGCTGAGACTCTCTATGTAGTCTGTGTATGCTCTTTGATTGATGGTTCAGTCCCTGAGAGCTCCCAGGGTTCCAGGTTAGTTTACTCTGTTGATCTCCCTGTGGAGTTCTTATCTCTTTCAGGGGCTTCAATCCTCTCCCCTCAACTCTTCCATAAAAGTCCCCTACCTCTGTCCAGTGTTTGGATGTCAGTATCTGCATCTTTTTCAGTCAACTGCTGGGTATAGCTTCTCAGAGCACAGTTATGATAGGCTCCTGTATGTAAGCATAACTGAATGTGTCAGGGATTGGCTTTTCCTATCTTCAGGTTTTATGTCCCCACTGTTAGGCATCATCTAAAGTCACTGACATTGACTCCTGGGTGCCTCTTCCATCCTAGGTCTCCAAGACTTCCTAGAGATTCCCCTCAACTGAGAGATTTGACTCTCCTGGTCCTCTGGCTCTCTTTCCTGTCTTTCCTCACATTTGTTCCAGTTGCCACCCTTCCCTTCCCTCTTGCCTCCTCCTCTCTGCCTCCTATGATTATTTTATTCCCCCTTCTAAGTGAAATTCAAGCATCCCTTCTTGGGTCTACCTTATTCTTTAACTCCTTGGGTCTGTGGAATATATCATGAGTATCCTGTATATTTTGTCTAATATCCACTTATCAGTTGCCTCATACAGGATGATATTTTCTAGTTCCATCCATTTATCTGCAAAGTTCAGTATGCCCTTATTCTTAATACCTTAAAAATATTCTTTAGTGTAAATGAACTGAATTTTCTGTATCCATTCTTTGGTTGAGTGACATCTGGGTTGTTTCCAGTTTCTGGCTACTATAAATAAAGGTGCTATAAACATTGTGGAGCATGTGTCCTTGTGATATAGTAGAGCATATTCTGAGTATATGCCCGGAAATGATATATCTGGGTCTTCAGGTAGAACTATTTCTAATTTTCTGAGAAACTAGCAGATTGATTTCCAGAGTGGTTGTACAAGGTTGCAATATCACCAGCAATGGAGGAGTGTTACCCTTGCTCCACATCCTCACCAGCATATACTGTTGCTTGAGTTTTTATCTTAACCATTCTGGTGTAAGGTGAAATCTCAGGGTTGTTTTGATTTGCATTTTCCTCATGACTAAGGATGTTGAATAATTCTTTGAGTGTTTCTTGGCCATTTGAAATTCCTCTGTTGAAAATTCTCTGCTTTGCTCCATACCCCATTTTTTCATACCCCATTTTTAATTGGGTTATTTGGTTTTTCAATGTCGAACTTCTTGAGTTCTTTATAGAGTTTGGATATTAACTGTCAGATGTGAACATATTTTCCTAATATGTAGGCAGCCATTTTGTCCTATTGATGAGTTTTTTTTTTTTTTGTCTTACAGAACCGTTTCAGTTTTATGACGTCCCATTTATTAATTGTTGCTCTTAGAGCCTGAGCCAGGCTCAGAAAATTATCTCCTGTACTAAGAACTTCAAGTCCCTGAAGAAAGAATTTGAAGAAGATATCAGAAGATGGAAAGATCTCCCATGTTCATGGATAGGTAGGATTAACATAATGGAAATGACCATCTTACCAAAAGCAATCTATAGATTAAGTGCAATTTCCATCAAAATTCCAACACAATTTTTTACAGACCTGTAAAGAAATTCTCAACTGTGTATAGGAAAAAAAATTCATCCTATAATCAGCCACCAAACCCAGACACTATTGCACATGCCAGCAAGATTTTGCTGAAAGGACCCTGATATAGCTGTCTCGTGTGAGGCTATGCCAGTGCCTGGCAAATATAGAAGTGGATACTCACAGTCATCTACTGGATGGAACACAGGGCTCCCAATGGAAGAGCTAGAGAAAGTATCCAAGGATCTGAAGGGGTCTGCAACCCTATAGGTGGAACAACAATATGAACTAACCAGTACCCCCAGAGCTTGTGTCTCTAGCTGCATATGTAGCAGAATATGGCCTAGTCGGCCATGATTGGGAAGAGAGGGCCCTTGATCTTTATGTGCCCCAAACTTTATATGCCCCCATACAGGGGAACACCAGGGCCAAGAAGTTGGAGTGGGTGTGTAGGGGAGCAGGGCAGGGGGAGAGTATAGGGGACTTTAGGGATAGCATTTGAAATGTAAATGAAGGAAATATCTAATAAAAATTGAAAAAAACGTTTCTGCATAGCAAATGAAATAATCACCAATTGGACACACAGCCTACAGAATGGGGAAAAATATTTGGATAGTAATGTCTAGTATCTATAAGAACTCAAAAGGTATATATAAAGCAATATAAAAGAAAAAAGTGAGTATATAAACAGTTATAAAATAGTTTTTTAAAAGCCAAGTAAACATAAATATAATGAAAATGTTCAATATCTTTAGCCACCAGAAAAATGGAAATAAAGACTATATCCATCCCACCCTAGTCAGGATGGCTAACATCAAAACAAAATGACAAGTGTTGATGAGGATACAGAGTAAAGAATCCTATGTCTTACTGGTGGGGACATAAAGTAATCCAGTAACTATGGAATTCAGGATGGAAGTTCTTCCAAAATCTAAAAATAACTTTCCTTATCACATGGTCCAACAATATTCCTCTTGAGAATACACCCAAAGGAATCTTAAGTCAGCAGGCTAGAGAGATACCTGCATATTTCATGTTTATTTCCTACAGGTATACTTGCATATTCATGATTATTGTGGTACTACCAAGAGTAGCTCATGTATATAATTAGCCTGGGGATTTCATCAAAAGATGAATAGACAAAGAAAATGTATCATGTATACACACTAACTTTTATTCATCCATAAAGTGAATGAAATAAAGCCATTCAAAGGAAAATGGGTAGAAGTGGAGGAACTCATCAAATTAAGTAAAATAAATGAGGCTCAGAAAGACTTCACTCATACACATGTGCACGCACACACACGCACACGTACGCACACACACACACACACACACACACACACACACACTAAATGACATGAGAGTAGAAGGGAAGCTATTAGGAGAAAATACAAACTAATATAAATGGGGAAAAAAGATGTGAATATGGTAAAGGACATGATAGATATGAATGAAAATACTGTTGTCAGATATATCACTATGTACAACAAATAAACACTAGTAAAACAATTTTAATTGCCAAATGAGTTGCATTCTCTGTGAGACCCACACCCCTCCACATACCCCTTTTAAGATGTATAAGTAGAATAAGACCCCAACATGACATAGGGATAAGAGTATAAATATAACATGTGCATATGAATTCCGGATACCCTAACCAGAAATTCTGATTCTGTGCACTAGATAAAGCATCTGGGAATGATTCTGGAAGTTCCCATGATTGGTTATCTGAAACCCACACTAAATGATGGGCCATCTTAAAGGAAAGTGCTAAGATTTCTTTATTATAGCCTCTAGAGAAAGCAATGGAAACATTATGGAGATAGGAATATTAGAGTATATTTATCATGAGTTAGCTACTCAATATACCCTAAATGCATCTCCCAAGAGACATTCAGGAATGACAGTAAGACATTTAAAAATATATTAAACAAGGGCATCAGCATTATTATCAAAGCTCTGCTGTGGAGGCATGATAGGCAGCCTATTTTGGTTGAATGAGGCTTGCTCCAGCGACCCAGTAGAAAACTCTACAAGGGACAGAAAAGCCACGTTCCCAGAGTCAGGTGCCTGACTCCACAGAGCCCCTAACTGCATAATTCTGTAACTATCAGTCATGCAGACAATGTCCCAAGCTTCTGGCATTCTGGCTAGGCTCCAACCCCACAGTTACCTGACTAAAGCCGGGTATGCTCCTCCCCACAGTTACCTGATAGCCCAGCCCACTATAAAAGGGGCTGCTTGGCCCCTCCTCGCTCTCTTTAAGCTTTCACCTTTCTTACTCTCCTCTCTGCCCCCTCTCTCTCCCTTACCCCCTCTCTCCATGTGGCCATGGCCAGCCTCCCTCTTTCTACCTTCTCCCTTTCTCCCTGCATTTCTATAATAAAGCTCTAAAACCATAGACTGTCTCTGCTCAAGGCCTGCCGTGCTTGAATGATGGGATATGCTTTTCCCTAACACTTCCTGCCAGAAGGCCTTCCTGTGCCCAAGCCACATACCAGACCAAGGATTCTATGAACGTGAGAACCATCCAGAACCCCCTTATCCCCCTGCCCTCTCCTCCATTAGGCCCCAGGGCTGACTGAGCCACCTCTGGGGCCCGTTCTGTTCTCAGCTCTTCGTGGTGTCCAGTGGTGTCTGGAATGCTTGAGGCTGAGAACCTGGTACCTAGGACTGCCCCTTGTCCACCACCAGCCGAGCTGGGATTCTGTTGCTTCCCACAGCCAGACACCCACCTGGGGCTTTGTGGAAAGCATGCAACAGTCTTTCTGAGTCTGCTTGCCCAGAGCATCAGAACTCTGGCAGGACACAGGTTTTCCCCCACTCCCTTTATTTCCCCTCACCTGCCCCACATCATGATGTTTGAGATGCTAGATCCATGGGCTATCTCCTGAGGAAATCTGCTAACAGGGAGTGGAATCAGCCCAAGAGAAAGAAACTTGTTGCAGTCAACAAAGCAAAAAGAGCTGGATATCTGAAGACCACTTTGACATCAGACATGGAGATGCAGAGTTTGGAGTTTGCCCATCTGGTTTGATCCAGTATTTCCTCACCATGATGTTTTGGAATGGTAATGTATATCCTGCATGATGTTGGAATTATGTGAACTGCTTTTTGATTTTTATTTCTTAAGAGTTAAAAGTTAAGAGATTGCATGAACCTCAGAAGAAACTTTAATCTTTGGACTTTTAACATTGTTGAGACTGTTATAAACTATAGGACTTTTGAAGCTGGACTTAATGTATTTGCATTATGCTATGGCTAAGTATGGCCCCCATAGACTTATGTGTTTGAACAAGCCTATCATGGGTGGGAGAGCAGGGAGTAGAATGTGGTGTTTTAAATATGCTTGGCCCAAGGAATAACACTGTTAAGAGGTATGGCCTTGTTGGAAGAACTATGGCATTGAGGGTGGGGTTGGGCTTTGAGAGACCTTCCTCCTAGTTGCCTGGGAGACAGTCTCGCCTAACTGCCATCAAATCAAGGTGTAGATCTCTCAGCTCCTCCAGTGCCATGTTTGTCTGGATACTGCCATGCTTCCTGCCATGATGAAAATAGACTGGACTTCATAAACTAGTGAACTACAACCCAGAAATGGAAGACACAGGCTCTTGATCTGGATCTTATGAAATAGTGGCCAAGAAAAGCTTTAGCCCAAGGATGGTGGTATGTGCCTTTAATCCTACAACTCGTGAGACACAGTAATGCATATCTCTGAGATCAAGATCAATCTACAGAGCAAGTTCCAGGACAGCCAAGCTTAGGCAGTGTAGGAACTGAAAAACAGAAAGCTGGTGATGATGTAATAGAAAAGGGGTCATGTTCCAGCTCCAGCAAGCACCTCATGCATGCTGCAGCTGGACTTGGTAATGTGTAAGTGTCACCCAGTTGTTACTGGTTTTGAAGGCATGATGGGGTTATGGAGAGCAGTTGAGGCTTGGTACTGTGAACAGCCATGGAAGGCCATTGGTGAAGGTGCAGCCTTGGTTGCAGTTGAAGGTCCAGGATGCAAAGGAGTTGAGGCTTGGCATCATGGAGAAAAAAAAAAAAACAAACAAACTATGAGAGGGTGAAACCTAGTTGCAGAGGAAGATCCCAGCATATTAGAGAAAACCTGTAGGATAACCACCAAGAACACTAACAGCAGTGGGGTGGAGTCTAGCCAGAATGCCTGAAGCTTAGGACATTGTCTGTGTGACACTCTGCAATGTCTGTCCTTGCTGGATAAGAACAATATTAGTGGATACCGTAACTGAGATGAGTGTTTGCCTATAGTCAAGATGACAGAATATATTTGTGTGTTTCAGATTTCAGTATATATTCAGATCCCATGAAAGGTTTGTTTAATCACACCGTGTCGAGCCATATTCTCAGTTTCTACCTCAGTTGGTCTGGGTAGAATCTGAAATTTTGCCTTTCCTAAGTGATGATCATGGAGGTGGTTCAACATATCCAAAGTAATGAATAAAGCAGGTAATTCAACTACAGACATGGGAGAGATATGGTCACTACAGTGGACAGCAAGTTTAAATCATTTCATCAGAATATTTTCATACACATGGATATTTGTCAATAGCCCCTAGATCAGAAATAGCTTAGCAGAAAACTAAAATCTGAATTGATCTCTCCAGTAAACAAATAACAATAAGCAGAACACAAAGATTGAGGATTGGGTCCAGAGACTATACAGTGGCGATTCCTCTCCCCTAACTCCCTGAGTGCTCCCACGGTACAAACATGAAGCACTTGACTGGAAAAAGCCTCGTACACTTTCATATTCTAAGTTACACTTTCTATCTCCTATCTCCTGCTAGGATCTGCACATGGACTGATGGTGTCAGACTTGTCAGAAATAGCTGGACTTGGAAACTGAATTGAAAATCATCCCTGAAGCCTCAAAATGGTACAGCACCTTAAGAGTGAGAGTTGAGGTTCATGAAAGACAGGTGATGCATGGAGCTCCTATCTCGGGCCATTTCACTGTTGGCCAGTCTCTGTAAAGCAATTCTATAGAAATGTACCCAGCAACTGAACACAAAATACGTGCTTTCATTTCTCACCATGTGAAGCTCCGATGGATTAAAGTTCATAGTTACTAAGGGAGTCAGTTTTCTACCAGATGCACTAGAAATTGAAATTTTCTTTTAGCACATAAAAATGAACCAGCAAGCAATAAAACAAATTCACTCTACATAGTCTAGGTTATCTAATCTTTCTACAGAAAAGTCTTGTTACCCAATAGGGTCAAGAAAGACCATCTGAACGTGTGTGTGTGTGTGTGTGTGTGTGTGTGTGTGTGTGTGTGTGTGTAATGCTAAAGGTTATATAGTTATATAGAAATATGAATATAATTAATGAAGAATTTTATGTGCAGTATAAAAGTTTTCATTGTTATTCAAAATAAAGGCAAAATTAAGACATATTTCATGGGACCTGAAGAGATAGTTCAGTGGTTAAAAGCATGTGATAATCTTCCAGAAGAAAGTTCAGTTCCTAGCATGCACAATGGAAAGCGAATAACTGACTGTAACTTAAGCTCACACACACAGACACATACACACACACACACACACACACACATGCACACGCACATACATGAGCATGCACATACACACAGAGAACCAGCACCCTTCTCATAAATAATAACATAAGTCTTTTTAAAATGATACACTTCATAAAGCCAAAATCCTAAGGAGTATATACTAGGTGGAAAACTAAAGGAAATACCCCAGGAAGAAGAAAAATAATGCTAGGTAAAACCATAAATTTCCAGAAAACAAAGATAGGCATGAGAACGGACATTATAAAGACAAATAGAGATTTGAATAAATATTTACTATAGTGTGGGGAACAGGCGCAGCCGCATGGGCCAAAGATGGTGCCCTGGCTCTATGCCAAGTCCCATGACCTCGCTTGTTTATCCCAGTCTCAGTCATGTGCAGTAAAAGCAGCGCATGTAACTCGTTGGAAAGATTAGCGCAACATCTTGCAATACCATTCTATCAGCCAATCCTGCATGCTGCCTTGGACGTGTGCATCTATGATTGGGTGGTGTGAGGTGGCATGAATGAATGGAAGTATAAATTGAGGGCAGCTCCAGATGAGGAGATACCAGCGTTAGAGAGACCAGCATTAGACAGACCAGCATTAGAGAGACCAGCGTTAGAGACACCAGAGATCAGAGACCAGCGTTGGAGAGACCAGCATTGGAGAGACCAGCGTTAGAGAGACCAGGGTGAGTGAGTGAATGGATGATTGATGTGTGTGAGTGAACAGTTGCAGCTGTGTGAAACCTGAGAGAGAGAGAGAGAGAGAGAGAGAGAGAGAGAGAGAGAGAAGCAGAATAAAGCAGAAGCTGCGAAGGCAAGCTGCTCTGAACCTGCCGTGGCGTCCCCATGTCGTTTCTTCCCACCGTCTCTACCAGACAGAGACGTGTGGGCCAGCGACACTATAGTAAACAATAATGGTGATATTATATTACAAGCTTAAAAATAAGGCAGCAATTAACATGAGAAAATTTAAAATAAAACACAAGTGTTTTATAATGAATGCACTCAAAGTTCTCAATTTGTTTGGTAAATAAACCATCTTTCATGCTAGCTTTTAACAAATTTAAAATGGTTTCTGAATATTTCTTACACTATGAAAAATATAAAACAACCAAACTAAACAAGGAGAAATAATAGAGTATGTTAGCCTACTTTGTGGATAAAACAAGAAAAAGAAAATGAACATAGATTCAGGTATGGCCAACAGTTTTTTTCAAACGTAGTTAAGAGATAAATATACAACCAATCACATCAGAAGTGATAATAAATAAATAAATTAACTAAATACCCCAAATGAAAGGTCAACTATTTTATTGTTCCTACAAAATTGTCCAAATTATAAGCACATAGAATAGATATTAAGTAAAAATGAAATGTACCATACAAATACTTGGAGGAAAGTTTCCCTCACATCCATATTATAAAAAAGGAGAAACTTAAGGACCACAATAGTTTACATGATAATATAGTACATTTCATAATGATAACAGAGCCAATAATTAGTAAATTAAAAAATAATCAATATTCATATGTCCCTAATAGTGTAAGACAAAAATATAGAACTCAGTTATTGATTAACCTACAAGGAAACAAAACAGAAGTATATAATGACAGTGAAAGTTTAATACACTTCTCCCCACGACTAAGAAAAAAGTAGAAGGGGTTAGAAATTAGAGTATTAAAATAATGTGTTTAACAAGTTACTTGACATTATAGCTCAAACTATAAAATGGATTCTTATGTTAAAATTAATATAAAGCTAATAACTCAGCCACAAGTGAACTTATAAAACATTATTTCAACAATAATGAAGACATGACAATTGAATGAAGTAGGTTTCTTGACTACAATGGAATGAACAAGAAATCGGCAACCAAAAGATAAAAAAATCTTAAATATCATAAATTAACCAAATATTTCCTTAAGGCACAGAAGAGAAAAACATTTGAATAGATATTAGAAAATATTTGACACTATCAGGGTCATATCAAAATTGATGGGATTCCTTTAAATATTTGACACTATCAGGGTCATATCAAAATTGATGGGATTCCTTTAAAGCTTTGAATACAGATGATGCTTAAATGCACAGAAGAGAAAGGGGAAATGTCAAAAGGCAGGGATCTAAGTATCCATCTCATAAAGTTAGGGAAAGAAGAGCAAATCTAGCTCAAACACAGTGGAAAATCAGTGACAACCAGGACAGAAGTCAAGAAAGTGGGAATAAAGGTGCAGGAACTGAGAAAGTCAACCTTCAACACCACATCCTTTTCTTTGAACACACTAATGAAGTAATAATAAGACAGTGGGAATATGGCGTGTGGTGGAAGAAGGGAATGTCCAGGAATCTTTTGAAAATGGAAAAGAAGATTCAAGTGTACACCTGCCAAGAAGTAAAAGCATAAATAAAGGTAAGGAACAGCTTCTGCCAGTATATTTGAATTTAAAATAATGTTTCTAAGAAATTCAAAACAGGATGAGGAATTTGAACTACATGATGAATTCTAAAGACCTTAAATCTTTCACTCTGGTGAAAGAGATCAGCAGTTGAATTTGCTCGCCACCAAGACTGGTGCCCTAAGTTCAATCTCCAGGACCCACAATGAGAAAGCAAATGACTGATATCCTAAATTTATCTTCCAGTCTTTCCAAGAGCACTACAGCACATGAATATCCACATACATCAACATAGGGAGAAACACAAAATAAACATATAAAATGTTGAAAATCTTTTCTTATTAGATATTTTCTTTATTTACATTTCAAATTTTATTCCCCTTTCCTCATTTCCCCTCTGAAAACTCCCCTATTCCATCCTCCCTCTCCCTGCTCACTAACCCACTCACTCCTCCTTCCCTGTCCTTTTATTGCCCTACACTGGAGCACAGAGCCTTCACAAGACCAAAGCCCTCTCCTCCCATTGGTGTTCCACAAGGCCATCCTCTGCTACATATGTGGCTGGAGCATTGAGTCACTCCATGTGTACTCTTTGGTTGGTGGTTTAGTTCTTGGGAGCTCTGGAGATACTGGTTGGTTCATATTGTTGTATCTACTATAGGGCTGAAAATCCCATGAGATACTTGGGTCCTATTCTCTAGCTCCTCCATTGGGGTCTCTGTGCTCAGTCCAATGGATGGCTGTCAGCATCCACTTCTGTAACTTTCAGGTACTGGCAGAGCCTCTCAGGAGAGAGCTATATCAGGCTTCTGTCAGCCAGCACTTGTTGTCATCCAAAATAGTGTCTGAGTTTGGCAACTGTATATGGGAGGGATCCATATACAGTTGGATGGGACAGTCACTGTATGGCCTTTCCTACATTTTCTGCTTCAAACTTTTTGTCTCTGTATCTCCTCCCATGGGTATTTTGATTCCCCTTATAAGAAAGACCGATGTATCCACACTATGGTCTTCCTTTTGAGCTTCATGTGGTTTGTGAATTGAATCTTGGGTATTCCAAACTTCTCAGCTAATATCGACTTATCAGTAAGTGCATATCATGTTTGTTTTTTTGTGATTGGGTTACTTCACTCAGGCTGATGTTTTCTAGTTTTATCCATTTGCCAAACAACATCATGAATTCAGCATTTTTAATAGCTGAGTAGTATTCCATTGTGCAAATGTACCACGTTTTCTATATCCATTCCTCTGTTGAAGGACATCTGGGTCCTTTCCAGCTTCTGGCTATTATGAATGAGGCTGCTATGAACATAGTTGAGCATGTGTCCTTATTACATGTTGGAGCATCTTCCGGGTATATATCCAGGAGTGGTATAGCTGGGTCCTCAGGTAGTATTATGTCAAGTTTTCTGAGGAACAGCCAGACTGATTTCCAGAGTGGTTATACCAGCTTGCAATCCAACCAGCAATGGAGGAGTGTTCCTCTTTCTCCATATCCTCACCAGCATCTACTGTCACCTGAGTTTTTTTATCTTAGCCACTCTGACTGGTGTGAGGTGGACTCTCAGGGTTGTTTTGATTTGCATTTCCCTGGTGATTCAGGATGTTGAACATTTCTTTAGGTGCTTCTCAGCCCTTCTGTATTCCTCAGTTGAGAATTCTTTCTTTAGCTCTGTTCCCCATTTTTAATAGGGTTATTTGTTTCCTTGGAGTCTAACTTCTTGAGTACTTTGTATATATTGGATATTAGCCCACTATCTGAATTAGGATTGGTAAAGATCTTTTCCCAATCTGTTGGTTGCCATTTTGTCCTATTGACAGTGTCCTTTTTGTTACAGAAGTGTTGCAATGTTATGAGGTCCCATTTGTCAATTCTTGATCTTAGAGCATAAGCTATTAGTGTCCTGTTCAGGAAAATTCCCCCTGTGTCCATGTGCTCAAGGCTTTTCACCACTTACTCTTCTTTTAGTTTCAGTGTATCTGGTTTTATGAGAGGGTCTTTGATCCCCTTGGACTTGAGCTTCGTACAAGGAAAAAAGAATGGATCAATTTGCATTCTTCTACGTGCTAATTTCCAGTTGAGCCAACACCATTTGTTGAGAATGCTGTCATTTTTTCCACTGGATAGTTTTAGCTCCTTTGTCAAAGATGACCACAGGTGTGTGTGTTCATTTTTGAGTCTTCAATTCTACTCCATTGAATCTATCTCTCTGTAACTGTACCAATACCATGCAGTTTTTATCATGATTCCTCTGTAGTACAGCTTGAGGTCAGGGATGGTGATTCCACCAGAGGTTCTTTTATTGTTGAGAATAGTTTTTGCTATCCTAGATTTTAGTTATTCCAGATGAATTTGCAAATTGTTCTTTCTAACTCTATGAAAAATTGATTTGTAATTTTTATGGGAATTTCATTTAATCTGTTTATTGCTTTTGGAAAGATGGCCATTTTTACTATATTAATCCTGCCCATTCATGAGCATGGGAGATCTTTCCATCTTCTGAGTTCTTCAGTTTCTTTCTTCAGAGACTTTAAGTTCTTATCATACAGATCTTTCACTTGCTTAGTTAGAATTACACCAAGCTATTTTATATTATTTGTGAATATTGTCAATCTGTTTATCTTTTGAGTAGAGGAAAGCCACTGATTTGTTTGAGTTAATTTTATATCCAGCCACTTTGCTGAAGTTGTTTATCAGTTTTAGGAGTTCTCTGGTAGAATTTTTGGGTCACTTAAGTACACTATCATATCATCTGCAAATAGAGATATTTTAGCATCTTCCTTTCCAATTTATATCCCTTTGACTTCCTTTTGTTGTCTAATTGCTCTTGCTAAGACTTCTGTACTATATTGAACAGGTAGGGAGAGGGTGGGCAGCTTTGTCTAGTCCCAGATTTTAGTGGGATTACTTCATGTTTCTCTCCATTTAATTTGATGTTGGCTACTGGTTTGCTTCATATTGTTTTTACTATGTGTAGGTATGGACCTTGAATTCCTGATCTTCCCAAGCCTTTTATCATGAAGAAGTGTTGGATTTTGTCAAATGTTTTCTCAGCATCTAATGAAATGATCATGATTTTTTTTTCATTAAGATTGTTTATATACTGGATAATGTTGATGGATTACCATATATTGAACCATCCCTCCATCCCTGGGATGAAGCCTACTTGATCATGATGGATGATCCTTTTAATGTGTTCTTGGATTTGGTTTGCCAGAATTTTATTGAGTTTTTTGCATCTATATTCATAAAGGAAATTCGTCTGAAGTTCTCTTTCTTTGTTGGGTCTTTGTGTGGCTTAGGTAACAGAGTAATTGTGGCTTCATAGAATGAATTGTGTAGTGTTCCTTCTGTTTCTATTTTGTGGAATAATTTGAAGAGTATTGGTATTAGGTCTTCTTTGAAGGTCTGGTAGAACTCTGCACTAAACCCATCTGGTCCTGGGCTTTTTTGGTTGGGAGACTATTAATGACTGTTTCTATTTCTTTAGGGGATATGGAACTGTTTTGATCATTAATCTGATCCTGATTTAACTTTGGTACCTGGTATCTGCCTAGAAATTTTTCCATTTCATTCAGATTTTCCAGTTTTGTTGAGTATAGGCTATTGTAGTAGGATCTTATCTTTTTATATATATATATCCTCAGTTTCCATTGTTATGTCTCCTTTTTCATTTCTGATTTTGTTGATTTGAATACTGTCTCTGTGACCTCTGGTTAGTCTGGCTAAGGGTTTATTTACCTTGTTGATTTTCTCAAAGAACCAGCTCCTGGTTTGGTTGATTCTTTGTATAGTTCTTTTTGTTTCTACTTGGTTGATTTCAGCCCTGAGTTTATTTCCTGCCTTCTATTCCTCTTGGAATTATTTGCTTCTTTTTGTTCTACAGCTTTCAGTTGTACTGTCAAGCTGCTAGTGTATGCTCTCTCCAGTTTCTTTTTGTAGGTACTCAGAGCTATGAGCTTTTGTCTTAGCACTGCTTTCATTGTGTCCCATAAGTTTGGGTATGTTGTGGCTTCATTTTCATTAAATTCTAAAATGTCTTTAATTTCTTTATTTATTTCTTCTTTGACCAAGTTATCATTGAGTAGAGTTCAGCTTCCATGTGTATGTGTGCTTTCCTTTGTTTTTGTTGATATTTAAGACCAGCCTTAGTCTATGGTAATCTGATAGGGTGCATGGGATTATTTCAATATTCTTGTATCTGTTGTGTCCAATTTTGTGACCAATTATATGGTCAGTTTTGGAGAAGGTACAGTGAGGTGCTAAGAAGAAGGTATATCCTTTTGTTTTAGGATAAAATGTTCTCTAGATACTGTTAAATCCATTTGGTTCATAACTTCTGTTTGATTCACCATGTCTCTATTTAGTCTCTGCTTCCATGATCTGTCCATTGATGAGATTGGGGTGTTGAAATCTCCCACTATTATTGTGTGAGGTGCAATGTGTGCTTTAAACTTTAGCAAAGTTTCTTTTATGAATTTGGCTGCCCATGCATTTGGATCATAGATGTTTAGAATTGAGAGTTCATCTTGGTGGATTTTACCTTTGATGACTATGACATGTCCCTCCTTATCTTTTTTGATAACTTTAGGTTGAAAGTCGATTTTATTCAATATTAGAATGACTACTCCAGCTTGTTTCTTAGAACCATTCACTTGGAAAATTGTTTTCCAGCCTTTTACTCTGAGGCAGTGTCTGTCTTTGTCACTGAGGTGGGTTTCCTGTATGCAGAAAAATGTTGGGTCCTGTTTATGTATCCAGTCTGTTAGTCTATCTCTGTTTATTGGATAATTGAGTCCATTGATGTTAAAAGATATTAAGGAAAAGTAATTGTTGCTTCCTGTTATTTTTGTTGATAGAAGTGGAATTATGTTTACATGGCTATCTTCTTTTTGGTTTGTTAAAAGATTATTTTCTTGCTTTTTCTTTTTTTTTTTCAACATTTATTAGATAATTTCATCATTTACATTTCAAGTGTTATCCAGAAAGTTCCCTATACCACCCCCCCTCCCGGCCCTGCTCCCCTACCCACCTGCTCCCACATCTTGGCCCCGGCGTTCCCCTTTACTGGGGCATATAAAGTCTGCATGACCAAGGGGCCTCTCTTCCCACTGATGGCCAACTAGGCCATCCTCTTCTATATATGCAGCTAGAGACATGAGCTCAGGGGGTACTAGTTAGTTCATGTTCTTCTTCCACCTATAGGGTTGAAGACCCCTTCAGCTCCTTGGGTACTTTCTCTAGCTCCTTCCTTGGGATCCCTGTGTTCCATCTAATACCTGACTGTGAGCTTCCACCTCCATGTTTGCCAGGCATTGGTATAGTCTCCCACGAGACAGCTATATCCGGGCCCTTTCAGCACTATCTTGTTGGCATATGCTATAGTGTCTATGATTGGTGGCTGATTGTGGGATGGATCCCTGGCAGCCACAGTCATTGGGTCCAACCTTTGGATTCAGCTTCACACTTGATCTCTGTAACTCCTTCAATGTGTGCTTTGTTCTTAATTCTAGGAAGGGGTGACGTGTCCACATTTTGATCTTCCTTCTTCTTGAGTTTCATGTGTTTAGTAAATTGTATCTTGGGTAGTCTAGGTATCTGTGATAATATCCACATAGCAGTGAGTACATGTTATGTGAGTTGTTTTGTGAATGGGTTACTTCACTCAGGATGATGGCCTCCAGATCCATCCATTTGCCTAGGAATTTCATATATTTATTGTTTTTAATAGCTGAGTAGTACTCCATTGTGTAAATATACCAAATTTTTTGTATCCATTCCTCTGTTGAGGGACATCTGGGTTCTTGCTTTTTCTAAGGTGTAGTTTCCTTCCTTGTGTTGAAGTTATTCGTTTATTATCCTTTGAAGGGATGTATTTGTGGAAAGATATTGTATAAATTTGTCTCTGTCATGGAATACCTCATGGAACTAAAAATTTTCTATAAGGCAAAAGACAGTCAATAGGACAAATCGGTAACCTAGATTGGGAAAAAAATCTTCACCAACCCCACATCCAATAAAGAGTTAATATCCAAAATACATAAAGAACTCACGAAGCTCACCTTCAAAAACAAAAATAAAAACAAAAAAGAAAACCCAAATAAAAAATGTACATAGCTTAGAGAATTCTCAACCTAGGAATCTCAAATGGCTGAGAAGCACCTAAAGAAATGTTCAACATCCTTAGACATCAGGGAAATGCAAATCAAAATGACCCTTGGATTCTACCTTACACAAATCAGAATGGCTAAGATAAAAAAAAAACCCTCAGGCAATAGTAGATGCTGGAAAGGATGTGGAGAAAGAAAAACACTCTTCCATTGCTTGTAGGATTGAAAGGGGGTAACACCTCTCTGGAAATCAATTCAGTGTTTCCTCATGATTTGGAAATAGTTCTACCTGAAGACCCAGCTATACCACTACTGAACATATACCAAAAGAAACTCCAACATATATCAAGGACATGTTCTCCACTATGTCCATAGAAGCCTTCTTTATAATAGCCAGAAGCTGGAAACAACTCAGATGTCCCTCAACAGAAGAATGGATACAGAAAATGTTGTACATTTACACAATGAAATACTATTCAGCTATTGAAAACAAAAACTTCACAAAATTTACAGACAAATATATGGAACTAAAAATATCATCCTGAGTGAGGTAACCCAACCCCCAAAGGATATACATGGTATGTACTCACTGATAAGTGGATATTAGCCCAAAAGCTCAGAATACACACAATACAACTCACAGGCCATATGAAGCTTAACAAAAAGGAAGGCCAAAATATAGATGCTTCTATTTCCCCTTAGAAGGGGTAGCAAAATAATCATGAGAGGTAGAGGGAGGGAGGGGTCTGGGTAGGAGAGAGGGGTCTGGGTAGGATATGTGAAGGGGAGGAAAAAGGAAGGAACAGGGTCAGGTATGGTAAAAAGACAGGAGAGGGCCAAGAGTATGATTAGAAATATGTAGCAGTGTGTGTGTGGGGGGGGGGACCACTAGAAAGTCCCAGATACCAGGGATATGAGAGGCTACCAGGACTTGATGGGGATGACATTAGCTGAAATACCCAAAATAGGGGAGATAGAACCTAAAGAGACCTCCCCCAGTAGATAGGCATGGCACCCAGTTGAGGGGAAGAGGCCACTCACCCTATCTCAAAATTTTTAACTCAGAATTGTTCCTATCTAAAGGAAATGCAGGAACAAAAAGTGGAGCAGAGACTGAAAGCAAGGGCATCCAGAGACTGCCCCACTTTGGGATCTATCCCATCTGCAGACACCAAACCCCAACACTATTGCTGATGCCAAGGACTACTTGCAGATAGGAACCCAGCAGGGTTGTCCTCTGAGAGGCTCTGTCACACTTGACCAAGATAGATGTAGATGCTCACAGCCAACCATTGGACTGAGCCCAGGAATCCCAATGGAAGAGCTTGGGGAAGAACTGAAGTAGCTAAAGGGATTGCAAATCCATAGGAAGAACAATATCCACTAACTGGACACCTCAGAGGTCGCAAGGACTAAACCACCAACCAAAAAGTATACATGGGTGGGTCCATGGCTCCTGCTATGTATGTAGCAGAGGATTGCCTTATCTGGCATTAATTGTAGTGGGTACACTTGGTCCTGTGGAAGCTTGTTGCCTCAATGAGGGGATATGCTAGAGGGGTGAGGCAGGAATGGGTGTGTAGGAGAGTACTTTCTTAAAGGCAAAGAGGAGGAGATTGGGATGGGGGGCGGTTGCCAAGCAGAGACCTGGGAGGGAAACAACATTTGAAATGTAGATAAATAAAATAATCAATTTCAAAAAATACTGAAGAGGCAGATGCAGGATGGTAACAGCTTCAAGTTACTACAGAGCATATCTGCAACTCCAACATTGATAGGAGTGAAGAGGAAGATATAGTTGGATGCCTGAAACTTGTTGACTAGGTAGCCTAGCCAACTTAATATACAATTAAGTATAATACAACAAATGATACAATTAAGTATAGTAATTAATATACAATTAATTAAGTATATTAATGGTTAAGTAATTATTAAGTATAATACTTAATATACAATTAAGTATAATATAACAAATGAGCTCAGGATTCCATAAGAGATCCTGTCCCTAAACATAAAGAATTATGCATACAGGACACAGAATTCAAGCTGAAACTTAGCTTGAATTTTCTTCCCTATTGGCTTCCATTCACAACATTTTTTTATGATTTTTAAACACATTTCACATGTATTTGTGTGTACTTACATATCTGTATGTGCACCACATATGTACAAGTACCTATAGAAGCGAGAAAAAAGTATCATATACACTGGAATAAAATCAGAGGCACCTGTGTGCTATCCAGTACTGTGGGCTGGGAATGAAACTAGGGTACTATGCAAAACCAAAAATGTTCCTTACTACTGAACCATGACTACAGTCCTACTTTTTTTTTAAATGTATCAGTTTAAAAATGAACCCAGAAGCTGAGGATGGACTTTAATATTGAAGCACAAGTTTAATATGTGCAAAGCCTTGATCCAATATTCAGAATCTAATTAATTAATTCATTTTTAATTATGGTCTTTTAATAAACCTGACCCTGGGTCAGCTGAATAAACACTTTCAATCTACTTTCTACCCCTCATTAAAAAAAATCAAGCACATGCTACTGAAGGTTTAATGAGAAACATAAAACAACTGGACTAAAGGAAGTGATGTGGGAAGAGGGAAAAAGATACAGGAAGATTAAATCAATAAAGGTCCCAAAAGCACTAACTACAAAGGAAGCAATTACCAGATAAGACCTGATTAAAACTGGGGATTCTGCTCTGTTAAAAGAGAACGAAAATCAATTTACAAATAGAAAATATTTACAATCTACAGATGTAGTTTGAGAGACTATGAGATTCAGAATCTATTTTTAAAAAATTAGTACAAGTGAAGGCACTGTGCAGATCTATCACACACAAGCTAGACAAGTGCCCAGTAAACACATGAGAATGGACTATGCTTCACCAGTCATTAAGAAATTGTATATCAAAACCACAATGAACCATCATCATATACCAACACCCACCAGAATGTCTAAACTTAAAAAGGCTGGCAGCTCTAAGCTTTGTTAAGCATGACAGTTGGAACACTCATATATGTTTAAATAAAACATGGTTCAATAGATTCACACACTGAGATAACACTTGGCTTCTTTTGAAGCATAAGTATTTATATGCACTTACATAGGAAGAAATCCCATTCATGGTTTAGTTGAAAAGAGGAAAAAGATGAATAGTATGGTTCCATAGATATTTTATGACAGAAAAGGATACAAATGTATTCCTTATATACATTATATAAATATCTAATTTATAAATAAATATACAATGTATAGATATCTAATTTATAAATTAAAATTATGTATAAATATAAGTAAATAGATCTTATATAAGTATATTACATATACATTAATATACTTTAATATTATAAACATTTTATAAAACAGACACAAGATAATATTAGTACCAACTTCTTTTGATGAATAATGCTGACTGAGGATAAGGGTCTGATTTTGTATCTTATAGTATTTGAATTTACCATGCTTGCAAATTCCCTTATACATATTTATATACACTACACAGTCATAAATATGTTCACATGTACACACATACATCTACTTACCCCAGAGAGGAAACTCACACAGACCAAAGTAACAACTGCTTTAAAGTCCAACTTGGAGAACCAGCTAGTTTTTATTGGGGTTCCTTACAGGATCAGGGATGGGTCAAATGCAGTTGTATCACAGAAAAGTCCAACCCAGCATGGGATGAGTCATGAAAGGTGCAATTGGGAAGCTCTCTGGCTTACAGGCAGCTAAGAAATCAGAGATGCTCAGGCATCTTGATGGGCCAGCCTGACTCCATCTTAAGATTGAAAGCCATGTTATTACAAGATCAAAATATGTCCATTTCTTTATTCTGTAAAACTTAAGTTTGACCTTGTCTTGACCCATTTTTTGGAATTTGACATGTTCTAAACTCTATGGAACTTGACTCACAGTCTGACCATACAACTATGACATCCACACTCATAAGATAATCTGCCAAATGATTTTGAGATGTTCTGCCTAGCTACTACATAACCAAAATTCCTCTGGAAATCTTCCAACCCTTGGAAACCCCCTATCTTTGCAGTTTGGGGGGCTATAAAGGCCCCATTTCCCTATGTTCAGGACTGTCCTCTCAAATCCCACATTCAGGGATAGGCAGACCTCCTATATGGTGTGCGTATAATAAAGCTTGCTATAAATTTGTCTGTACTCTCATTCCGTGGGATTAACAATTCCTTCAGATAGCTCCCATGATCTCCTTCTCCAGCACTTGTTCACATAACCCTGGGGTGTTGTCCTGACTTTTGTAAGCTTGGCTTTCCAGGGAGTTTGTTTACTTCTTGAGTCTGTGAGCACTGTTGCCTCCTGAAGGGAATGTTTAAGTTCCCTGCAAACTGCTCTCCAGCACTCCTGCCTGCCCTGACTAAGATGGAGCTGCCAGACCAAAGGCCATCGTCCATGAGGACAGACAGAATTCCTCTCTCCAATATTAACATACCCAAGGATAAAGCTATAACAGGGAATGAAATAGTCTGATTCCTTGACAGATTATCAAGGTTGATCTTTAAATGATAGAGGCTCCAAATTATTAAGAATTACATTTTGCTTTAGTTTTATCAACATTTTCTTACAGCCATCTGAGCACAGATCAGTCTGGCCAACTCAGCCGGATATGAAGTCCTAATGTGATTCCAGGCTCCAAGCCAGAGTGTTTATACAGCTGACTTCTCTGAACTCACCAGTCCAACTATCTCTTAAATGCAAGGGACTGTCCTCCTTTCTTTTAAGGACATGGACTTTGCTCTTTCCTCAGCTTGTGGGCTGACTGTCACAGGTGCTCTTGCTCTCAAGCAGAGGAGCAGCAGCAACTTCCCTTCCTAAACTAGCAGAGGTTCTTACAGTATCCACTGGATCGCCATTCAGCACTCAGGTGACTCAGCAAACTGACTTCCAGCAAATTAACACCTTGTGAGTTGACATTCAGCAAATCAGGCATTCAATAAATTAGCTTTCAGTGAATTTTTCCTAGATCCATGTGTGACCTGAATTCTCAAGTAATATTTTAAGCAGAGTATTAACTGAGAGCAAAGAAACACATTTTCTTACACTCTAAGAAAACTAAGACTCACTAGCTATTAATTAGTGTATATCCAATCCCCTGCCTCTCTGTCTCTCTCTCTGTCTCTCTCTGTCTCTCTCTGTCTCTCTCTCTCTCTCTCAGCTGCCACACTACAGCAGACAAAATCTGCTCACAATGACCCAGAAGTGCTCAAGAGAAGGAAGGTAAAGAAGATAGAGTGAGGCCATTTGTGAACTTGCCACCAGGAAACAGGAGATTACAGAAGCCTGAATATACTCAAGTTGGTTACTGGAAAAAAAAAATTAGTTGAAAGCCAAGTTCAACAGTTTCAGAGAACTGAGACTGGTGATTACAACAGCCATCTCTAAGTGCCTTCCTCGCCAAAGGAAGGCACTATCCTAAATCTGTGCATCAACTCTACAATGTAAGAACAGTCACACACTATACAACCCAGAAGGGAAAACCAAGGACAGAGCAGTGGACCCAGTGTGACCAAATGGCCTTAAAACCCCAGCTCACGGACTCTCTAGTAATGGTCTAAACTTAATCTTGGTTCAGCTGGTGGGTCACAGAGACAGGGTCACAGCTAAGAGTCCAAGAGTGGAACAAAGCTGGGGGAAAGAATAGGAGGTCAGAAGAGTGTCAGGTTTAAGCAGAACAGATACTAAAGCATCCTGAACTCTTACTCTATGTAAAAGACTGACTCCTGGTTCACAGAAAAGGATCTGGAAACTGCAACTAAGTCAGGGCATGTATCCAGATAGTGGTGAAACCAGGCTTAGAATATAGGTAGACTGACTCCAAAGCCCACAGAAATGGGGCTCATCTATGGGGACAAATAGAAAGAGGAGAAGACAAAGAAGGGGATCTTCTGCAAGGACTGAGTCCATCAAAAATAAGACCTCTTTTCCCCAAAGCAATGTCTGCTAATCACTTGGCTTACAAGTGACTCCCAAGCAGGGCATGTTAGGCAGGCCCTTCTATCTGTAGGCTGCCAGGAACTTGCAGCTAACCCCTCCCTCCGTCCCAGCTGTCACACCCAGCTCACCAAGACATTTAATTTGGTAGAGCAAACGTTGATCTGTTAGAGTGCTTATCAAATGCCAATTAGTACTGTGTGGTAATTGATGTCTAATTAACATGCCAATGATGCTGTTGGGTGTCAATTAAATGCCTAAACAATCCTTCCTGTTTTATTGCACCAAGACAGTGATTGTGAATTTCTCAGTTCAGTAACTTTGGAGTGAATTTTATTGTAAGCTTTTTGGAATATGGAAAGCCAGAGAGAACTTGAGGGCAGATATTTAATTGATGTGATACTTTGGTATTGAAAAATATTAACTTGCGACCAGTACCTTTCTGAGAAACTTAATTGTTCATTTCTGAAAAGGTCAAAGACATAAGGTATGCATATATTACCTGTATTTATTCTTAGAGAATTTCATACATACACACAATAGAATTTTACATATCCACCCTTCTCTTCCCTCTCTAACTCCTTTAGGTTTTCCCTAACATAGCCTCTTCCAAACTTCATGACTTTGTGTTTTTTCTTTCTTTTCACATTGGCCCACTAAGTCCAATTAGTTCAGCCCAAATGTGCTTAGGTGTGGTGCTGTCCACGGCAGCAGTAGTCAACTTCCAGTGGCCACATCCTCAAAGCAGAACAATTCTCCCTCCCCTGGTGCCTATCAACTCTAACTATTTCCTCACTAAGGAGTGATGTCTCAAGAGCAAGCTGATGCAGATCTTTATCACTCAGCTTAGAGTACTCTGTAACTCTGTCCTATGAATCCCATAAAAGAGGCACAATCGCTGTGTAGGACTCGAAAGCACTATGGAGATACCAGAGGTGAGCAGACGTGATGAAGATGTAGAGGCAGATGAAGAGGTTAGTCTGGAGTATGAGAGACAATCGTCAACCTGGGCCTTGGGAAGGTAGATTGTTTAGCAAGTGTCTCAGGTCTAAAGCCCATCCCTATCCAATCTCAGGTTCTAACCTCATGCTCAGCTTGTCAGCTGTTCTGTCGGACTCTCCTAAGAGAGGCGCTGGAGAAGGAATGCAAGGTTGGAGGAGGGAGTAGTCTTGCTTCCTCCTCTTGGTCTATTGTGAGCACCACACAGATGCCCCTTTATCTGCAATTTCAGTTGTATCTAGTTTGCATCCCATGTCCCTTCCTGTGTGTACTAGAACCCTAGTACCAGCCAGCATTCTGGGCTCCAGCCTTGCATGGCTCTTTGATCTGCTTTGGGAATTTATAATTCTATTTTCTTTCCGTATTCTTCCAGCCATGGGGAAGTACCTACCTTGGAGATACTTCAGAGTCCTCTGTGTGCCCTTTCAGCTGTACAACTCACAACTATATATCACATGATATATTAAATTCTCTCTGATCAAATGACTGATGAGAACTGTCTCCAACTGGGATCCTGACTGACGAAGAAGGATGACCTAGACCTAACGGAAGCCTTGCCAAGAACCCCATGAAACATTTGGACCACAGGGAGATGAAGAAATGAGAAGTGAGGGCTGGGAGATGAGAGGGGATTGGAAGTCATAAAGCTCGCATGTTTGGTGGGTAAGAGCCAAACACTTTCTGTTCTCTGTGAGGCCTTGGGCAAGTTGTTTTGCCTTTCTGTGCCTGAGTTTCTCATCCATAAAATTGGACTGATTCAAGTCCTCACCTCACCAGCTGGCTTTGTACACTTAACATTACATGGAAGCACATGCCACCATGCGTAGCACAGGAAGAAATCTGTCATTCACCATAATTGTCATCCTTGTCTTCCTCAGAAGGTGCTTAAAATGAGCAGGCTGTGGTATATATCACAAAAAGCAAAATAGCTTCTTCCCATTACCACAGGGCTGGCTCCTATAACCTGGAGTCAGGACAGCCATGACTGGATGCAGAACTGACCTACAAAAGCCACTGGGTAGAACACAGATCACAGTGGCCCCTGAGAGGTGGCCTGGACAGCTCAGCACATGACCCCTGGCCATTCTCCCCATTCCTCCTGGCCTGGGGGTTTGAGATTGAAGCTGGTTTTTCACACTTCCAGGCTCCTCCAGTTGCATTTGCCCCTAAGAACAGAGCCCCCAGGTAGAAATTCATTCCTGTCTCCCAGAGTCTTTGCTTTGTGTTTTAAGCACCTTCAAATACCTTGAAATGAACTTTCAGATGGGAGGAATATAGGCTGTGCAACAAAGACCACTTCAGGAGTCACGGGCTCTGGGAAATGAATCCTGGAGAACTCTAACAATTCAAGATGACTAAGAAAGATCAGGGGCCTGTGTGAGGTGGAGACATTACACCTTGGTTCCAAGACTGATTTGAGTCTGTGAGAAATAATCTAAGTAGTAGCTTATCTTCTGGCATGTGTGGAAGGCCAGCAATTGCTTCGTCTTGTCCTACTATGATAAGTAGCATGGCCCTACTGAGGCAGCACCCTCCTCCCCCTCCCTTCCATGCAACAGGCAGCATTTCTCACACAGGGCCATAGTCACTGGTTCTCAATCTTGGATGCTGTGGTGGTTTAAATATGCTTGTCCCATGGGAAGTACCACTATTAGATGGGCCTTGTTGGAATCTTTTTTTTTTTCGGAGGAAGTGTGTCACTATAGGGGTGGGTCTATAGAGGTCTCCTCCTATGCTCAGGCTCAGCCCAATGTGGAAAAAAAAAACCCTGGCTGCCTGCCTATGGGAGATGCAGAACTCTTGGCTTTTCCAGCACCATGTCTACCTGCATGCTGCCATGTTTTCCACCATGATGATAATGTACTGAACCTTTGAAACTGTAAGCTAGCCCAAATTAAATGTTTGCCTTTATAAGTGTTGCCTTGGTCATGCATGGTGTCTCTTCAGAGATAAAACCCAAACTAAGACAGATGCATTTGACCCATATATAGGGAAGAAAAGAATCTGTGACCTACCTGGACTCAAAGCAAGTATGTCTGAGGGAGGAGCACATCTGGCTTTTAGTTTATTATATCTTGTTATCATGCTATTATACACACCCATGAATATATAAGCAAAGGGGGAGTGTACACATGCGACAACCCTTACATGGAAGTCTGAAAGCAACTTTCTGAAGTCAGTTCTCTCTTTCCACTCTATGTTCTAGAGAGCCAACTTGGGTTCTCAAGCTTGCACAGCAAATATTTTTACCTACTGAGCCTTTTCACTGACCCGCGTGTGTGTTTTCATACATTCTGTAATGTACACAAATATCACCACTTGTAGTTCCTCTGCTCAAAATAGTCTAACATGCAGCAGTAAAGAGTAAGGACGTGGGGCAGTGACTTCCAACTCAGACTAAGGCATTTGTGGGGCCTCGTGGGTTTTAAACATTGAGCCTCTGGGATCTATTCCCTAGAATTATTCCCAAGAATTGTTCCCCATTGTCTTCAGTTATCTGAGTGTCCTGGAGATCTTGTTCCCATAGACCAAGGATTCCCTCCCAGGGCTTCAGATTCATGACATCTGTAGCCTGCAGATATGCAGCACCAGCTAGTGCTACCTCTCTGCAGACTTCATACTGAGAAGAACAGTTCTGATTCGACTACACACAAAGCTTGGGGCTTGTACTCAAGTAAAGAAATTCTTCAGGGCCAAGTACCACAACTGTAACCTGGTTTGTGATAAGCCAGGCTCTTAGGGATTTCCCAAAATCAGTCCCATAATAAGTCTAAGTAACCCCAACAGACTCGGGGTGCTAGCAGACCGGTCTGGGGCTCACCCTCCACCCTCTCTGAGAAGCAGAACAGTTTGTGCTCAGACAGCTCCTCTGCCAGTTCGAGGCACTGCCCCTTCTGAGAGGGACTCTTACAAAAGTGGACCAAGGACAGTGATAGGATTGGAGCATGATTCTCCAAAGGCATAACTTGTTAGGTTTTGAATCTGAAATGTCTCCCACAGGCTCATGTTTTGAATGTTAGTCTCCATCTTGTGGTATTATGTTAAGTGTTACAGAACCTTTAGGAGGTAGGGCCTGGCTCAGGGAAGTTGGTCACTGGGGAAAGAAGCCTGCATCTGTGTTCTAATACAAGTCATGTGACCTAGCAGTGCCTCGTGTCAGGACCATGGACAGAGCCATTCTCAGTTCCTTGCCTGATATGGAGAACCACAATCCTTCCGCAATCTTAATCTGAAATGTCTTTTTTAAATTATTATTATTGGTTTTTCGTTTTTCGTTTTTCATTTTTCGAGACAGGATTTTTCTGTTTAGCCCTGGCTGTCATGGAACTCACTCTGTAGACCAGGCTGGCCTCGAACTCAGAAATCTCCTGCCTCTGCCTCCCAAGGGCTGGGATTAAAGGCCTGTGCCACCACTGCCTGGCTCTAAAATAAATCTTAATTCCACTAATTGTTTTTGTTATGCATTCGGTTACAGACACAGAGAAATAACTGATACATGTCTGTTGCAAACGTGGTTCCCAGTCTGGGAAGGGAGAGGAGCTGCCAAGGAAGGGATTAATGTAATTCCCACAGCATATCATTTCTTTCTCTGAAAGATGGTTATAAAAAGAGCAGGTCTGGACCCTGAATCTCTGGCTTCTGATTTCACCCTCACTTCAGCTCCTGTTCTGAACTCGAATGTCACATGTCATGAGCCCTTCATCAGAGACTAAACCTATCTTACATTTCGAAACTGTGAGCTAAAAACATCTCTTTTTTAAAAGAAAGTACGCAGTTCCTGTCTTTTTGTTACAGCAGCTAAAAATGAACTAATACAGATGCCCCATATATACTGGCTTCTGGGTTCTTCATTGTTTCACTTCACTTGAGCTGGAATGAATTATCTCAAAAAGCCTGCTATCACCAAGCACAAAGTTTTATATTTATTCTCAAAATAGCTCAAAGCAGCAACTTTTTAGCAGTTCAGAGACATCCTTTGTTTTCCTATACACCTCACTTAGCAGCTGCTAACCATCGATAAGATGTGGCCTTGCAATTGCTAGGCTTGAAGTTGCTAAGGCTGCCCAGAGCTTTGGGCTCAGAGAATTCCTCCCTGATGAGGAGAAAGCTCATGTAGAGAGTGGAACACCCACCTCAGCTTTCCCTCCTTCCTGGAAGGACCCTTGGCCTCCCGCTCCTCTAAGGAATGGCCGGTGGGTCCAGTGGTTTGCACGTACACTTCAGCTGGAAGATGGCTGACATTCTAGCATGGCTTACAATGCTGAGCCTGCTGCCTCTGTGGCTGTGCCTTCTTCACTGTTGAGCTCCCAGACCTCTCAAACTCCACAGGGCAATGCCTCATGTGTGTGTGGCTCAGAGGCGACATCTGTCAGTGTCAGGGTCTCAGAACCTCTAGAGCTGCAGGGAAGAACAAATGTGGGAAAGATGCCTCTATGTAGCCATGTGACCAGGAACTGCCATCTATAAAAGCCTTCCCTCTGGACCTGTGATTAATGTTAGTGCATGGGATGAGAACCAACCAATTGCTCTTGTTTTCTAAATATGTTGCCAGAGGTTGCAATACCATTGCTTCTTTTATCATTTTTCCATTGCTTTGAAATGCCATTTCCATTATGAACTAAATCCTGTATTTTAATATTTCCCGTGACATACCTACTTCTGTATCAGTAACTAGACTCTTTCTATTATTGCCCCTTTAGGGTCGGTTTTAATATCTGAAGCAAGTTTAATATCTGGACTCTTTTCATATGAGGTTCTTCATAGCTGTTCTTTTTATGTGGATTGTTTTATTTAAATTTTAGTAATTGTTTGAATTGATGCATGTTTCCCTAAATATTTCTCTCTGTGAGTACATGTGTGTCTCTCTATTTGTGTGTTTGTGTGAGTTTCTGGTGTGTGTGTGGTATGTGTGTATGTATGTATGTATGCATGTATGTGATGTATATGTATGGTGTGTGTGAGTGTGTGTGTGGTGTGTCTGTGTGGTGTGCATGTGTGGTGTATGTGTATATGTATGTGTGTGCTGTATATGTGGTATGTATTGAGGGTGTGTGTGTGTGTGTGTGTGTGTGTGTGTGTGTGTGTGTGTGTTCCTGGTGTCCCTGTATGTGTCTATGTGTGTGTCCTCAGAGTCCAGAGGTGTGTTCAATCCTCTGGAACTGGAGTTTCAGGTGGTTGTAAGCCATGTGACTCAGGTGCTTGAACCTAGGTTCAAGTTAGGTCACTTGAACCTAACTCTGGTCTTGTAGAAGAGCAGCCAGTACTCTGAGTCACTGAGCCATCTCCCCAAGCCCCGGTCCAATCTTTTAAAACAGGCTAAGACCCTGAGGATATTTACCTTGAGCTGGCTGTTACTCATAGATAAACTCAGGGAGAATTGCTATCTATGGTTTTGAATACTCTGACTACTTTATCCGCTTTTATAGATAATTGTTCCTGAGGTTTCCTAGGTGCTGAGAGCTTGGGCAATGTCAGCCAGGGTTCCTGTCCTCTTATAGGTAATGTGGAACTTTAATGAATCATATCATGTAGTTTAGAGTTGAGCTCTGGCCACTGGCACTCGGATGATTCTTGGTAAATAAGGAAGTGATCAGGCTTCACCTTCGCTCGCTGTCCCTTGACATCTCAGGAGCTCCAGGCCTTCCCCCAGCACTGAGCACAGGGCAGAATCTAAGCCTGAGTTGTGGTCTCTGACAACCAACTGCTGCCCACACACTTTGGGAAGGGGATTTCTCCAGATTTCTTACTGCCTCCAGGAGTCTAAGGGGTAACCTGAATAGCTGCTGAGGGCAACAAGGCAGGCCAAGCGCTTGTTTGTTCTTCTCAGAGAAGCCTCCTGACCACCCTGGTCTCCTCCGTCCTCATGCCCTGGCTGTAGCTACTCACACTGCCTTGGCTCACACACCCACCAGAGGCCTTTTTTACAGCTAAGGTATCCAACCTTTTGGCTTCTCCCATCCAGGTACTAACCAGGTCTAACCCTACTTAGCTTCTGAGATCAGACAGGCTCGGGCGCGTTCAGGGTAGTATGGCCGTAGATCCTTTTGGCTTCTCTAGGTTAACTTGACAACAGGTTCCCTTGGACCACATATTAACTAATATAGCTCCCCCTCCCTCTCTCTCTACCCTGCCTGGCCATCTTCCCAGTCTATTGTCTAAGATTCCCAAGGTCTGGGATCCAGGCAGACCCTTTCCTGGCAGGCTCTGCATGACATGACTTCAGGTTGCTCATAAGGAAGAGTCCAGCTACCTACATCTAAAACAGGGGTGAATACAGGATAAGATTGTTGATAAAACACAAATTATCATCTTCTCCTGATCCCATTAACGTTTTTATTTTACATTTCTGAATAGTGTGTATCTGTAAGGTTTGTGGAAGCCAAGAACTAAAGTCCCACACTGAACACATGGACAGGGCCACTGAGGTGTGGAGAAGCCTCAGCAATGTGTGCTAAGGGTGACTGTGCCCCACCTGTGGCGACAAGCACTTGCTGTGGCTGCTGCTCATCTCCTGTCTGTGGGAACGGGAGACAGAGCCCAGACTGCGGCGGCAGGCCTAGTATGTCAAGGGCCAGTGAACTAACCATTCCCTGAGGGAGGAAAGGCAAGTGAACAGTGCCTTAGGGCCACAGTCAGAGGAGTCTGCTATTATTTCTGTAGGTGCTGACAAAGGCCCAGGTGGTACCCACACACAGCCCAGGCCTGGCCATCAGAGCTTTGCATTTTGACTGGTACTGGATATGGTGTAGGAATGAACATGAAACACAAGTAGGTCATGGTATTTGCACAGGGCTTTCTAGAAAAGGTCCTTCTTACTATCCCTGGAGCCTGACAAAATGTAACAATGTGTCAAGGGCAGGACCAGGCCATGAAGAGAGCTGGGAGTAGACCCAGGCCAGCAGGGAAGGAGTTCAAAGGAGCATCGTGGTGATGAATCCTTAGACACCCACCTCAGCCAGTGTGGATGGTTTCTTCCAACTCTCCTCAAAATCCTGTGGCCTCATCTTTCACCAGCTTGGAGTCAGTTTCTCTGTCATCAACTTTAGTACTCCTCATTATGGCCCATGACAGCAGCCTGCTGTACTGAGGCTGATGATGTGCAGTCACAGGACCTTCTTATCACTGTCCTTACCTTCAGCCCAGGCCTAATGCCTGACAGGAGAAGATGAGGCATCGCTTGATTGGCTGGGGTGGGTCCCCAAAGGAGCACTGATACCCTTTAATCCAGAAGCATACATGTATATACAAAAGTTGCTTGTTCACCCTCTTCATTGAATGGGGTCTGGCTGGCTGCATTGTAACTAGCAAGTTTAATGTCACCCTTTTCAATCTGTGACAGCCAGGCCTGCATTCTCTTCTTATTGTCATTAACATAGAAACCGCTGTTTAATGACACCAAGGCCTACCAAGCATGGCTCCCTGGTTATGTCATTATAAATGAAATGCTCTTGTTATTTAGGTAAACTGGAAACAGAGCAATACTCCATCGTTATTTCAGCACACTGAAGGAGTTGGAAGGCTTCTCGAAAACTTGCTGTCTTCAGGCCTTAGCCCTGTCACTCAGATAGGTCACCCCTCAGACCTCAGGTGTACTGAAGCCTAGGAGATAATAAGAGAGTAGGGACACACATTCTAATAGTGTGTGTCTCCTGGAAGGCTTTGTCATTATACAAGGCAAAGGCTCAGAAAGACACAGGGATTGGGAGAGAGCAGAGACAATGGAGGGACCAGATCTGGCCAGGACTCTCCTAATCACCTGCTCTGTTGAGATCAGAGATCACAGCAAAAGAGGAAGGGAATGAGAGTTGAGAGCTGAAGGCTAACAGTAACCTCAACGCAAAGGGCATGATGGGCCATCCATCCAGAAGGATGCCAATCACGGAGCAACCTGGACAGTGCTCTTGGATGCACATGAACGCTTCACTAAGGCTAATTGTTTTCCAGCTCTGTAATGAGGCTCCGTGGACTCAGCTACAGGGTTCTGTGGCTCTCAGAAAAGAAGCCACTCATTTGCTCCTTAAACCTGAGGGTAATCTGGTTCATTAGGACAAGTCATTGCTCTGACATCACAGTGTAGGACATGCCAAGGCTGGAAAACACTGGTCTGGGTGGCATGAGATCGTCCACGGCCCCAGAATGAAGACACACAAATGCCCAGCCGCACCCAACAGAGAGCATCTACCCACAGACCCTCATCACTCCACGAGAGACAGGTGCTCCGTTTGGAGCATCTACCCACAGACCCTCATCACTCCATGAGAGACAGGTGCTCCATTTGGAGAGGACTGACACGGACCCACAGCATCAAGTTGAGCTTGTCTGAAGAGTCGGAGTAGTTCTGTCCAAAGGGCAAGCAGAGGTAGCTTGTCCCTCAGTGTCTCATGCTGTAAGGCTACTTGCCTGAATTCTGACAGGAGGCAGCATCCTCCCTGGTCCACACATACTATACCACAGGTCAACGCCATGCACCATACACATGCTAAGACATGCATATAACATATACATGTGTTATATATACCCCACATATAACATATACCCCACAATGCACACACATACACATATAAAAAAACATTTGAGGACCACAAACACCATGTATACTACTTCACACACATACCATAAGCACATTTAAACTCATACTATACATATCACATATAACACAGGAGAGAGTGAGCAGGGGAGAGGGAGAGAGAGACAGAAAGAGACAGAGAGTCAGAGAGAGATAGAGAGACACAAAGAGAGAGGGAGAGAGGGAGAGAGGGAGAGAGGGAGCCCATGTTCGTTTTGGAATTAGGGATGAAAGAGCAGTTGCTACCAGCGAGAGACACCTCTCACTGGACTCAGTCGTGAGTTCAGGGAGCAGAGACAGCTTTGGACACATCATAGAGCTCTGCTGGCCTGTATCCGCTGAGAGCAGACAGGTCAAAGTCAAGTGGCCAAGGCCGAAGTCCAGGACAGGGAGTGGCTGAGCATGAGGCCATGGTGAGGGCAGGCATAGGGTCCATTGCAGGTTAGTAATGAACTAGAGCCAGTGAGTGGACAGACCTCGGGTACCTCTCAGGATTTATGAGTGAGAACCTCCATTTGGTCGACTAACAGCTCACAGAATTCACAAAAACGTAAGAATTTAAAACTATGGACAAGATAGAAAATAAATCTTTTTATTAGGGTGCAGGAGGAGAAGTTGGGGTTCTTGACTGGAAAACTCAGGCCCAGGGAACTTTATCCCAAGGGCTACAGAAGGGGATACGTGGTTAGGAAGGAATGAGAGCCAGTTGGTGGGGTAACAAATGGCATAGGTTGAAAATAAGACTTTAGGAGTCAATAGAGCCACTGTCAGCCCTGGGAACCTACACATAAAACTCTAAATGCAAAGAGTCAGATATGAGTTAACTGAGGCAGACTGCCACTGCATCTCCATTGCTCTTTCTCTGATGATCAGAGTACACTCTGCAGTCCATAAGCCATGGATCAACAGCCAACCTGGTCCCATTACATCAGAAGCCAAGGTATCATGGTGTACGCCAATACATGTGCACTAAAAAGGGCTTTGCGCTCTCAAAGACTTGACTGCACTACAATATCCCTTACACTGCAGACTTGACTCCCTCCTGTAGGCTTGTCTAGAGGATCATGGGAAGAAATACCAGCCCTAGACATGGCCTGACCAAAAGAATGCACTCCCAGCTGGTCATTGTCAGGGACTGCAGGATAGCCTGATCAGAACCTTCCACTGGGACTCCACATTGAGACCACTGAACCCTTGTTCCCTTGGGGTGTTTTGCCTGATTGGAGCAGAGTCTAGGACAATTCTCAGTCAGCTTATTCTACATGGCATAGCAAAGCCTGGGGAAGAAAGGCCAGGGGCAAAAGTGACAAACTGGCTCTAAACCCTGAAGCCTGCACACCCAAGGGCAGCAACAGCTCTGTCCATGAGGAGCCAATAGACCCCCTTCATAGTTAGAGCAACAGAGAGCGGTTCTCCTCCTCCCAAAGCAGCCCACCTATTCTGAGCTGAGCAGAGCTCATAGCCTCACTTGGCAAAGGATGGTGTGCCCTTCCCTGGGCCGAGGATCAAGCACATGGGCAGGTCAAAGAGCTGGTACTGTGGCTGCCCAGAGTAATGGGTTCTGTCTGTGCTGCTCTGGGACAGCCTCGGCTCCATTACTCTGCCTCATTCCACTAAGACGATGAGGTGGGATGATCTCTGGAAAAGGCTGAAGCCTGAGAGCTAGCGGTGTTCCAGGGCCAGGGATGAAAACCAGAAATCAATGCATGGGACTACGATATCCCAATGCCTCCTCTCATACAGATCCTGCCAGGCATACGGAGGGGAGGGATGGGAATAACCTATTGAGATTTACTGTCCAATTCTGCTCTCCTTTCCTTCCAACCAGTGAGTAAGTGGGTGTCTGTGTGCCATGAAAGAGCACTGAAGTGGGTCAGCTCAGCCTAGAACACTGGTCTCTTCCCTGGCTGTAGTCCTACTCTCTGGGCATGGGGCAGCCAGCAGTGCCAGAATGAAGCCAGACACCTACCAGAAAGCCACACTGAGTCCTCAGAAAGGCAAAAGCCAGTGAGGGCTCTAGACACAACAGAGCCAGCTCCTGAGGTCAAGCAGAATGAGGAATGGTATCGCCTGGATGTTGTGGTGACTGACACCCTGGAGCCATACGTGTGGGCTCATGTATCAAATCTGAGGTGACATGCTTCCGTGAAAATACACTGTCTTAAGGCCAGAGATGCAGCTCAGCTTAAAGAGAGTTGCCTTAGTGAGCACAGAGCCCTGTGTCTGATCCTCAGCACTTCGTAAAACTGGGCTTAGCGGCACATGGCTTTAGACGGGCGGCGAGAGGCAGGAGAATTAAAGGTTCAGTTTGAGGGCATGAGACCCTGCTTGAAAATAATAAATAAATAAATAAATAAATAAATAAATAAATAAATAAATAGAAAAATAAATAAATACCTGCCTATAAAATTGCACACATGCTTTCACACACATACACATACATTCACTTAGGAAAACATACACATATACATGTGTAAACATCTACAGAGAAACCGAAGCATACAGTTCCACCCAAATCACAAACACAAAGATGCATGTTCACACATGACTCACAGCACAACATACTCATCTCTACAGTCCAAGGATCTAGGTCTGCCCTCCTCTAACAACACACCCAGGTCCTGTGGCAGCCATACACCCTTAGCTGAGTGATACAGACAGACAGACAGACAGACAGACAGACAGACAGACAGACAGCTGTCTTCATAGGGAAGCTGGCTCCTCTCCCTAACCATCAGAGGCTGTGCTCTGGTCAGTAGTTGCAGGGATTCAGGAGGAAAGGGTTTTGATAGAAGAAATCTAAGAAGTTTCTGGAGGGTACAGAGCTGCAGGAACTTCAGGCAATGGGCAAGAGGAAGTAGAGCCCTTTTGGACTATGAATGCTGGCATCATGTGACAGACCAGTCTTGTCCCCGTGAAGCTATATTCCTACTTAGCCATCTAACTGCAGTGTGGGAGAGTCAGGGATGAGCACAGGGTACTCTGTCACAGGAAGAGCTCAGCTTGCACTCCCTGGGGGAACGAGACTGAGAGGATCCCCAGACAGAAGCTTGAGAGGTGAAACCCCTGTATGAGACACGGCACAGTGACCTTTCAGGAAGGACAGGGACAGGCATGGCAGCATCCCAATGGCTTTAGCGTCCTAGGACTATTAAGGCTCAGAGAGGTTAAGTCACTTCTTCATGGTCACACAACAGATATGGACTGAGGCTTGTCTGAACACAGAGCTCTAAATCCCGCACCCCCTAGCCCTGGCCAGAGTGTCCACTGATGACCTCCCAGCCTTGGTTTCCCTTAAGTTTCAGTCCAGCCTGCTCTAGCAGAAACGGCGTCCTATGAGCAGTCCTCAGCGATTACTCACAGGTCACAGGTGAGAGGCCAAGCAAAGGCCTGGGGAGGATGACTGGTCCCCTCAAGGTACAGCCAGTGTCACCAGTAACCCATCTCACATACTTGCCCAGGCCTGACAGGGCTATCTGGAAAAGGAACTTTTGGTGCTAACACCAGGAAAGTCTGGGTCAGATTAGAACTAAATGGGTACTCCAAAGATCACTAGGCTCCTAACTCCATCCTCAAAGTCTGACACTTACACGTGAAGGACATCGGAGGGATAGAGCTGTCCTGAGCAGGAAGCCTGACTTCCAAGGTTTCCATGCAGTGACTCCTATAGGCCCATTCAAGACACCTACCTACCAAGGACCTGTATCCGGAATTATGGGTGGGACCCTTGGGGCTGACCTAGTGGCCCGCAGCTCCCTCTGCTGGCAGAACTCAGTCTGGTAAATACAACCTGATTAGATAGATTCAAGCATTTCTGCCTGCCTTTCAGCTTCTTTTATTCTGAGTGTGATCTAGTCAAGGTTTTGCAACTGTGACCTGCTGCTTGCCATCCCGAGGACATTTACCTTCGTGTAGTCGCTCATCTCAGTGCACCAGTGGCCTTGTTTTTACAGGCATCCCAGTTTCTGGAAGTTTCTAGAGCACGAGTCTGTGTTTTTCGGCAGATGCAGTTCTGAGGGTTCCGAGGGCTCCTGGGAAATGTTCTCCATGTTCATCACATCTGTCTGTGTATTGATCCAGCCCTAGCTGACATAAGTGAGAGCATGGTGTCCCCTGGTTCCCCACCCTCTGGGGGCCAATGAAATAGCAGCCATTACAGGATTCCTGTCCTGGGTCCCAGATCAAAGACAGGACACGCAACATATAACGCACAAACACACAGACGGAACATGACAGTCAGACACACAACAGCTGAGCCCCTCCCTTGTCTCCAGTGTTTCTGGACAGGTCAACATGCCTTTAATAGAGTAGTCATACGCTCATTTATTTCTGCGCCAGAATGCAAGTGTGGCTTGCCATCCCATAATCCCCAATATTAGAAATGAGTTTAGCACAGGAACACACAAAGAGAAAGGACTCTATATTTGCAGAGTGGTGCCTAGAATTTTATTTATAAAAATAAATAAATAAATAAATAAATAAATAAATAAATAAATCTCTTTTGTGGTTGCCCTGGTCAGCAGGCCATTGGCAACAGCCTGTAGTCTCTGGACAATGATCGGGAAGGGGAAGAAAATAATTTTTCTGAAGTACTGGTATCTATCACCCTTAACTGCCCCCGAGCACCATGCTGCCGAGCCTAGGAGACACAGTAGACCAAGGTGATGTGTTCAGCCAGAAAACAGGGGCAGGGTGCATCAACTCACCTAGGGCTCGTGTCTGAAGTCTCTCCTCCTGATTAATCGTGTGTGGCAGTGCCTGCTTGGCCACCTACGGATGGTGTACGCAATCTCCTCAGACTTCCAGATAAGGATCACCAGCACCTAAGCCTATAGTCACAGAATTTACACATCAATCACAGACGGAAAGGACCGGGGCTACAGGGAGTTATTGAACTGCTCACCATCCTTCCAAACCACTGGAACTGAGGTCCACCAGCCTGCCTCTGGGTGCCCATCCTGGGAAGGCACAGCAGGGCCCCAGTTTGCCGGTGGGACACGTGAAGTCAGAAGACAGGCTCTGCGACTCTTAGAGCAGGCCCAGAAATCCATCTTCAGAAGACAGCGATTCCCTCCCAAAGATGAATGAAAACAAAACAAAACAAAACAAAACAAAACAAAACCCAAAACAAAACCTACACAAACAAACAAACACCATGAGGGGTACGGGCACCAGAAGATGTGAGCAGCACGTCCGTCGCTTTGGCCTGCCAGCACATCCTGTTGTGCACTGGTTCCCTTCCTCTCGCCTGCATTTGAGAAGGTCTAAGAGAGGCCAGTGCTGTGTGATTCTAGTGTTGCAGGTAGGGTGTGATTTACAGACCAACCAGGTGCTCTGCTGCTTGGAAATAGAGCTGTCCACGGTGGGGGATCCGCAGACTTCCACCAGACCTCCAACTCACCCCTCAGCTGGCCCAGAAAGTCACCTGCCTGCAGGTATCACTTTCTCCAGACCTGAAAACAGTGCGCAAAACTGCTCCGTAGAGTGAGCTGAGCGCCCTCGTGTGGCCGTGTTTGGGAATGCAGGTATGGTCATGTGATCACACTAACGCAGGAAGCCCCATCTGGAGCAAAACAAAAAAAAGACCCAGAAACCCCTGGACATGTCTTCCTTAAATTTTGCGGGTTTAGAGACCCTTAGAGAAACTGAGTTTCTTATAGTGTCCCCTTCCTACAGAGAGGGCTGCAAGTGGCAAAGCCCAGACTCCTGTACCACAAAGTACCAAGTACCTTTCCTTCTGTATTAATCAGGCTTCTCTAGAGTTAACAGAACATAGATAGACAGACAGACAGTCAGACAGATACACAGACACACAGAGAAACAGACAGAGAGATATAGATATTAATATCGATACAGATAGATAGATATGTATATGCTATGTGATATATGTATGACTTATTAGAATCATTTATAGCCTGTACTACAGCTAATCCAACAATGACTGCCTATGAATCTAATATTTGTTCAGTCCATGAGACTGGATATATCAGATGGCCTTCAGTATATGCAGGACTTGCCAGAGGGCCTCCACCTGCTCAGAGCAGAAGGGGAGTGGGAAGGATTGTGGGGGAAGTGACCTGGAAGGGAGGGGGGGTGTCAGTGAGCAGGATATAAAGTTAATAAGTAAAAATTATAATTAATTTTTTAAAAGAGTCAGAGAGGGCTAGGAAAGTACCTCAGAGACTGAGGTGCAAGATCACTGGCATTGTACATACAAGGTCCCAGGCCCAGGCCCGGCACTGCGGAACCAAACGAACTGGAAAGGGAAGGAGCCCACTCAGGCAAGCAGCCTTCGTTATTCCCGCCAACCTTTGATTTAGCAAAAGACTCCCAGACTTGTAACGTTAGGTGCTCTAACGGTTTGAATGAGCATGGCTTCCACGGGCTCATATATTAGAATGCTTGGATCCCAGTTGTTAGAACTGTTTGGGAAGGATTAGGAGGTTTGGTCTTGTTGAGAGAGGCATGCCACTGGAAGTAGGCTTTGAGGTTTCAAAAGACTCAAGCTATTGTCAGCAAACCTTTGAGGATCAAAATATGAGTGAGCTCTTAGCTGCTATGCTACTCCAGCACCATGCCTGCCTGCCTGCCTGCTGCCATGTTCTCTTCCATGAGAACCATAAGAGTCAAATAAACTCTATCATCTACAGTTGACTCAGTCATGGTGTCTTATCGAGACAACAGGAAGATAACTAAGAAGAAAGTCAAGGACTTTTCCAGGAATTCTGCTCCACTCGGTCATCATGCAGAGCAGAAGAGAAAAGAAAAACGAACTGCTGACCGTTTGCTGACATAAATGGTACAGCCAGAGAAGAGCGGGCGAAACTGGAGACTCTGAGAAACTGACTCCTATCTCTATATAAAACACACAAGGCATAACCCCGAGAAGGATGAGCTCCATTAGGGCATTGGAGGCTTATGGTCTCCATGTGCTTGAAGACACAGGCCACATTTTGTTATTGAGATTTGAGTGACAAGAGAAGTGTCTGCTGACTCTGTCTCTAGCCTTCTCAGGACCAAAGGGAAGCTTTGAAGGCTTTGCATATAGTCCTTACCTAGTCCACCTCACTGCCTCTCTGAACTCAGAAGGGGACTGCCAAATGACGGGAACTAGCTCTAACAGATACAGGGTTATGTATGGGGCCATGGCCAGGAAGGTGAACCGTCTTGCAGCCAAGCCCCTGAGTCCCATCCCTGGGCACCATGAAGGAGAGAATAGCTACCCCAAGTTGTCTTCCAACCTACACACACACACACACACACACACACACATGCATACACACACACATGCATACACACACACACACACAGAGACAGACAGACAGACAGACAGACATAGAGAATAAAGGAAAGAAATACAGTGCCAGGCAGATTTGTTTTGTTATGTTGGCTTTTTCTTTGTGTTTGTTTTAAGGTCTTGTGTTATGTTGTCACTGTGATGTGTGTCACTGTGATGTGTGTCACTGTGATGTGTGTCACTGTGATGTGTGTTCTGCTGCATCTTGTTTGTGGACAAGATTTTGCTCTGTAGACCAGTCTGGCCTCAAATCTTTGACGCTCCTACCTAGCCTCCCAAGAGCCAGAATTACAGACACATGTCACCATGCCAGACCGTTCATACAACAGTACACACATGTCACCATGCCAGGCCGTTCATACAACAGTACACACATGTCACCATGCCAAGCCATTCATACAACAGTACACACATGTCACCATGCCAGGCTGTTCATACAACAGTACACACATGTCACCATGCCAGGCCATTCATACAACAGTACACACATGTCACCATGCCAAGCCATTCATACAACAGTACACACATGTCACCATGCCAGGCTGTTCATGCAACCATACACACATGTCACCATGCCAGACCGTTCATACAACAGTACACACATATCATCATGCCAGACCGTTCATACAACAGTACATTCTTTAGAAGTCACATTTGAAATATGAAAAGAATTAAAACTCACTGTAATAATCCACTCTGATATAGTACACTTCAAAGTATAATGATTCGAAATTTAAAATGAGATATTTTAACTTGATTTTGATTTAAAACATGGTGTGGATTTTACAATTCTAAGACGTTACAGTTCAGAGCAGCTTTGATTCGAGTTCTCTGTAGTCACATATAGTCGTCACAAGAGCACAGACCTAGTGTTCATCTTTGATTCATGTCACAGCGCACCACAGTTAGCCACTTTGTCAAGCCACAAGGTGTTGGACCCCAGTCCTGCCTTTGAAACATAATTGAGCCAAAATCACAAGGTGTTTCCATCTCAAGTGACTGTCCCAGGAAAGGGGGACCAGGGCTCTTCCAGAAATTAAACGAGGAGCCTAGGCTGGCTCTTTCAGTAAATCAGTGTCCACACCACGGCCACACCCAGTGCCCTCAGGGCTGTGTTGAACTGCTATTTAATTCCAAGACCAGAAACCTGTTATAAACTATTGGGCTTTTCACAGACAGTAAGGAAAACGAAATGTTTGCTTCCCTATTTGCTTTGGGGGCCAGAAAACACAGGGAAATATCTACTCTTCCTGAAATGATTGCTCTGCCCCAGGGCTCTAATTGCACGTATTTTGGAATGCTCATGATTTTGAAAAGTTAAGAAACTGTTTTCCATTTGTGGAAACAGACCCCGATGCATGCATTAGGACGTTGTTTGCCAATTTGACCACGAGGTGGCAGCATTATATAATAGAAGATACCAGACTTCAACTCCATCCATGTAGGACATTTTCCCCAAACTATAGAGATTACTCAAGATCCTCTTCAAAGTTCCAATGCAGCCTGGCGTGGTGGTGCCCGCCTTTAATCCCAGCACTCGGGTGGCAGAGGCAGGCGGATTTCTGAGTTCAAGGCCAGCCTGGTCTACAAAGTGCGTTCCAGGCCAGTCAGAGCTATACAGATTAACCCTGTCTCAAAAAACAAAACCAAAAAAAGTTCCAATGTGCTATATTGCAAAACTTGGCAAAATAATACTAAAAGTTGCATGGAATTTTAAAACTCGATGAAGCAAGCTATAGAAGCAAGCAGATTTCAAGAGCTTTCAAAGTAGCTTTCAAGAGTTGAAATTCACCAGGTAGAATGCATGTCCAGATACCAACCTATAGTGGGTACCACAGGTACCTTCTCCAGTGCAGACAGCATCCACCCTAACCCACATGGACTTCTGGCCTTCACTCACAGTGTTGACACTGGTAAATACTTAACTCTGCAAACCATTCTCCACAAATAGTAGTTGCTGGGTAAGCAGGTCTCCACTCACTCAGCTCTACCTACAGCTACAACAGTGGTTTCTTCCTTTGCAGTCTGTGCCCACAGGATTTCCAGCTTCATGACAATTACAATCTCCAAGGACCAGGGTGCCTTTGAAACTCAATCTATTTTTTTTCAGTTCTTAATAATACACTTTGTTTTGTTGAATTTCACTCTTTAATTTATATTGCACCAAAAGAAGTTCACAGCTGGAGAATGATATTAAAATTATACAGAATATTCTTTCTTTAAATCCCACCTCCCTCAGGCTAATTCTTGCCACTAAAAGTAGTTTAATTCTTTCCTAAAGGAAGTCCCCATAACAAATACTCACGCCCATTCTCCATCTCTTAATGGCCATGTGTGTGTGTGTGTGTGTGTGTGTGTGTGTGTGTGTGTGTGTGTGTGTGTTTTAAACCAGACATCAGATCCTGAACTCTTTTGTAAGAGCATTTATCTAAACCACAGAGAGTCTGGAAGTCTGAAAGCTGAGCCTTCCAAACGCTCTGGCTGAATTCCTAAGAGTGCTACGATTTCCTTCAAAGATAAGACGTAAGAGAAATTTTATTAAAGGGTTTTAAAGGGTTTCAGGGGCACTCTTTAGGGCCCAGTGCTGGCTCCTGCTGTAAAACGTGTTTGGGAAAAGAAGATAGGCACAAGACATTCCATGTGTAAAGGTTCCTAGAAATGGGATCCCACAAGTGGTCTGGACACCTCATCCTGTAACCCTGGATCCCTGTGACAACCTCTGGATCCCTGTGACAACCTCTGGATCCCTGTGACAACCTCTGGAAGCGAGCTGGAGCTTGGCCTGTCCCATTCCTAAGGTGGAAAGCTGCTTTCCGACATGACAGGCATTTTCCTAGGCGAGGCCCTGTGGCCCCAGTGAGTCAGCGGGTCTCCCAAGGTGTCTAACGTTAACAGACTCGTCCCCAGGAGAAAAACTGTACAATTATGCATGATTAAGCCAGGTGACAAGGCGGTAGCCACACTGGGAAGAGAAGGTGCCACTATTACCTGCAGACATGATCCTGTACACACACCAGCTCTTAAGGCCCACAAATAGCACTATTGGAAACTGATAACGGCACAATCTGTCCGAAATCCACATACAACCATCAAGTGCCTCTCTGTACACGCGCTGAACAAAATCTACAAGAAAGAAAACAGCGATAAAATTTCACCTGCAATAGCATAAGAAGGATAACGTATTGGGAAATAAACATAAGGTCTGTATCCTGACAATTATGAGACAGAAATAACTGAAATGGCAGTGCGTGTTTGAGGACAGGGAGATGCAGCACTGTTACGGTGATGGTTAACCCAACCCTAGAAGACCTCTGCTCTCCTCACTGAGAGCCTGTGTGCTTTTGAAGAACTTGACCAGTGATCCTTAAATTTACACAGAAATGTAACAGTCAACGACCTAAATAGTATTGACTGACGAGGGAGTGCTTCCTTCCTATCATGATGACCTACCAGTATGAACAGTGCACATGGGCACAAGAACACACAGAGAAACTTAGGGCAGACATCACTTTGTAGAATCAAATTCTTCTCTTTACACTCAATTGATTTTCAGTAAAGGTGCCAAGACTAGTGCTTTTAAGAACTGGAAAGTGATAGTCACATGCAGATGAATGCAAGCCTTTGCTTCATACTTGGTACCAAAACCAACTGGGTTTTGCACCACGGGGTGTGGTGCAGGAATTCAGTAACACAACTGCTGAAAAATGTCCCAGAAGATTATCTTTGAGATCTTGGGTTTGGCAAGGATTCAGGTTTGACACCAAAAGAACAATGAAGTGAATTTAAAGAATGTTACATTTGGCCTTATCAAGATTTAAACATCTGTGCTCCCTAAGATGTGAAGATAAGCAACCATCTAGGAGAAAATAGCTTCTCAAACCCATATCCAGTAAGCAGCTTGTATCTAGAACACAGAGTGTAACTTCACACTTTGGTAACACAAAGAATGCCCATGAGAAAAAAAAAAAAAAAGATGTCGCTAGACCTGCCACCAAACACCATTTATGAATAGCTAGTGACAACACAGAAAGATAACCCATTGGCTGTTAGGAAAAGGCAAATACAAAAACAGTGCTAGGCATTGTTCGCAGCCACTGACCTGGATACACTAGAAAAGCCCAGTGACAAAGGTTGGCAAAGACCGGAAGAAAGACCACCACACGCTGCCTGTAATAACATGGAATTGTGCAGGCCCCTGGGAACATAACTTGGCAGCTTCTTGAGAGAGTACACATAAATGTATCTCACACCCCAGCACTTCCATTCATAGGTGTATTCCCAAGAGAAAGAAAAATACATCCATATGAAGGTCTAATCCCAGATGTTATTGGGGTCTCTATTCATAATAGCCCTAAATGGAAAATAAGTAAATATCTTCCAGTTGGTGATGGACAAACACGTTGTATATGCCCACACAAAGAAATACTAATGGAATTAAAGCTGTTTATAACTTCCTGTGATAGGATTGCATTGTGAGTCATTTCTGCGGTGACCCAGGTAAGGGCCTGTCTTCCTGACATCAGCACTAGGACTACAGCTTCATGTATTATTCCCTCCTTGTTTCACTCAGACTATCGGAGTTGACAGTGCTGCGTGTCAGGGATAGTTCAGCTATTAATTGTTCTTCTCAGCCTTGGCACGTTTGCCCCCTTGGCACATACAAGCTAGGCATGTCCCTCTCTGGGATCTCCCTGGTAAATGTCCTTACTTATCACACATTCCCAAATAGGAGTGCCAGAGATGTAGATGTACTCTGAGCAGTGATTCCTGGGTTCCATTGCTAGAAGACTGTTTGCTGTAAGGTCCGGTTGTCACTGTATTAGCTTCACCCTCATGCCCGAAAGGACAGAATGTGTACACACGTGGATGGGTTTCTAAACAACTGGTTGAATGGTGCTAGACACTAGAACAGGCCAAAGGAGGGGGTGGCGGTCGCTTGGCTCACAACTCCCTTTGGCTGAAGACTCGAGGCTTCCGTGGCTTTATTCACTAATGCCTGCCACCCCCCAAGCTTGGGTGACTTGAAGGGCAGGCCACCGGATTCTGCTGCCTGGTTTTGAGCCAAGGAGAAAAGCTTAATCTTTATGCTCTTTATTTATACCAAGCAGAGATGGTCAGTCCAGCTCTCAGAAGCACAATACTTCTTGGAGCTTCCTTTATAAAGTTTCAGGCCTGCTGACTGCATACTGCGAAGCAATAGGGGGGGCAAGGCAGCCTACCCTGCTAAAATTCACCGTTGACTTATTTTGTGTAGAGAAATAAAATTCTCACAATGGCAGCTGGTTTTCTGCCATCATTTCTATACTCCCTGGCCAACAGCCAGTCTCACCAGTGTCTCTCTAATAAAGTTATGCCATTATTTTTCTCTGCTTGAGAAAATGGGCATTTCCCTTTGTTTTGGAACAAACTCCTGTTCTGTCACTCAACACTTAAGAGATTGAAAATGCCAATGATAACGTGCCTTGCACATGTACATTCAATGTCTTGTTCTTTTCTTGGCTTGATGGGAACAAGCGTTTCTATAGGGCCAGGCATGTGCACATGGATGGCTGCATAGGCATGGGGACTGAGAAAAGTGATGAAGAGATGTTCTATCATCCCTCTTCTGCCTTAAGGCGAGGAAGACGAGGCTAGCACTCTTGGTGCCTTTTAAGCTGGGTGGTCTGGGCTTTCTCCAGCCTTTGAGTAGTCTCATCAAGTCAGAGGATTTTGTACTTTATATTGTACATTGCATATTATTTGAGAATTAGGCAACTTTCAAACAGGCATCATTCATTGAGCCCATCCTTGTTCCCAGACTCACTGGTGAGAAGATAAATTATCTTTATGTAGGGTTGGTTTCCAAAGCTGTCTGTTCTCACTTTGTATTTTTATGTTTCCCTAAATTGATATAGCAAGTCCTACATATATATACACTTATCCTACATATGTGTGTTTTAGGATTTTACTGCTGTGAACAGAATCCATGAGAAGGCAACTCTTATAAAGGACAACATTTTATTGGGCCTGGCTTACAGGTTCAGAGATTCAGTTCATTATCTTCAAAGTGGGAACATGATGGCAGCATGCAGGCACATGGGGCTGGAGGATCTGAGAGGAGGTGTTCAGGATGTATGTAAGCTATATGTGTTTTTTTTTTTTAAGGACTTTGAGCACCCATGTATTTGGGCATTAAGAGCCCCAAACCAATCTTCCTCAGACACCAAAAGACAAATGTACTTCCCTGATTTATCTTCTGCATATATACTTTGCATAATTCAAGTATATAGTTCAAAAACATCTTAGTGGGTGTATCAGGTATGCAGCTCTCATTATAAATCCACTTTAAAATGTTTCTATCACTCAGTAAAGACCCACACACTCATTTATAAATACTTTCTTTATTCCTGTCAGATACCACATTTCCTTTCTGTGTTTATACATTTTCTACTATATTTTTTTAGATGTAGCATCCATCATACAAGATGTAGTATCTTATGTTAGACTTCTTCCATTTAGCAAGCCATAGCATATGTCAGTTCATTTCTTTCCTTACTAAATAGTATTGCCTTGTGTGGGAATATAAAATTTGTCTATCCATTCACCAACTGAAAGACATTGACTTATTTTCTATTTAGGGCTATTATGAATAGAGACCCCAATAACATCTCGGATTAGACCTTAATATGGATGTATTTTTCTTTCTCTTGGGAATACACGTATGAATGGAAGTGCTGGGGTGTGAGATACATTTATGTGTACTCTCTCAAGAAGCTGCCAAGCTATGTTCCCAGGGGCCTGCACAATTCCATGTTATTACAGGCAGGAAAAAAAAGAGTACTATGAAAAAAGTAAATGTATATTATAAAGACACAAATGTGAAATATGTAAAATTGTACCATTTTATTATTGTTTTATGAGGGTATTTATAAGCATATGCACAGGCCTCTATCTCTTAACTTGCTTATGAATTGTTATAATACAGATGTTTGAATACTGTGAATATAATGGGAATGTTCTGGTAAATATTTAAGACCATTGTCTAGCTGTGGAATTATTTTTTGTGTGTGGAAATTAGCCATCCTCTTGAGGTGTGGGTTATTTCAGGATTCCCACACATTCTTTGAATGCAAAGTTGTATCATAACCAGAATGTTATAGCACTATGTATCTTTCAAACAGCTAGCCAGGGCCAGGGCCAGGGCCAGGGCCAGGGCCAGGGCCAGGGCCAGGGCCAGGGCCAGGTTTTGTTGACTCTGTACTTCTACAGTTGTTTTGTGCTGTAACTTTTTGCATCATTCTTTTAGAATAATGGTTCTCTGTTCTTTTCTATTGAATTCCTGGGAGCCCAAGGCAAATTCTCTCAGAACAACAGCAGCCAAAGGCCCAAGCTTCACAGGGTGCCCATGGCTGGCCCAAGTGCTCTCCTGGGCAGTCCAAAGCAGTCTGCAGCACCGGGACACTGACAGCTTCTCATATGCACATCTCAAAATCAAAGTGAGTTACTGTAAGAATCCGTCACAGACTATTAATTGTACCAGTGCAACTCACGTGTGCACTAGACCTACCTTCGTCAGTCATGTGGGTACAAAACATCAGCTACAATTGGCGGCGGAAACTTAGTTTTCTGTTATTTAAAACTACCATGAACCAATGTGAACTAAAGGTTCTGATTGGTGAATGTGTTGATATATGCTAATGATCTTACTTTTATCAACATTCAAAAAATCCCCAATGCAACTCTTATTTATAAAAGCATCTGTTTTTAAGGTTGAGTTCCTCTGTGGCCTGGAACACCTGTGGTGTTCACTTGAGCTCTGTACATTGTCTGGGGTGCAATATCTCTGCTTCTGGATCTCCCCCGAGACCGACCCCAGAGGCCAGGCACACAGCAAGCATACCTGGTGTTCCTTCTACTGCGGTGCCTGATCCTTGAGATGTGATTATGCTGTTAAAAATAGTCATTCTATAACAATTTTCAGACCCAAATGACAGAGGATGTATTCACAGGTCATATTTTAGAATCTGGGAAACAGCAATTCCACGTTTATAGTCAAGGAAGCAGAAAAGAGCCTGTGAGAAGTTCCTTTTATCATGTTTACAAAGAATAGAGGGGTGTGATGACAGGCAGATGACCCATCAGTAGAGAAAAGGCTGTCCCCAGAAATTCATCTGGGGGTGGGGGGATCGAGATATTCAAAATATCTAGATTGTGTCTGCATAAGAGAATGAGGTGAGGGGAAAGAATGGACCTGAATCTGAATAGCAAAGCAAGATTTTTAAATCTTTGACATGAGGTGGTAAAAGGGAAGTTAGTTTAAGAGGGTTAAGAAACCTCAATTTTAAATTCTAAGAACATACAGTAGAAAGCAAGATACTATTTTTATGTGGCTAAAACATTGAAACAGATAGATGATAGATAGATAGATAGATAGATAGATAGATAGATAGATAGATAGATAGTCTGTTTTCAGAGGGCAATAAAGGCATGATAGAACACCATGTGGGAACTAAAGCACAGAATAAATGAATCTGGACAGGAATAAGCATAATGTCGCCTTCCTGTTGTGTAACAGGGAATGCTAGGAAAGACCTTTCCTGAAGTGAATGGTGCGCTTGCTGAAACTGAGCCAGCCTTCTGCTCCAGGCAAAGGATCCACTCAGTCAGCTGAGCTCACAGTAGGCAGCCACCACCTGGCGAGCACACCACCTTCCCTCAAACCCAACCCTAGAAGACAGAGCACTAACTTATGCTTAGATGTTCTGTGGGGAAAGCCTACTTTTAGAATGGAACATATAGAGCCAGCAGTTTAAGTGAAGGCACCGAGGTGATCATGCTCAGCTGAACTGTTAAATCACTGTGAGCCTGTACTCACTAAGCCAGCCTCGAAGGTGAGAAGGTACCACCTTCTGGCATGGAAAATGCCACTGTCAAACCTAATTACTAATGAAGTGTCCCTCAACTCTCTCTGGGATGCACATATATGCATATAAGTGTACATATGTACACATATAAATCTATACTTTAGATCAATGCAACGATATTATCGTGTCAGTTTTCATGGCTTATCTGATTAGGAGATACAAATTATATGCAAAGTTTTTGTATGCAAAGTTTTATTACACCAGTTTTTCATTGAAGGAATTATGTATATATGTACTGTTTAAAAATGACTGAAAATTAACATGACATTTTCTTCCTTGCATAGCTTTGTAACTGAGGTAGTTTCCTCAGACTATCATAATCCATACTAGTATTTTCTTTTTTGTTGTTTTTCGAGACAGGGTTTCTCTGTGTAGCCCTGGCTGTTCTGGAACTCACTTTGTAGATCAGGCTGGCCTCGAACTCAGAAATCCACCTGCCTCCGCCTCCTGAGTGCTGGGATTAAAGGCGTGCACCACCACGCCTGGCTCATCCTAGTATTTTCTTAAATTCAGACCAAAGCGTGAGACGGCAGCAGTCAGTGAGGACGTGGAACGGCTAGGTCCTGGAATCCCCAGGCAGCACAGCTTGGGGTATAACATGTGCAGGGTGTAGCTTGTAAATGAAAAATCAGAATTTGAAAATAGCAGCATCCTCTATGTTAGTGGGGAAAGATTAGTGCAAACAAACTGTGGAGACAAGCATACATTTATTATTATGAACTTTATTTTTTATTTACTAAGCCAACACTTTCAGGAAAGAGACTTTACATCCGGTTTCCATAATTCATTTTACAGGCAAATTCTAATGTACATTATGTACTCTGAACTGGATTGTACAATCAATGGGAGAAGAACACTGCAGATACTGTTTCTGGTTTTAGTCAGTCATGACCAGGTTCTCAAGGCCAGCATGACTCATCGTGGCAATGCTTTACCAGGAAGAAAGGGGCAGCTTTTATTCAACAAGATGAAGACATAATCTTTAATCAATTACATAATTATAGGAACCTCATAATCATTGTCCAAATACACCCTCTCAAATTGCTGCAGCAGAAAGTTAAAGGGACCTGTGGAAAGACCAACAGAAAATAGAACTCAAGCATTCGAATGAAGAAAAGAGCAGGTGATCATCTCCAAGGAAAATCCCATGTGTTTATATTACGGTTATACTTCATTTTCAAATGTGTGCACATGCATGCAAACGTAACTACCCAAGCTAACTCAGCAACACGGAAGCTACTGTGGAGGATGGAGAGAGTGGAAATGGGGCTGCAGTCTTACTGGACCCCAAAGTGCAACCTCAGGAAACTGGTAGGACCACTTTGGTGGAAAACCAGGAAGCCACCTGCATCTGGAACACCATCTATGGCACGGAACCTCGGAAGTGACGTTACCAGGATCAAGTTGTCTTGATACACTGAGTAAAATATTTAAAGGCATGATGGACATTCAAGGAAAATTTAGTGCTATCATGGGCAAAGTGGCATGCTGGGATACAGTTCTGTGAAAAGCTATACAGCTACCTTCAAATAGCAACAACTGCAGAGAAATTCATTTTTCTAAACAAAAGCCACACCCAGAGGAGGCATCTTGATATTTCTATAACTTTTGGCACGTCTCCAAGCAATTAAGCTCATTTAAAGTGCGTATCTGATATTTTTTCTTTCATACTCAGATTTTTACTTACTAAAATGCTTAGAAAGTTCCTTAATGTCTATATAAATACAGTGAGCAGTAGTTGATGTACCTGAAAATACTGCACGAAAAATGAGGCCCAAAAGAAAAATAACAGGTAGATAAGTCTCAGTGTTTAGAAATCTTCCAAATAATACAACTCTATAATCCTTTGTTGGATCTCTTGAAATCACCTATACGTATGCCAATGAACATCTTAGACCAAGCAAAACTCTAGCTTAAAAAACAGCCTTTTTTTTTAAAATGCATCCTGTTAAAGAGCCAAGTAAATAATTCTGTGTATTCTTTTCTCTTTCATATATGTGAAAATTAACCGACCTCACCCTTGGGATGTAGAAATCACCTACTCCCACTGTCGTCACTGACAGAACAGGGCGAGTAAACTGTGTTCCTGCAGAGGACAGTTGGAAGCGAGTTGATGTGGTTTACACACGCAATCAAGAGAATGAGCCACATGGAGAAAATGACCTCTGCTTATTCAGCAGTGCTGGGCCCTCATTTGGACTGCTTTGTATTACTAGGAGCAGACAAGATGATATTCTTGCAGCTTTTCCAGAAAACTGCCGGCCAATGGTCTATGTTATTTGTGAATGCATCCTAGATATTTCCTCTGGGTAGTGTATCTGAAGCACACAGTATGCTTCAAAGGCAGACTGATGAGGGCTGGGAATGTAGCCCACTTGGTAGAGTGCTTGCTGAGCACGCACTGAGCCCTAGATTCTGTCTCCAGTGCCACACAGAACCAGGTGTGGGGATGCACGCCTGTAATCTCAACACTCTGGGAATGGAGGCAGGAGATCAAAATTCCAAGGTTGTCTTTGGCTACACAGTGAGTTATTAGAGACCAGCCTGGCATTGCGTGAGGCTCTTATCTCAAGGAGAACAAAATATATCGATAAGACTGCCTATCTTCTATTAAGACTAAGGCCCAACAAAGGTATAGAGAGGGTGAACTGGTGGATAAATATTTCTACAAATTTATCAGAGAGAAAAAAATTAAAGTGGGCCAAAGATTAGAATTAAAAAATTACTGGAGTCAACACTTTAACATAATAGACAACAAAGACATTTCCCTCAGACAAGAGGGCTATAAATAAATTAAAAAAATAAAAAACTTTCCTTCAAGGATAAACCAATTTGCGGAAGTATTCCATAAAGTCTCTAAGAGTCTCTAATTAAAAAAACAAAACCCTAATACATTAATTAGTATGTTCTATTGCAGGGAATAGAGTATGATTGTAGCTGATGTGCAATACATGAGATTTGTTTTTATTCTCCGTAAGGAGAAAGTATATACACCTGTAGCCACCCTGGCTCACTTTCATGAATGAAGAGTAAGTGCTTTTGCCCACAGCAGCCATGACTCAATACCATCTAACCCATGCACAGCATGTCCTGAGCTTCCTCTAACTAACGCGCTGTGATGTGAGACTACGCTCATCTGTTCCCAAACTGGGAAAAGGTCTTCCTGTCCAAAAGACAAATTCACATGAGGGCTTCTGACATTTAAGGGAAGACTGCCCCCAAACCGCAGCAAATGTGACTTTGTAACTTTGCACTAATCCCGTTTCTCTTTGTAACCTAGGTACATTTAAAAAGGAAGCCATAGACATTTAATTGTTTTGGCCATAATTCCTTTAGATGCATTTTTGGTCAGCTAATCAGATACTGATCCTGTAAGGTTATCTTTCTGAGAAATCTTAATGTGAGTTATTAAACAAATTATGACCAGCATAAAGATGGCATGATTTGGGCAAACATGAGGTAAATTCACTCAACTGCTTGCAAAGTTGTTGGAAGCCCTGCTGGGTTCCTGTACACGGTCACTTGGAGGCCCACAGCCACATCTAGAGCAATCTCTCTTAACCCACAGCTACCTTCCATAGGACATCTGGAGCAATCTCTCTTAAGAGAGTCTTCTTTCCTACCTACAACTTAATTTCCCCCAAATCGACTTTTCAAGAAACTGTCATTCATCCTTCCACCAACAGAAAAGAGAAACTTAGGAAACCCAAAAAGTGACTTATGGTAGTCGTAAATTTATATATTTCTCTTAAAGTGTTTTAACTCATTTTTTTATAGAAAATAAGCTTTAAAATCCTCTTTTATATCTCATCAAAATTTTGTGCAAATATCTCAAGTCCATTATTCTAGTCTTCAGACACTAGGAAAAAGTCAATAAATATAAATATTATAATAGACTTAATTTTCAATTTTCAATGTATGTTATGGAAACTTGAAAGTAGTATGATAGGTCCATAAGTTAATAAGATTCAGAACTCAATTACCAGCACAAAACTCTAGCACCAACAGAGGTTACAACTGATATTCCATAGGCATCTCAAGCTCTCCAAATTTATCCAGTAGCAATATAAGCAAAGAGTAAAATGTGTGTGTAAAATAAGATGTTACAGCAACATAGAACTGGTTTACATAAAATAATGACAACTGTCAGCATGGGAATTTGTCTGATAAATGGAGAAAGAGTAGGACTGGATCATTGATCCTAGAAAGGAGAGATAAAACTACTGAGGACTCCTCCACTAAAAGTCCGGTCTTTCCTCACTGGGAACCTTTTGCATAGACCTCATAAATACATAAAACCTGGTCAGAACCCTGCTTACAGACCACTACCTTCCATCATCACTTTGAATCTTTAGTTAAAATAGCAGCCATACTCACAAGAAGAATAAGCATCGGGGTGAGATTCTGATAACCAGTTATTACATACCACAACAGGACTAAATCAGCCAAGTACACATCCTGCCTGATAAATGGAATATTTTGACTTTTCTCGTATGTAGAGAAAGGGCTGGATAGCATGAGGAGGGACTTGGGTCTCTGAGATGGATAAGTAAACTTGTGTTTACCTGAGACAAGTATGTGCAAATGGTATGTAACTCAAGCAGGATATAAAACGGAAGACCCAAACTAGTAGAAGCTTCTGCATTTTAATTTTAAGATTTGCTGAAATGGAACCTCCAACATAGTAATAAGTTGCACATAAAGCTATTAGAGAGCAGAGTGTTTCCAAAAAACAAATTGGCAGGTGATGGCTATGCACAATGTATCTTTGGTTTAGGAAGACGAGAATATCGATTAGAGGCCACACAATCCCCAGAATGCAAGCCGCTGTGTGGAGCATGCAGTTCTTTGGGCCGTGCTAATGGCCTTGGGATGCTTGTCTTGGCCTGGAAGTTTTGAGGCTCTATTTGTGGATTGCTTATTTGTTTCTGCTTGAAAGAGCCAGAAGGGGGACGGAGTTTAGATGTTTTCAGATTCAAATGATTTGCAGGATTGTTTTGATTGGATGTTGGCTGATGTTTTGAATTGCATGGTGTGATTCCTGGTGCCTTCTTACAAGTGGAAGTCCTACTTGGTGATGAGTCAGAATCTGGAGGAGGTGTCAAAGAACTCAAGTTGGATGGCTTTAAAAGCTGCAAGGACTTGGGCTGAGGACATTGGTTTCTTCCACCCCTCTTAGTCTGGTCCACTGTTCTTGACTGGGAAGGGGTCTGAGGAGGAGTTACAAACTGCATGTTACTAGGTTTTTTCTCTGCCAAATGATGAGGCTCTTGAGCATCCAGAGTCATGCTCAGGTCCGTTTCAGAAGGTATGTCCTTCACCACATCCACTGTCAACTGCGGGCTTGACGAAGAAGGACGCTCTTCCAAACCACGGCTGCTGTCTTGTTGCAAGCCATGTGTAAAGCTTCCATCTGGATGTGCACCACCCAGACACGTGCCTCGAACTGCATATTCACTGTGGGCCTCGATACGTTGTGACTTTATTAGTTTTCCCTGGGCGTGGTCTGTAGCTCTGGGAAGGCTGCTGGAAGGCTGTAGTACTTGAGGCTGTTAAAATTTAAAAACATCACCAACAATTTATGTTAAAAATTTACCAAGAATTAATACGAGTTTAATTATAATTAGGCAAAGCTGTCACTTATATTTTAATATGGGAAATATGTGATTTTTTTAAAAGAATGAATTGCAATATCCAAGCAAACTCATAACATATAAAAATGATAATGCAAACAAAAATGATACAAGCAGCAAACACTGAACAAGATCCAAAATTAAATGGGACAGAAGCAGAAGGGAATCCCTGTACCGTTAGATTTATTAATCTTCAGCCTTATCTCCATGGGATCAGAGACATTTCAGTACCACTTTGATTTTTCTCACATGGCACTCACATCTAAAGGTAATCTTCAGCATATTACCCACTTTATTTTATACACATCATTGGTTTGCATATATGTATATATGTGCACCGTGTGTGCCTACTAACTGTGGGGGCTAAACTAGGGCATGAGATCTCCTGGAACTAAGGTTACAGTTAGTTCTAAGGTGCCCTGTGGTTGGGAACTGATCCTGGAAATGCAAGAGCATTCAGAGCTCTTAACCACAGTGTCATTTCTCTAGCTATTATGTTCTTTAAAATTCATTTTTAAATGTTTGTTGTCAAATGCTATAGCTCTTTTGAGAATTATCAAATACAAGGTTTAGAATAAAAGACTATACTATTCGTTTATGTGGAATTCTAATAACGTACACCAAAGCATCCAATACATTTGCCCAGTATGTGCAAAGCAGTAAGTTCAAGCCTTAGAGCCCCCAGCAAGCCAAAAGTCTTTTCAGTGACTGCTGAGAGTATAGAGATGCAAGCACAGAAGACACGTTCTTAAAGCCATGTAACTTCGTGTACCTTCATCAGCCAACTGAGACAACACTTTTACACACTCAAGAGAACGTATATGACGTCCTTCATTTTTGGCTACCCAGTTTTTATTTTTATTTTTTTAAGGTACAAACTAACATAGGGGTTAGTTAATACTTTTTAATATTTTGGGCTAAAGTTTCAAAAACTTTTGAGTTTGAAATGTGAATTTTAATGACTTGTTTTTCCACAGTTCAATGAAATACTTTTTAACTATGCAAATCTACAAAGAAGCCTACACAGTGCCTCTCAGCACTCTGCTGCAGGACAGACCTCTCTGACCACGTCACTGTGTTCTGTTACTCCTTGGCCAGCACTGAAATGGCTGCTCAGGATCAGCAGTGACAGACTCAGAGCCACAGCCAGGGCTGACTGAGACCAGGACCACCACTCAGTGGGGTCGGCTGAATCCTAAGATATCATGTCAGTCAAAGCTCCAGCATGGAGGATAGAGGGGCCACAAACTCCAACTCCTGGGGCGCTGTGAACCAGCTGACAGCTCTGGGGAAAGGTGTCCATTCCCTTTAAGGATGCTACCCCTGGTCGGTTAACCAAGCTGCAGTGGAAGGCCATACACCGAGGAGAACATGGGCAGGCTTACAAATTGGACTGACAGGTTATTTTATTTTTACTCTTTAGAATGAATACAACGTTGGGTGCAGAGATGTAAGTAAACCTGGGAGGGAACAGGGAGGACAGAGGGGACTGGGAGGACCGAGGGAACGGGGAGGACCGAGGGGACGAGAATGTTCAAAGCACATGGGTGCATTCATTACGGTCTTTAAGACAAAAACCTATTTAAAAGGCAAAACAATAGTCAAATTAATCTGTACAGAGAAACAGATATAACATTAACTCTAATGTATAATGTTTAAAATAAAGCTAGCCCATTACTGCCTAAAGCTAACTACCCCAGACTTCAAAGTCAGTCACAACCTGTTACCATGGAGATGAATAAAATGTCGCCTAACATGAAAGGTACCAAAATTCAGTGGATTCTCCTGAAGGTGTCCTAGTAAGCATATAAAAGTCATCACAAATGTCAAAAAGATTTCCTAGACAGATCAGGCAGGGCCACACAAAGGCTGTCACTCTCTCCCCGAGGCGGCCTGGAGAAGAGCAGCACGAATGGCCACACACAGGTAGGTCCCTGCTTCCTTTTCTCATCTCCAAATAGAATAGAGTTTTCTCATACCAATGCAAAAGATCTTAAAGTAATTGAAAAACTGAAAATATCAGTGACAATTTTTAAAAATGACTTTTTAATCTTTATTGCCCTAGGAACAAAAATGTGCTCCTGGCCTGCAAAAATCTCCTTTTCTTGTTAAGACACAGCAGTCCGAGAGTCACCCCTCCAGAAGGTCACTGACTGAATATGAAACGTCCACTCACACTGCAGATTTCTCACGCTCCCTACTTCATAGAGAGAAATACACGGAAAGACAGCAGGCAGAAGATGCACTGCATGTATCCAACAGAACAAAACTCCAGTTACAAGACTGACACTTAGAAAGTGACAAAGCTTCTAAGAATATAGCATGCTGAGTCTTTAGCTGAAGAAATAAGACTAAATAGTCACACAAATAGTCTAAATTATCATCTAATTAGAAATACACAGTGATTTTTATAAGGTAAATAATAATGTAAATTTTACAATTCATAAAAAAACTATTTTTAGTAATATAATTAATGTTCCTATCCTAAAATGATTGCCGTATGTTTGAAAGCTGTAATTTGGGAAATTCCACTATTATGAAGAGTGAAGGTCTCCTTTAAGAAGTGTAAAAACTTGCTCTCCTGTGAGGGCTAAGGAGACAACAGTGGGGAAGCATCCCACCATGGACTGGACTGGCACTAACAATCAGCAAGCTCCCTGCTAACAGCTCAGAACACACACACACACACACACACACACACACACACACACACACACGTGTGTTAATGCACAGTGCTGGAGGGAGCAAAGCCAGAGATGGCCACTGGACAGCCCCATGCTTCACAGAGCTCCTTAAGTAGAGCAGGCAAAACAAGCAACAAAACCACTTTTGACAACACGTGGTCCAAAAGAAAACAAAAGTCTAACTGGAGAGCAAACATACAAAATGTGCACATGACTGGACAGAGTTTTTAAAGGGAGAGCAGGAATCGCCAGGTTCCTTCCTATCTGGAAAGGAAGGCCTGCTGAGACCTGGCCTGCATCATGACCACGACTAACCGAACCACCATGCTTTTCTCTCACTTCTATGCCATGACAGTGGGGAGAACCCTGCGGGGGAACAGACAAGGCTGGGCCAACAGGCACTCACTCGCCAAGCAGCCGAACTGAGCATGCTGGATGGTGAGAGCTCCTGGTGAATGCTAAGCAGAGATCTGAGGGTTCAGAGCACTTCAGGATCTCACTTTTGTGGAACCAGAGACACTCAACGAGGGGAACAACCTCTAAGTATTTAGTCAGGTAGTGAGCTATCAACACCCCAACTGAGCTATCCCCAACAGCTCAAGTAAAGCTTTAAGTGTAAAGTTAGCTTGAGAAGGAAATTTACAGTATTTCCTGCTATCTGGGCAAGGTCTCCCAGAAAGTACCAACTAGTCCTTGCATTTCATGGCCTTTAGAGGCTCACAGCACCCATAACCTAAAGCAACAGAAATCCAACCATTGGGGGATTCAGGAATCCTCCTGTAGTAACAGAAGAGCGAGACTTAGTACTCTGTCCTGGGAGCATGTGGAGGGTTTGGAAGGAAAGTTCTCAAATGTAGACTGATGTCCAGACCCTCTACCTGGACTCTGTAACTCCAAGTCTCACATAAGAGTTTTAAATAACTGTCACTGTTCTACAAACTGCAAATTCTACAGATTCTACAAATTCCTCAGGGTAAAGGTAATGTGTCAAGGACAATGTCAGCAATAGGCACTACTGGAGAATTGTGCAAAGGCTTGATGGTCGTCTTTGGCAATGACCTCAGATGCCTATTTAGACTGCTTGCAAGGGTAAGTGGTGGAACCAGAGACACTCAACGAGTGAAAGTCTATAACACTTTGTTTTTCATACTAGTCAGTGCTCCTAGTATTTGTTCTATAGTAGTGATTAAATACTTGCTTGCTATGTAATGAGCTAGGGAATATTAGCTGTGTATTCAAGAATGGCTCAATTGGCCATAAACTAGCAAAGATGACTGGTTATGTCAATAATAGATCATTAATGGCTAAATTAAAAAATCAACCTCTAAAAATTAACGGACAAATAAGTCTGGATAATAGAAAATAATCCTGCTTTTCTTAAAATGTTTTATGTTAATTACATATTAACTTGAACAGAAATATCTTTTATAATGACTTAGGAGCTTAACCATCAAGTGGGTTTGGTTTTGTTTTGTTTTAACTTGAATGGGCACTTCTGGCTCAGGAGGCTGGAAAAACTATCTCAACAGGCAGTTAGCTGTTTCCCTATTCCAGCTGAAACAGTTTGAATATACAAGCGAACCACGTAGCACAGGACTTCCGGACACACGTGTCACCTGTGGTAATTAGAGAGTATAAGCATGAGAGTTTCAAGGTATATGTCTTTTGTAAATGGAACTGGTAGCATAGGCAGATCTTTATTACATGAAAATAAATTACTTGCTACAAGACATGAGAATTCTAGATTCAAAAGCATGGTTCAATCAGTTAGCCACAGCTATGTGTTTTAAATCAACAGTAGCGGTGTGTATTATGATGTCAAAGCTAAGACTCCTTTATTTCCTTCCTGATTTAAGAACTAGAGTTAGAACATTAAAGTATATTAAAACTGTGAATGACTTATCAGATGGCTCTACAATGGAGCTAGTTAGTCAAACACAGCACCGAATTACTTGGCTTCTAAAATCAGACCGATGTTAGTTTGATTTTGCATCTATTCCTTACAATTGGTTTGATACTGAGCAAATCATCACAGTGCCCTGAAATTAAATTTCATAATTAAATTTCTTCAAATAAAAGCATGACTGTCAGGTCCTTAACATAATGCAAGGCATTTACAAGCACTGGAGAAATGTTCTACTCCAGCCTGGGAAGCAGGGTTTTCCTCTGCCCAAGCATAGAAACCCCAATTGCAAGTTTGCATGCATGCTTGCTACTTTTCACGAGACTCTTGATTGGGAGGCTATTAAGAAAGGCCTCTTCTTTTTCTAAATGGGTACACAGACGTTTAATGAAGTAATATTCAAACATAACACATCTCGTCGGCAAGTGGCAAAGATCTATTTTAACGCATCAGAGGTTTTTAAAACGGTAGCACTAAAACCTCCCTGTCGTGTTATCTGGTTACCAGTTATATATAAATTCATGGGTTTTCAGAATACACAACATAATGTATTGTAGTGCGGGAAATCTACATATTCAATACCATCATACAGGTAATAGCTTTCCTGAAAAACTTCCCACTTGCTTCTGAGTTGATTCTCACCTAGAAAGAATAACAATTAGACCCTCCAAGCCCCTGGTAGAGCAGTGTCTGGACAGAGGTGGCTCCACAGTGAGTCACTGGAAGAAAGCCCAAGGGAAGCTCTTCATCATTACTGTTTAATCACTACCCCCAAAGTCTCTAGAATTATCAAGGTGGCTTTCCTAAGCATCCTTCCCCTCCAGTTACTAGCAAGAAGATGGCAGCTAAGGTGCCAAGCCCTGAATAAAAGTGTCCACAGTCTGTAAAGTAGAAAACAGGAAATAATCAAGTATAAAATTGCTATTACATAATATACATGAAATACCTGCAATCATTTTTTCTGGGCTACATATAACCTTATTGTTATTATTAAATACACTTTAATATTTAAAGGGAAGATGGAAATGGAGCCACCTGTAACATGCCTGTAATCTCTTGCATGCACGCTCTGACATGCACCATGCAAACTGGGAGAAAACAGAAAAGCAAAAACGTGACCATGAGGAAGGTGGTAGGAAAAATCAGAAATTGTACTGTACCACGCTTTGTCAGAGAAGTAATGGACTAACTTCTCAACTCCTTGCCAATGGCACAATGGGTGAGCAGAGACAAGAAAAAGACAGGACAATGGCATCAGAGACCAGACAGAACACTGAGAATCGCCACGACTGGGCAGCAGCCAAGGGTATCTGCTCTGCCTGGTTTCCTAAGCATTACTCATTATTGTAAAAAGTATAGTTGCACATAGTGAATCATATTTGATAGATTTATACTTTGTTGCAAAAGTGGTTTACACGTTAGTACAAATATTCATGCTCATAAAAAGTATGTTTAACATTTCTTCTACAAAGGGATCAATTGAATTTTACCAAACACAAAACTGAAAAGAATTTTGAAACTATTTTATACTAATATTCCAAAAACCTAAGGAGATTAGGTCTCATATAATCCCTTATGAAGATAGAAAAAAGGAAAAAAAGAGAAATTAGCAATTTAAAAAAACGTATAGCACATTATAAAGCTAAATAAACTTAATATTTGTTAATTTGTTTCTAATGCTGCAATGGAACTAAAGACCTCGTAAAGGTGTAACTAACTGCACTTTAACTTAGAAATGATATTATAAATGATACATGACCTTCCACACATCACTGTAAAGACAAAATATTTAACTAAGTCCTTCTACAAACAGCTTTAAATAAATTCAATCACAGCTCCTGGTGATTTTGGAAACCAGGAATACCCTTTTGTCCTCTATATTCCAGAATGGCACCTCCAGATCGCAAAAAAACTTAAGAGGACATATGATTATTACTTTAAAACTACAGAAATATGAAATTCATAGATAGAGTTAACTGCTTTTAAATTATCAGAGATTAAGAGTGACTGCATTTACTGCAGAGGCACAGCCACTGAGAGTGATGGACTCCAGTCTATCACATCTACCTAGCAGATTCGGAATACTGCAGGAGAAAATTTCTAAATTGTTTAGCATAGCTACTAGGGTGTGATTTGGCACAACACCACCTCAGCAACAGGAGCTAAAGAAACACTTTCACCACTGGCAGAGAGGGCATCACAAAAAGCTTCACACAGAAAATGCTTAAGGTTGCCTCTGCCACAAGTTCATGTACTGGCAGAAACTAAAACATGGCTAGGTTTATGGAAAGTCCTGCTAGACCATACGTTAGGTGCACCTTTCTAATTAACCAACCAATAATTATGCCAGATAGCATCTGAAATTGACTACAAAAGCTGTATGATATTACAGACAAAAACTGGCTTAATGTACAATTGACTTAGTTCAGTTTCTACCAAATTTTCCTAGTTTCCATTTCAACATTTTATTTTTATGAAAAGTAATTCCCAAAGCTAATTGCTCATAAATTACAACAGCTGATGCAAACAAGCATACAGAGTTGATTGACAGCACGTCTTGGAGTCAATCATTGTGGGCCATGTACATCAAGCCCTCCAGTAAGCCTGGCAGTTGGAATATGCATGGTGACTGCCCTAGTGAGCACACACAGCATTTAGTAAATGATTTCCGAGCTCTGCCTAAAAGTGCTGGCACTGGATTATACACAAAGATAAAATGTACTGCAGTGATTTATGTGGACTAGAAGAAAAAGATTCAATCATAATTATTCTCAAATACATTGTCATCTACCAAAAAAGAGTGATTTCAAGTTATACTATGTGAAACATGTTTATATGATTCAAAAGTATCGAGAACTACAAAAGATTATCACCTTATACGACTAGAAGGAAGTACATAAAACTATTTAGATCTTTTAGCTCCTTTATAATGAGCCCATTATATTGTTTATCAGAGGAAAAGGTCATCTACAATAAATTGCAAGATGCAGGCTCTGGATTTAGAATGAAATTCAATTGTGGTATGTTTACTTATCCTGAACAAATTGCAGCATCACTCTGATTAGTTGATTTACATTTCTGACTATAAAATCAGAATTAATAGCTCTATGAGTTATATGCAGATAAAGTGAGAATTCAAATAAAATACCTACATATTCAATGTTATATTTATCCTTTTCTTAAACATATGACTATTTTTATAAACTATATATAAATGTTTTCAAATATTTTGGGAAATAATTTCCAAAATGCAGTATTTAACTATTAGATTAAGGCTATGGACCCTGAGACCTAATTCTTGAGCCAAAAAAGAGTGAAAAGGCAGAAAGTAAGTTGTAGAAAATAGGCAGGATATAAATTCCACCATGTCAATATAATTCTGGTAAATATAATTATCAGAATATAAACTTAGACATCAAGAAATACATCCAGAAATTGCTGAACTGTTAGGACAGATGGAGATGTACAGATTTGTGTCTGTTTCTTTCCATTTAAGCTGCTTTACACAGAAAACACGCAGAGAATTACTAATTAATTTTAGGTGATGTAAGCAAGAGAAAAATTCTGATGTTAGGTGTAGCAACAAATGGGTGTCATTCTTAAATATGATTTTGAAGTACCAAGAATGGCAGGAGACACTATCTGGACTGTCATTAAGGTCTTCTACTTGCCAGAAGCACCTGTTTTTATTAATTTTTCCTACCCTACAGCAGGAATTGCATCATTTTCAATCCAATGCAGGTGGACATTAGCGTGGAAGGGGTATCTCAAGTCATTTAACTGAAGTCTCCACAGACACAGCAGGAAGGGTCTCTACATACCTAAACAGAGATTATTTTCTGTAGCCTAAAAAAATTTTATTTGAAATCAAAAGATAATACAAAGTAAGTATTAGTATTCATTTTTAAAAAAGATTTATTTATTATTATATCTAAGTATACAATAGCTGTCCTTCAGACACCAGAAGAGGATGTTAGATCTCATTACAGATGGTTGTGAGCCACCATGTGATTGCTGGGATTTGAACTCAGGACCTTTGGGAGAGCAGTCAGTGCTCTTAACCGCTGAGCCATCTCTCCAGCCCTAGTATTCATTTTTAATAAAAAATATAAAAGAATACAACTCAACAGTTCTAGAGAAAGCCAAGAACTTCTATACTTCTTTCCATTTCCTAGAGTTATTCTTAAGTTTAGCAGGATTTCTGGCCAGTGCAGCTTTGTGAAATGGCCTGGGTACATACTCCTAATAACTGATGCTCTCACGCTCTGGGGCTCTGTGTGCTTTCTATAGGCTACCTTCCATACCGTACCTACCACTGTGTGCTTACTACAGGCTCCCTTCCACACTCTATCTACCAGTGTCTGCTTACTACAGGCTCTCTTCCATACTGTATCTATCACTTCTAACATCTACCACTCACTCTTACAACTCAAAATGAAAACCACACTGCTGCTTCTGAAGCCTCAGCCACACTCTCAGCCTCTGTATCTGATGATAAACATAGTACACTCTGGTCAGAGCTCAAGCAGGTATCAGAAAGAAGTTTTAAAATGAAACATTACAATGAAAGAGATACTCCTTAACTCCTGCCTATTATTTATAATCAACCTCTATAAAAAATGAGTGCTGGGAATGGAAAACTACATAAATGCAGAAACAGGTATTATCACGCTGAATGTTTAGTATAGAAAAAAAACTAAGACCTATTCTTATCGGTCTCTGAAAAAAAAAAAAAACCACTTGATTCATTTCTATGACTTCATGGCCTCACTTCATCTCTCTCTCATACACAACTTAAAGGAGGTAGAAAAATAGGTTTGTTAGCATACGGTAACACCTATCCCAAGGGGTGAATCTCAGAGTATAGCAGTTAAAACATATTTCCCTTCCAAAATAACCTCTCGAACTCAGTGAGAGACACTGAAGGGCGTGTAATGATACTGCAGCTATGGCTATAAGCATCCTGTAAAAATCTCTACAGAAAGACATATCCACTCATTCCTGAGAGGTTACCAGAGCCAAATCATATAACTAATCCTTATTTTAATCTGGAATTAATGCAGTTTATTTATAATTTCGATAAAGACATAATTTTTCAAAAAATAAATTTTATTCTAAGTTGATTAAAATTTCCCTTGGGGCTCCTGATACTTTACCTAAGGAAAATCAGCAGAAAAACGAGTAGAAATCACAGAATAAACCTTGGAGAAGGTGTAGAACTAGCTCTGATTGACTCTTTTTCCACTAATATTAGCTTTTAGGGGTAGATGACATTTCAGAAAAAGATAAAATTCAGCCAACTTACCAGGTATAGTAAAATATATAATCTAAAGCAGTCAAGCTGTGTGGAAGGTCAAGTAATAAATGAATCATTAAAAGTGTTAGTAAACCATGCATATTCAATGCCACTGCTTCTATGCGGTGAAGCAGCTAACCAATTATAAAAGATATTAGTGGTTTTAAAATGGCCTTGAAATTTTTTAAAAGATTTTTTTAGATGGTAATTAAATACAGTTAAAGCCTTTGATTAGGAGATATTTAAAGTGTGCAATGGTCTAGTAAGACTGATCCCTAAACAGTATGCATCTGTCCATCAAATCTGTGCGCATTTTAAAAGTAAGTAGATAAAAATTTATCTTATACATTTCATGATCTTCATAAGATCTACTTAAAGACAGATGCATGCCAGCAAGTCTAGGGTCACCAGTGAAAGGTTTCAACAGCATTATGGTGAAATTAACCTCTGGCAGCTTCCAGGAAGCCATAGTGGAGGTTTGTTTGCATGCAGTCAGGGAAAGGTTAGGAGAGCAGAGCACTGGGAGTGCTCGTGAAGCAGGTGCCTGCAGATGACTCGGAGGGGCAGAAGGTACTGGAGAGGGAAGGGCCATGCAGCAGGGAAATACCATGGAGGGGAAGCCAGAGCAGGATGGGAGTGAGAGACACAGACTCACTCTGTCTGCGGTGCGGTGGAACAGTCCGTGGCATCCCCTGGAAGGAGCCCTGCCAAGGAGAGAAGGAGGGAGCACAATACCCACCCTGTGCAGAAAGAGATGGGGTAGGGAGGCATAATGAAGAAGGGAACCAGAGAAACATTTGTCTTCGCTTTTAAAATAACACAGCAACACTGTTAATGAGAAGTAAATTTCATTTTTTTAACATAACAGGCGGCTCAAACTAATAATACATCAGAATTCAAAATCTAGTTGTCAAATATTTTACAGAAAATATATCAGAACTCCACACCTCTTTGTAGGCAACACACAAATGAGCCTTTATGGTATGCATAAACCCCACCATCATATACTTTTAAGTATCAGCTTATTATTTTGCAGAAGAGCACTATAGAAGGGAAGACATATTATATGTATTCACACACAGAAATATTAATTTATGAATCAGGAAATCAAACATTAGCGCAATTTTTTTCTTTTCAAGTTATAGATTTTCAAAAGATTAGAACACAAAAATAAAGAAAGCTAGGGTTAGAAATAATTAGGATATTGTGACAATAAGTTCTTACAAAGTGTGACATGCAAGACATAGGTGACACATGCTTTTTAGTATGAGTAACTAAAGGCCCTTAATTTAACTTAATCATGTTTTATCAAAATTGGAAGACATCTATCTGTATGTCAGATGTTGAACACCACAGAATCAGAAACACATTATTTGTGGGTATTAAAGGATAACCACTGATAAAATTACAACACACAAATGAAATGGTCCCAATGCTAGCAAACTACACTGCTTTAGCCTGTTTTCCAAGTCAAACACTACTTCTTCACATACTCAAAACAGCTTCACAATGTCTGGAATAAATCCAAATTAAATGTCAGATACTTATAAACAGATCAGTAGATGGCTATAAGAGTCATGTACAATGTTATTGGCTTTGAAAAATAATTTCAGTTAGGTACTGATTTCATATATAACTACAAAAATGCACAATATGGCTGTTTTAACAAACAGTGTAAGACATGAACAGTAATCTTTTGTGTGCAGACTTCTACCTGTTAGAATGTGAACTCTCAGAAGCACAGGTGGCTCCTGCCAGTATTTATAAAGGTAGCTGGCACATGCTATATGCAAAACCTGATGCCTGAAATGATTAACATTACACTATGTAAAAGCAATTGTGTACCACGTCACAAATGTTACTTGTTCAAATACTGGTGCAAGGATGTGTGTGTGTGTGTGTGTGTGTGTGTGTGTGTGTGTGCGTGTGTGTGTGTGTATGTGTGTGTATTTTCACACACACAAACCCTTTCCAGTGGCAAATATAAATACAACACTAAATAAATACATAAATAAGACCATTTGGCAATGGAATAAATTCTTTAATTTCCTTTGAGTAACTATCTCCAAATATATCCAAATATACACATAAATATCTCTGAATTGTAATATGGCAACTCCCAGTGAAGAGAAACATGGCAAATCTGAGTTTAAAATCAGGATAGCACAGAATAGAAATGTTAACCAATCATCCTGTCCAGGCTCCAAATCAGGAAACCAGTGGTCTCAAAAGAAAGTCACATGGGAGATTACTCAAAAGAGCAATCTGTGAGATATACTGTTATTTCAGTTTCTCTGTCATTCTATCTGCCATGCCTAAGAAAAAGGAAATTTTGCTAGTAAAATTATAAAATTATAAACATTAATGCTTAAAAACCCATGTCTTTTGGGATGCATCTGTGGTAGGTTTCAGATTTTATAAAAATATACTGGGAAACCTTGACGTCATGAGTCTATTGCACAAGCAGGAAAATGACTGCTGACAACACATATTATTCCACTGTTGAATTGATGTTGTATATGTCTCTCCTATATGCAGTGTTATGCATTATTATGCACTAAGATTATTATGTGTTAGAAATTACTCCAACAGAACATTTTGAAATATATACCAGATCATTTTCCCTTGACTCTCTCATATGCAATACTCAGTTATTAAACTAGGAGAGAGAAGAATTAGGTGTAACTGTGAACAGTTTTAACTTGTACAAGCCTTTCCATATGACATGACAGTCTGCATATTCCCACACTTGATTTAATAGTAATCCAGGACAGCTGATTATGTGACAGGACATAGATTCTTTAGACCTTCTTTGCTGTCTGATGGAGACTGAGGATTAATTTTTGTAATTATTTAAGTTAAGGTGCTCAAACAAATGACTGACTGGAAACAAGAATATATCAGGATAATTTTGAATTTAATGTGCAAACTGACTTTCTATCTCTAAATATTAAACTTAAGCAGTTTTAAAACAATACTGGAAGGACACAGGGTAATAAAATTTTGTTCTTGTCCTATGTTTTTTCATCCAAATAATTTATTCCACAATTTTCCAATTAAATATAATCACATCATTTCCCTTTTCCTAACTTTTCCCATATGCCCTCACTCCTTCTCAAATTCATGCTGTCTTTTTGTTTAATTATTATTGGAATTCAATATTAAATAATGCTGTTCTTAAGAGTGGGCTAGTACAAGATCAGTAAAGACTACCTCTGAGAAAAGCAACAAGGTCTGCTATAAAACACAGATTGGCTTTGGACTTGTGGCTATCCTGTTACATCAGCCTCCAAGCACTGGGGTCAACTGCACCTGGATCTATAACTTTATAAATTTAAAATGAACCTTCAGCCGGGCTTGTTGGTGATTTAATCTCTACACTCAGGAAACACAGGCACATGGAACTCTGTTGGGTTCAAGGGCAGCCTAGTATTCACAGGGAATTCCAGGCAGCCAGGGCTGAAGAGTGAAACCAGGTCTCAAACAAAAAGAAAAACAAAGTAAGATGACCTTTAATTTCTCAGAGCAGCAGCCTCCCACAGCATTCCTGGGCCATGCAAGTGCTTCTCAGCTTAAGCTTCCTTGAGTGCAGGGAAATTACCAGCATCTAGACAAACTGTTGGTCACAGTAAACAAGCATCTATTTTACTGTGGGTTGGGGCCTACACTCAATGGAACAGAGCTTGGCACAGAGTAATATGCATACAAGTATGTATATGCTCTCTTCCTTTTCCCTCAGCTCTACTGCCTTGTTTAGTATTTCTTGTGTCTTATAGCCATTAGGGGATAGCAAGCCCACTCACTCAAATCTGCAGAGGAGATTCATGCTGCCTTCAAAGTGCTTGCTTTTCTGCCACCGCCGACACCCTTAGCCATCTCTACAGGCAGTCACCCTTCTCTTGGTGCCTTTCACATTTCCTTCCTTCTCCTACAAGGCTTCTGACAAAGCCTAGTCAGTGAACCTCTCAGCCATCAACCCCTTTGATCCTTTACTGCAGGCACATGTCTTTCTTCAGGTTCAGATAATGTTCAAGAGAATTCTCAAAAGTACATGCTAAGAATCAAGTGACTGTAGCAGTGTCAAAAACGACTAAAGCTGTCTCAAGATGTTATGAGAACATGAGAGATTATCATCTGCAACCTTCTCAAAGGCCTAGGCAGATTAAAAAAAAACTCACACTAAAATGATATTTAAATAGCCTTTTCATTTCTAAAATTTCTGCCTTAAAAAACAAAACCCTAGAGTTTACAAACAAGAACCACACTGCATACCCACATTGTATCACCTAAACGCTAAATATGCTGAACTCCTACTTTTAAAAGATCATCTAAGAGATTGGAGACAAGGCTCAGCAGTTAAGAGCACTGACTACTCTTCCAGAGGTTGAGTTCAATTCCCAGCAATCACATGGTGGCTCACAACCATCTGTGATGGGATACGATCCCCTCTTCTGGTGTGTCTGAGGACAGTGACAGTGTACTCACATACATAAATCTTAAAAAAGGACATCTGGAGCAAGGTATAATTTCTGAGTGAAAAGAAAATCATTATAATTATAGTAACTGTTTCCAAATAATGTATTTCAAATGAAGCCCAATGAACGGGGGAAAAGATCACATAGTAAACTTATTATTAACTAGATACATAAATATTATTGAAGTAAATGAACATGCATTTATTTATTCACTGAATGAACCCCAGGGAAAGTACAGTAATTCCTAGATTAGACTTTCTGACTCTGTGCACACATGAGCTTTCACACTAACTTTCTATTTTCCCTTAGGACATGTGTGTGCTCCAGGTAAACTGTGCACTTCCTGTTGCCACCCCCACCCCTGCCCCGCCCGCCCCGGCCGCCTTTACTAGCTGCTCTGTAGTTTAGAATGGGGCAACCCTCCCCTTCTAAATTACTAGCTGCTCTGTAGTTTAGAATGGGGCAACCCTCCCCTTCTAAGTTTCCAAACCTCCTCTCCGGCGAGGGCTTCCATGTGCTTTGGTGATTTAGGACTATGGACCACTAGTCAGGGGTGCTAAGTTATAGTACTGTCCCAGCCATTTTTTTGCAAAAACATGTAATGGGCTACTTACTATATGCCTTGATTTTTATCCCTATCTCTAAAACAAAGGAATGTGGCCAGGTGATGCCTATAATATAAAAAAGTAATGGTGAAAGCTGAAGTCTGAGTTTTTGACAGCGCTTGGCTAAAGTCCTGACCTTTACTTCTCCCAAGATTACTGTAAAAACTCAATCAGGAAGACGCTGGAGTTGTTCTGTACCAGTTACTTAATAAGGCAGACTAAGATCCTGTTTCAGAACACTGAGGCAGGGGTTGGGGGTGGGCAGGGAAATTATAAAGTTTAATGACTTCCCTAAAGATGCAAAGTGAAGCTTTTCATACTTAACAGAAAAACCAAATAATGATGTTTAAAACTACAACAACCTATGGGAAAACTGGAGACCCTAGAAAGATCAATACTCAGGTAGAGACACAAGACATAATCTTTCATCTCAGACTTGTCTCCAAACATTTACATTTCCACAGCCTTCAACATCAAAGTAGAATCGTGCTTTCTTTCGCACATCTTCTCTTAGATTCCTCCATCACCTTCCCTTCCAACCTCCTCAGCTATCTAGACCTTCCCAGCCCTGGCCTACACAGACCTTGCACCTGTTTTTACCAGTGACTCAGTGGTCCCACTGGCTGTTTAGGAATAGAGGAGTCATTATCTATCTGTGTATTTCCTTCTCTGACTACTCACTTTTCCTTCAAGAACCAAGATGATCTGAAAGTAAGTTAATTTCTATTATCATATCATTCTACAAGAATACAATTACACATTGTATGAAAAGAAACAAAGTAACAATCTTGTAAAATTTAAAGGTTTACAGCTGTTTACTTAGTTGGATTGACTATATTAGACTTTAAAATTTCCTATTAATCTCTGTTACTGAGACTCTGTTACAATATAGAACACAAAAGGAATCTCAAAGTATACCAAGCTCTAATTAATAGAAGTCTATTACTTTCTCCATACAATAGGGTAATGTCTGACATCCTGAAGCGAGTTCCAAGTACTGAAGGTACCTTTAGCACTAAATATATTTTGATATATAACACTTTCAAAAAGAATGAATGATATTTAGGTAGCTATTTCCTACTGCTTCTAATAAACCACCCCCAACTATGTTTTCTTTTTTTTGGTTTTTCGAGACAGGGTTTCTCTGTATAGCCCTGGCTGTCCTGGAACTCACTTTGTAGACCAGGCTGGCCTCTAACTCAGAAATCCGCCTGCCTCTGCCTCCTGAGTGCTGGGATTAAAGGCGTGCGCCACCATGCCCGGCCCAACTATGTTTTCATGTATTAATATTTCCTAGTTCCCTCAATAGCCTATAATTATAATAATAAAACCTTTTTGGAAAAGTTTCAACACAAAAGGGAATATGCTTTCTCTATCATACACCTTCCAAGATGACTGTGTAAGTGGGACAACAGTATTACTACTCCCATAAAAACATGCAATGAGAAAAGAGCAAACACTCCAATAAGATGGGCCACAGTATGCAGAATGGAAAAGCTATTAAAAGCACATTCGCTTGTATAGAGCACACAAGAGAAGCTTTGGAAAGCACATAACGACTAGGAGACAAGCGAAGCGCCACTCGCCTAAAGGAAAAAAAATAGCTATGGCAGATTCACAATTATTAGTGGTTAGATTAAAATTCAAAGCAACACACCAAAAGAGCAAAGGGCAGGAATGAAGACTAGGGGACTTACAGGAATCCTTCTCCAGGGTGTCTGGGTATATTTATCAGCGTATGTACACTTTTCCTCTTTAGACTTCTGGTGGCAGTTACATCGGGTTGCCTGGAGAAAACCACAAATGTTTAAAATGGTTTAATTTTGCACATCCATACAGGCAGTTAGAGGCTGTCATAGAAAGAGCAGGCTGACTCATCAAGTGGCACAGTATAATGTAGCTCTGGATACTCTGATGGCAGGCAGACGTGCCTACATCAAACAACAAGGTCTACCCAATCATCTCTCCTTTTTCAGGGACTATGTTTAAGAGATAACCGGTAAGCTAAACTTCAAATAGTCAAAATTTCTCTTGGCAATCTCTTAAACTGTCTAAAAAACTCACTATATATAATTTTATGTGTGTATATAACATCACATCTAGATGTAAAATAAATGTAAAAATCAAGGGCATAAAAAGAATACTACTGAAAATTTTATATTCTTTTTCTGGTCTATTTTGACCCTGCTGTTGTAAAGCACTGTATTCTACCCTTCACATGACCTTCATCAGGCAAACTGTAACTACTTGCAAGAGACTCTCAAGGCTGGGCCTGATGACATTCCTTTGTTAGACAGGGTGGAAAGGTTGCACTAATTCACCTGAGATTCTAGACACCCTTCAGCACCCTCCCACCAGCTATACTAACCTCTGCCCAAATGACTGTGGCCCTGTTGTCTTAAGGGAGTGCTAGAGTTTATATTCTCCGGAGCATTAACTAAGAGGAAATTCCATCTAGGCAGCAGTGGGGTGAGAATTTCCAGGGGTGTAGCTGCTGTGGGCTCACCCATGCTCCTTTAAACAACCCCTCACCTATGCTCTGAAATGAAACTCAGTAGACTCACTGGTCCCCAAAGTTGGACTTTGGTGGAATTCTACTTCAGGCTGATGATGATGCCCTATAAGAGAAGATGTTTATTTATAACTCTCTGGGGAAACTGTTTTGGCAACAACCATCAAAGACCAGTTCTTAAAATGGATTTCTGATGGAACCCTTCTGGGTATTAAATACAAACAGTCCAGATGTCATGTCTGTTTTTCTGTTCATCCTGAGGAGACTAATGACCCACTGACTTTACTGTCCTGGAGTACTATCAATTCAAAAATAAATTCTCTACACAATTCAAATCACCTGCCTTTTTAACCATACCTGATCTCTCTGTTCCTATCCATTCATGAACTGGATGCCTGTAATATGACCTCAGTTACACAGTTCACTGTTATAGCCTTTACATTCTCAATGAAATTAGTATTTTATAAAGCTGAATCTGCTGTCCTATTGGTTTTTGGCTTTCAATAAATGTTATTTTGATTTTTGTAATTTTATGCAGTTTTTTCAACCTAGCCTTTTAATTATTACAAACTATCCTATAACTGAATTCAAAGTACTTTACAAATGGTTTTCTTATGAACATTTAAAATTACAAAAACTATAAAATTATGAAGATTCAAGCAAGCCTTACTCTGAGAATTCATTTATCATTGGCACAGACATGAAATTACTTCTCTAGAATCCCTTCGGTATAACACAATACATAAGGACAAGAACTTAGTTTCACTCTGCTCACAGAGATAAAATGCCCAAATGTACTCAACACTTGTCTGAAAGAAAGCCATTTACTCTCCATCAATAAGCAAAAAAAAAAAAAATGAAGAACTTTACATTCCCACAAAAGAGGCCATCAACAATGAACCAACAAAGAATAATTCACATGAATACTTCATATTTTATGTCAAATGTTCTACTGGAACATATGTACTCTGAACACATGCTACATGAACCTTCAAAAGTCAAAACTAACGTCAAACTCCACTCCCACTCAGTCTTATAAAAGCGAACACTGCCCCACTGTGAGGAGCCTTGACCTTAGTTTGTTATAATACTTACAAGCTGCTTCTCTAATAGATGAATTTTTTCATCTTTTTTCTTTATTTCCTCTTTAAGTTGTTTTATTTCATTTAGTAAATCTTCATTCTGAAATATAAAAAAAAGCTGTTATATGAAATTTTCTAATGGGAAGTATAACATCAGTGAAGTCAAGCAAGGAATGAGTTATTTGTTCACCTAAAAGGAAATCTACTAACAATTTTAAAGTAGTTTCATGGTCTGCTGCATGTAATCAATGGAGAAAAGGGAAGGAAGAACTAATACTCACCAAGCTCCCACCTGGATCAGCACTTATGATGACCCTGACTACAAGCAGGTATGTGCTTAACTGCTCTGCACTGACATAATAAAGAAACTGGGCCAAAGGTTATACAGGAAAGGAAATCACCATGGAAAACTAACTTCAACTAAGATTTCAAGGACACTTCTAAGTTGTCTCTTAGAAAATATCAAGGGCAAGACAGAGGGAACAGAAAATTAATGTATAGTAGAACTTTCAAGATTGGCTCAGAACTCAGCAAAAGATAAATAAATATGCCAGGTGAGTACCAGAAAAAGAGTGTTCTTCCGAGAGCCACTGTCCTGACAAGTGCTGCCAGAATTAAAGAGAAAGGCACCAGCCAACATCATTAATTAGGCATGCCAATACTGCAAAACAGAAGCTGCGCCCAAGGCATTGCAATATTCCAGATGAGAGGCCTGAACCAAGAGATATCACAGGTAACCCACATCTAGTGGGAGGAGTCAAATCTGTGTCTAGCCTGAATGACATTACAAAATGCTATGAATCAAAAGAAATAGAGAACACAGGACACAATAAACTATTCCATTTCAGCTTGAGTAAGAAATAAACAACAACTGATCTGTCTAGACACAAAGGAAATAGGACATGAATTAATATCAGTGTCAATGTGTATATCATGTAATAGTAAACATATGGACAACTTAGAAATGAAAAACCAAACCATGAGAGCATGGCGATGTGAAAAGGTGAAGTTAGTTTTGTCTCTTTATAGCAAGTTCCTGGCCTGGTGTGGTGGCACAAACTTGTTATCACAGCAGTTCAAAGGTGACTACAGGAGAATGTGAGTTCTAGGTTAGCCTCAGCTACACAGCAAGGTCGAGAACAGCCTGGACTAAAGAGACCTTGTCTCAAAATTAATTCTTTGCATATACAAAATTTGATAAAATTTGAGAGAAAAACGATGTGAGGAAAAAAGAAGTTACCCACAAAGCTAAGGAAATTCAGTATACTTCAAGGTTATCAAAATCACTAGTTTTAAACTAGATGCACATATGAAACTGTTTTATAAAACCTAGTCTTCTGCAAATCTGGTGTGAAACACTTTGTGTGGAATCGCATGGCTGAGAGTAATTGGGTAACAATAGGTAGACACCAAATGGGAAAGGCCAGATTACTAACCCATGTAACTACTATGCTATAGTCTTATGATTATAATTCCTTTGTATATCATTTGGCTTTTAGAAGTCAACAAGCAGCCTATGCTCGTCTGCCCAGCTGTTTCTAGCCTGGGCCATGTGAATCATCTGAAAGCAGCATTTGCCATGCCCAAGTAGAACTCATATGAATTCCCAAAGCTCGTTTTCCTTTACACTGCAATGCTATGTCACAGCACAGGGCTGACCCCTCAGTTTGGCTCTCAGATTGAAGAAGACACATGAAGCAGAATTTCAGCTAATTTACAGATCATGTGTAATTGAGACTTAGCATTATGTTATTTGAAGTCAGTAATGATCTGAGATTATGTTATTGCAATGACAAACAAACATGGACAATTATACCTTTGGAAAAGGGATGTGAACACCTTTACCTGAAAATATTAAATAAACCAAAAGTATTTGTGCATGCTTGAGAAATAGTTGTAAAAGAGCCATCTAATATCTAAAAATCATGAGAATTATAATACTTTCAATTACTTATTAAAATATACATGAATTCTATAATTAGATTTTCAAACATGGAAAAGGTAATCTCATTATCTTAATCATTCTTCAATTCTGTGGATAGATGAAATACTTACTACCATTTTAACTTCACTGAAAACCTTATTTTGACAATCATTACTCATGGGTATAAGCAACCGTAGTTACACAGGCAAGTCACTTTCTACCTGACAAGGAATGATTTAAAGGAAAGCACCACTGGACTACCATTTTAGTTTCATACAATGGCAAAGGTTCAAAGGAAATCTGATTGTTTTCTCAGACAGCAAAGCTCTAGGTTGGCCTGTTTCCTATACTAGAAATTGATCTCATGCATGGCCTTATAGATGTTAAACAAGTATTTGGCCACTGAAGCTATAATCTCAGATCATTTTTTTTTGTCACATTATATCACTACGTTGTCTGAGCTGGCCTTGAACCCACTGTGTAGCACAGGCAGACTTCAAATCTGCTTCCTGGGTGGTAGGATCTAAGGCATATGCCACTACAGCCTGCTAAAAGCTTTAGTTTTTTGATACTGATATTATTCATAGCTTAAAATGTTGCTGCTGTATTATTTTATAGTAAAAACTCTGAAATCTTCAGTGTAAATACCTAGCCATACCTTATATATCTGATCACCGTCTTCTGGCTCTGGACTGGATGGCAATGAGAGCTGAACATCATGCAATGATCCACTTCCGTCATGCTACCAGGAAAAAAGATCACAAATGAAAGATGACTACAATAATCACCAGCATCCCTTGAACTCCAATTCCCCCGAGCTTAAATACAGAAAGAGAACAAGTAAGAGCTAAGATTTCCAAAAGCTCCTCCCGCCTGCACTGGCCAAAGAAAATGTGCAAGAAAGGGGAGAGCAGTAACAAAGACAGTCCAAGGAAACTACAGAACACTGAACTTCTAAGAGCTACAAAACAACCATAGGTAATGTCCTAAAAGACATTTAAAATTAACTCAGCTAGGAAAAATGGGAAATTCAGCCAAATCTGCTTTGGTTTGGATACATGTTTTAAATATAAACAATTTACAAGTAAATTTAAAAACTCAACAAAACTTGATCATAAAAATCATTTGATTAAATCCTAGGTATCTAAGAACATGTGTCTCATGACTCTAAGACACCTGAATAAATTAATATAAGACATCTGAAAAAAGGCCAAGTGATGTTCTGTGCTGTAAACCAGGATAGACACAGACAAAGGAGAAACTTTAGGGACATATACAAGAGGAATCTGGAAATGTTCCATGTCTTAATGAGTTAGTGCTATATAAGCCCAAACACAAAATGTTCAATCTTATGATGGATAAATCTTAGCCATTCTACAAGCTACAGAATGCAAGAAAAAGTGAAAAAGCAAAGTATTTTGTCTTTAAACACCGAAATACAAAAGAGAGCATACCATTAAATCCTAGCTTTTTGATGAACTCATTTTCTAGTTTAAAACATCCCATGTTCAATGATTCAAAGAGACAATGTCGAGAAAGATGAACCAGTGCAGGATGTGCCCGAGGGGATGCTGAGGAGCCGAGTGGGAGGAACACAGCATAGCAGCGGCTCCAGGACCGCTGCCCTCCTCAATCACACGTGTCAGAGCAAACACAGCCGCGGAATGACCTGACCTGAGCTAGGGGCATTTAATCCATTTGATATACAACAAACTGATTCAATCAGAATCTGCAGAAATGGGCCACAGAATATGTATTTAGCAAAGCTTAACAAGTGAACAGATTGCAGTTAAGACTAATAAACATTTGCCAAATTCTCAGCATTAGATAAATTCCATTTCTACTAGGGATATTATGAACACTAAGAACTGAGAGGGTCGTGTGCGTGCGTGTGTGTGTGTGTGTGTGTGTGTGTGTGTGTGTATTGCATGCAAGTATGCATGGGGAAAGTGGGAAACTACCCCATTGTCATCTTCAGGAATGGCATTCATTTCTTTTAAGATGGTCTTTCACTGGTCTGATTTACCAATTAGGCTCCTCATCCCCATTCCCCAGTCTCTACCTTCCCAATGCTAATACACACATGGCATGTCACATGGCATGTCCCTTAACTCTAGGGATTAAAATTCAAATTCTTTTGTTTTCAAAATGAGTGTTTGACTGAATGAATGAGCCATTCCCCTAGTCCCAGAACATTAGATTTGGAAATGGTTTTAAAACAAAGAGAGAGGAAAGAAGGCACAGATAAGATACGTATTTTACAACACACATCTCAGTAAGAAGCTCATCTCTCTTCAAATGGCATGGCATGCCATGTCAAATGCAGGGTCTTACCAAAAAAATGTGTATTTGCAAAAAAGAGGTTCTGAAAATTTGGCCTACTTCCAAATAACTAAATATCTTCCTGCCTACAGTACAGAACACCAAAAGAATGGGAGAAAACACAGCACATACTGGTTTTCCATGTCTGTGGGTGTAGTTGTGGGATATTATGCAGCAGAGCAAGAAAAAGAAAAACCTAATCTTTCTAGGTGAAAGAAAAGAGAGAGCTCAGCCACGCTGAAAATACCAGGGATAAACAATATCAGGAAACCATTAAATTGAAGCTAAATTTCTAGGTCCACCCCAAACACAACTGCTCTTGAACACCTTATCCAAGGTCAAAAGACAGTCAAGAAATAAACTAAAACTATAAGCAGGTCCCAACCAGCCTCTGCTAAGCACCAAACAGATGTAGACCACAGGACAAAAGCACTGAAAAGGGAAGCAAACCATGGTTTTAATCCAGAGTTTATACCCTGAAGCCTATTAGACCTGTCCCTCTCTAAGGAGGAGGTAGGCGTGTGTGTGTGTGTGTGTGTGTGTGTGTGTGTGTGTGTGTGTGTATTCACTATGGAACTCAAACAAGATGAAAAACTTCACATATAACACTGAACTATCCAAGACACGATACAAAATTACTACATATACAAACAGAAAAATATCAACTCATATGAACACTGAAGACTAATGGCACAGAATTTAAAATTAACTAGAAGAGATATATTTACAAGGGTTATCGTTAAAAAATTGCAAAAGCATAGGTGAACTCCTGAAGTAAATAGAAGAAAATATCTCCACCCACAAATAAAATATGTAAGGTAAAAATAATTAATTTTTTTTATTTAAAGCCTTACTTGAGATGACAGAATATGAAAACAGATTGGCAGAAATGACCTAATATAACTAATTAAGAGAAAACACACTGACCAGGAAAAAGAAATGAATAGAGTCTGCTTAGGAATGTGTAGGGGCAATAACAAAAGGTGTCCACATTCATTCACTGATGTCACAGAAGAAATGTGCAAGCATAAAACACAAGAGCAGAGTTGAAGAAGCTCCATTCAAGGAAATTAATTAATCAACTGGGTCCTGTGAAGACAGGGGTTCACTTCAGTAACAGCGAGACTCTCAAAAGCTGGAAAGGAAAACAAAGCTCCAATCCTGCATGAGTCTAAAGAGGAAATCACAGGTAAATGAGAAAATGAAGTTCTAGACCAAAGTGTATGGAATGGAAAAGCGGAGTTTAGGGAAAGTGGTGGTTAGAAAGGCTGACATAAATAAAAAGGTTTCACAGCTGTACCTAGAACACAATAGACCAAGAACAAGTAGAGAACAGAAATGAAACAGGAAGGAGCAGGAAGTAAAACCACAATTAACAATCAATGAAACTAATAACAGTTTCTTTGGCCAAGGTGTGGTGGTGACCGCCTTTAATCCCAGCACTGGGAGGCAGCGAGGCAGGCCAGTTTCCATAATTTCCAGGACAGCCATAATTATATAGAGACTGTCATTAAAACAACAAACAAACAAACAAACAAACAAACAAACAAACCCAGGTTCTTTAGAAACTATAAAAACAAGTAGCATAAATGTATCATGAGCCATCACAGGCACAATTCTAAAGTGATCCTATCAATCACATCCCTAACAGCAAAACCTAAAAGTGTATAAGTAAAACATGACCGATATTCTTTACAACTAAGATGAAAGATTCCTAACATAATTCTGAAAATCAGATTCAAAGTATCCAGGAAGTAAAAATGTCATGAACAAACAGAATTAATTCAATGAATACAAAGCTAGTTCAATCACTCACAAGGAATGTAATCACACATATGAACACAGGAGACCTTAACACATGCCTGTCACCCCAGCACTGCAGACACTGCAGAGGAGTCAGAGGCCTGTCTGAGCACTATAGCAGACCTGTGGGAAGGAAAGGTGTGGTGAGGAGGGAGTGGCTGATCAGAGGTGGAGTGAGAGGGACAGGTAGGAAAGTCCTACAGAGTATGCACTGAGAAAGTAAGAGAAGCTGTAAGCTGGTGCTATTATTTAATGGCTCCATTTGTAATACTTTTAAAACACATACTATAGCCTCAAAAAGTTAACTTCTGTAGCCCATAAGTGAAACTGTCAAATTCCTGTTCTATTTACAAAGCTATTGACACATCCTTAAGAATGAATAAAATAATCATCAAGGTATTAAGTTTAGAAGTTATTTAAAGAAACCAAGGCACCATATCCTCAATTTCTTTTCTCCAAACAGGGTGTCATGGAGCCCAGGCTGGACTCAAGATTGCTGCACAGCTAAGGATACCTTAAATTCCAGACCATCCTGGCTCTACACCCAAGTGCTGGGATTACAGGCAAGATGTAATTATGCTTAATTGAAGGAGGGTGGGAACCAAACCAAGCATGGCAGACGGGCACTCTATCAACTGTGTGATCTCCCCAGGCCCCAAGCTAAGACTGGAAACACTAGGGAGGAGGTGGGAAGAGGATGACTGAATAGGCTTACCTAAGAAAATTAGCAAGTATTAATAAGTTGTTTATACATGTTAAATTAAAAAAGTAGAACTTGGCTTCTATTTTTAAAAGGCTAGCAATTTAGATTTTAAAAGATCAAAGAGAAAAAAGTTTTTTTTTTTTAGATCAAAGCACAAGAGCTTAATGATCATCAACACACTCTCTACCTGACTTAATTAGTAAGACTGCTCCTCTCTTAAATAAGACACTTACAACGGTAGTGTTATCTATTTAACCTTGACTAAGGTGAAAGTATCTGGGACAAAGTTAGAAAATACTTTCAGACATGTAACAGAAAATTATGAATGGAATGAAAACATTTTATTTTTAAAGATGTCATTTCAGGTAAAGGCACTTGTCACTAAGCCTGACAGCCTGAGTTCAATTCCTAGGAACTGCATGGTGAAAAAAGGAAACCAACTCTTCCAAAGTGTGCTTTGTTGTCCAGCCTCTATACTCGCACACATGCACATGCACACATGCTCTCACACATGCACTCGCACACATGCACTCACACACACACACATACACACACTCATACAATAAATTAATTTAATAAATAATACTAAGAAATAATTTCACACATGATGCTTTTACTTCATACTATCCATAATAGATAAGTAATACTGATGTTGGCTTTCCGATCCGCCATTGTAGGTGGAGCCACCGCCATGATGCAGATTTTTGTGAAGACCCTTACGGGGAAAACCATCACATTTGAGATTGAACCCTCGGACACTATAGAAAATGTAAAGGCCAAGATCCAGGATAAGGAAGGAATTCCTCCTGATCAGCAGAGGTTGATCTTTGCTGGTAAGCAGCTGGAAGATGGCCGTACTTTGACTACAATATTCAAAAGGAGTCTACCCTTCATCTTGTGTTGAGACTTTGGGGAGGTGCTAAGAAAAGGAAGAAGTCTTACACCACTCCCAAGAAGAATAAGCATAAGAGGAAAAAGGTTAAGTTGGCTGTGCTGAAATGCTATAAGGTAGATCAAAATGGCAAAACTAGCCGTCTTCTTCGAGAGTGTCCTTCTGATGAATGTGGTGCTGGAATTTTTATGGGAAGCCACTTTGACAGGCATTACTGTGGCAAGTGTTGTCTGACTTACTGCTTCAACAAACCAGAAGACAAGTAGTTGTGTATGCATTAATAAAAAGGAACTCATAAAAAAAATACTGATGCTGGACACTGTTTTGAATGTTCTGCATAAGAATATTTAACAAATCCAAGAAAGGAAATAAGATATAAAGTGTAGCAACTGAAGATAATATGAACAATTTGGTTAGCTGACTGCCCAAATATTCTAGGCTTTTACTGAGTGAGGTATCAACGGTTTCTTTAGACTTTGAATTCTAAATGCAATTATAATGCTAATGTATTCATCTACAAATCACAAAATAAGACCTGTTCTCAGACTGAGAGTTGAATCCAAGCTCTTGTTCCCACTCGGAAAGAACTCTACCACTGAGCTGCATTCCCTGTCGACACTGGCATTTTATCAAAGATGAATACCCATTCTCATCTAACAGCATGAAAGGATAACTGTCAGCCAACCTTCTCACAGTATTCTTTTCTGAGACAGTATGAAAGTAAACTTCTGGACTGATATCTAGCTTCCACATACTAATCACTGTAAAACCTGGTAATGCCATCTTACCCAGGAGGTTCTCCAACGAGACTGCAAAAACTGGGGACTCACTATGAGTTCCAGAGCAGCTGCAGTGGACATGAATACTTGAAATGGTTAGGAAAACATCCTGGCAGCACTGAGCAGTCTGTGCTGACAAGCATCATCAGTGATGTCAACAAAGCTGCTTTGTTTTTAGACAGGCTAGAGCGCCTGGTCATGGAGGCATCTCAAGAAAGCCAGCAGGGGAAAGGGAAAAGGCTTCTTTTTATTTTCAAAAATAGTTGTTTGTAATTTCAAACATACAGAGATAGACAAATCTTATCAAATCCAGTCCACAATGTCAACTAACAATTTTGAGTACTACTGTTTATAATTGTTTAAATTATATAGATATAATTTATAATTATATCTATGGTGTTTAAAATCTAGAAATTCAAAGCAACATCCAAGGATGTAAAAACTAGGCTTTAAAGCCTGATTTTCAATTTCTCAAAAGTGAGTTGGTCCTGACAAATGCTTGAGGCATAGCATCTTAAACAAAAGAGAAACAGGTGATGTTTGAAAATAAGTGAGAGTGTTAAAATACATGAAAAACCTCATCCTAATAGTTTGAAAAAAATACTATCTGTAAACCTATATTTAAATTTGCCCTTAACCTAAGTAACACATCTCTGAATATGGACATGGCTTTCTATGTTGCGCCCCCCTGCCCCCTTCCAGCCAAGCATGGTGGTGCATGCTTGTAATCCTAATATTCAGGGCTGGGATAAATGAGACTAGCCAGCTTGGAGCACCTAATGAGACACTGCTTATCACTCCTGCCCAAAAAAAGGAGGAAGAAAGAAAGGAAGAGAGAGGAAGGAAGGGAAACACAAACACACACACACACACACACACACACACACACCCCCCGCGATTTAAACATTCAGCTCCAAACAGAAGTTTCTATACTGTCAGTCTGTACTATTGACTGAACACAACAATCTTTTTACTGCCGGGCAGTGGTGGCGAAATCCCAGCACTTGGGAGTCAGAGGCAGGTGAATTTCTGAGTTCCAGGCTTGGTCTACAGAGTGGGCTCCAGGACAGCCAGGGCTACACACAGAAACCCTATCTCTACATTAATTAATTAATTAATTAATTAATTAATTAAAAAATCTTTTAAAAAATCTTTTTCTATGTCTTTCTTAGTAAATCCTTCAGTATTTTTCTCTTGTTTCCCATTCTCCCCATTCTCATCCCCATCCTGAGCTAAAGACTTGGTTGCTGGTTTCTGTTTGTTTTATCCCTCCCCCCTTAGTCTCTTTCAGTGTTCACAAAGCTTACCCTTTGTCATTCCCACTTTGGACTCATTCTCACAAATTCTAAATGCAATACTGCCATAATACTAGTTAAAATTATACTAGACCTATAGGCGGTGCTGCAAGGGGTGGCAGGTTCACATCAGACATGTCAGATTGAATCTTACAGAGTTTATACAGCAGATAATTGTCTATCCTTTGTAACACAGGATTCTTCTAATTAGCATTTGTATGATATCTCAAACTATAAGCTAGCTTAGGTGTGTATTATCTATGAATTAAAAAGTGATTAAATACTCAGACTTCCTTTAGATCAAACACTTTCTTCATAAGTTTCTTTATAAAGCAGCACAATTATCTCTCTGTAGACTTACTGAGTTTTTAATGTTTTACCTACATGGTGAAAATTCCATTATTTATCGTTCATTCACCTACATTTATAGGTTATTAGATTTAAAGCTTATTAGAGTGTACTATAATTTACCTACTAAATATGTTTTTTGGGAGTGAGGAACATGACACACAGAATGAAGTAAATTTCCTGTCACATTCAGGGACACTACATATACATACATGAATATGTAAGCTTGCAGGTATTTATGCATGCATGTATACACATAGCATTACAAGTTCCATTAATTAATCTTTATTACACAAATGATCTTTAGTAATTTTATATTGTTTTACTTAACTAAAACACATAACCATCATGAACAAACCTCATTTCAAGACTCATTAGCTAGGCTTAACCTATAATTTTAAGAATAATACACTAATATGCAGTAAGAACTAAGGGTTTCTTTTTTTAACTTCAATACTGTCAAACTTTTGGACATTCAAACAGTACTTAATATACAGTATAGAGAATGTCAGAGAAATAATAACTAAATAAACCTTAAAGTAAGTATAGTTCACGTTAGGGACATCTATGTAACAGTTTAAGCAACTCAAGCAAACAACTAAAATTTTCAAGTTTTCAGACTCTAATAGGCCCTGAGGTCTTAGCACAACTGACACCATGACTGAAGTACCATTCAGACCTCAAATTCCAGAACACAGGCAGCACTACCTGCCAAAATGAGAACAAAGGCCTAATCCATCAAAGTCCAGTTTTTTTTCTGTTTTGTTTTGTTTTGTTGTTTGTTTTTTGTTGTTGTTGGTTTTTTTGTTTTGTTTTGTTTTGTTTGTTTCTGGTTTTGTTTTTGTTTTTCAAGACAGGGTTTCTCTGTGTAGTCCTGGCTGTCCTGGAACTCACTCTGTAGACCAGGCTGGCCTCGAACTCAGAAATCCACCTGCCTCTGCCTCCCAAGTGCTTGGAAAAGTCCAGTTTTAAAGATGTCTATAAATACACAAACCTTGCTCTTCAGTTTCTGCAGTTCTGCTTCTGGCTAATAGCTTTTGTTAGCTGAGGTGTGCCAACTCAGGATGTTTTTTGTGCTTAAAAGCTCACCCTGAGAAAGACCTGAGAAGCCAGCATTATTGCCAACCAACTAATAAAGGCGTTCTATTGCCTTGACTCTTCTCTGATGTATATGTCACAGTTACACTGCCTACAGCAACCGACAGATTAAATAAAATCCTTATCAAAATGCCAGGGACTTCCTTCACAAAATTAGTAAAAACCAATCCTAAAATATATATGGAACCACAAAAGTACCTAAACAACCCAAGTTATTTTGAGCACATTTTCTAGTAAAAAAACAAAAACAAAAAGAAAACAACAACAAAAACACTTTAATATATGACGTAATACAGCAAACCTATCTCCTGAATTTCAAAACAGTTACTGATCTTTTTTTTTATTAGAGAATTTCTCCATTTACATTTCAAGTGTTATCCCAAAAGTTCCCTATACCCTCCCCCCGCCCTGCTCCCCTACCCTCCCACTCCCACTATTTGGCCCTGGCATTCCCCTGTACTGGGGCATATAAACATTGCTAGTGCAAGGGCCTTTCTTCCCGAATAATGGCCAACTAGGCCATCTTCTAATACATATGCAGCTAGAGACATGAGCTCTGGGGGTTCTGATTAGTTCATATTGTTGTTCCATCTATAGGGTTGCAGACCCCTACAGCTCTTGGGTACTCTCTCTAGCTCCTACATTGGGGACCCTGTGTTCTGCCCTATCGATGGTTGTGAGCATCCACTTCTGTATTTGTCAGGGACTGTCAAAGCCTCACAAGAGACAGCTATATCAGGGTCCTTTCAGCAATATCCTGCTGGTATGTGCAGTAGTGTCTGCATTTGGTGGCTGATTATGTGATGGACCACCCGGGTGGGGCACTCTCTGGATGGTTCATCCTTTCGTTTAGCTCCAAACTTTGTCTCTGCACCTCCTTCCATACATATTTTAATCCCTATTATAGGGAGGAATGTTACTGATCTTAAGTAATGTACTTGAAATTCTAGCCCTTGTGCAGTATACAGTTTAGAGTGCTGAGAGACTACTAAAAGGCCTAAGCTATAAAACATTTAAAAGCCTTTATCCCATTATTGTCAGGTACACTGTAAGTTCTGATATAAGGAGGTATGGCTTTGTTGGAGGAAGTGTCACTGTGGGGGTAGGCTCTGAGGTCTCCTATGCTCAAGCTATGCCTATGGTGACACACACTCTCTTCTGATGTCTATAGATCAAGATGTAGAACTTCCAGTTTCTTTTCTAGCCCCGTATCTACTTGCATACTATGACAATAGCAGATACTATGGCTAACCCTTTTATGGTAAGCCAGCCCC